>JANRMT010062841.1:310019-376481 GCA_026402145.1 Polypterus bichir lapradei | reverse complement strand
TCTTTTAAAACTCATCAGTTCAGGACGGCTTGTAGTTCTACTTGACTTCATTCCCCTTCTGTCAGTTTACCTCCATGTCAAGACTCTCATGTCACCTGTGTGTGTGTGTGTGTGTGTGACCATCAATTCTGGTGTCTGTTAGGCTTTTCTCTGAATTCACTGTCTTACTCTTCTTTATTTATTTATTTATCTGGTTTGTACAATGCTATATACCGTACACCCCGCCGTTCTTGCTTATATTCTGTAAGTGCCTTGACCCTAAGAAAGGCGCTATATAAATAAAATGTTTTAATTCCTAAGTGGTCCTCCACTAAACATTTCACGTTAAACTCCACGTTCTCCTTTAACTCCGGTGGTTTTCTAGGCACCGTGGAGGAAGAGATCCGACGCCATCACACGGTTTGCCAATCCCTGCGGGTCCTCCTGTTAGACTCTGTCCTCTCGCCCGTCAGTGGAGCTCTGACTGGGTCCTCGTCTCGCCCGTCTGCAGCGGGAGTCAAACACGGCCGTGAAGCTTCAGCCGGGGTCACGTGTGGTCGCTGAGCCGCCGGCTCGGCCCCCGTAATCAGACGCACACCTTTAAAACGTTCACCAGCGCCACTTTATTTGCTGTACCCGCTGCCCAATCCAGGGGGTTTGTCGTGTGGTGGGTGCGGGCACAGACTCCCAACATGCTACTGCTGTGCCCTGAAGGGCGCCTCATCCAACTGAATTTTAATTGGCACTTTCCAGTTTCAAACAGCCAAACGTGGAGCTCTACCCTCAGCTATCATTTCATTTGAATTCGTTTCATTCGAGTCCGCTTTTCAGATTTCTAACCCCTCTCGTTTGGCGCACGTCGTGCTCTTCCCACACGTAAATGGCATTCACTGGCGACCCCGACTTTAAACAAAGTCGACTTCTTCCTCTCTTTGACTTAATGGCGGCCCGGCCCGGTCCTGGAGGTGCTGACCCGCGTCTTCCACTAAACGCTTCACCCCAGTGTCGCCGTCTCCTGCTCTTCCTCCTCAACGCCCATCAGGTGATCTCCTGTTTCTAGAAGCGTCCGCTCTCCACGCACACCGCCGTCCACATGTTTGCCGGTAGTTGAATTTAACGCAGTGGGTGATAAAGCCGACTGGCGCCGTGTCGACCCTCTACACAGCCCATAATATGCCCAACTATGGCTTGCAACTGCACCTGCTCCCTGTCCTGGGACCAGAGACGAGGACCGGGCTCCTTCATGTGTGTCACTGCGGAGGGTCCCTGGGCACCGCTGGTTTGACTTTGTGGGGTCTTGAATGGGGCACATCTCCTACACGGATGGCACTGCGGCCGGGTGGCACGGTCACCCGAGGGTGATCCAACTTACAGGACCCTCATTGTTCACGCCCACCTAACACCTGGCGGCGGCAGTCATTTCCAGAGGTGAGGTCTGCCTGGGGGGGGGTTGCCAACCGGGACCCCAAACCGATCTGCCGTGTGGCAGGAGCGGCAATGCGCTGTCCCGGTGCCTGCTCCTCGACCCCCTAAAAGTGAATCTTTATCGCCGACCATGCAAACTGGCACGGGGCAGAACACGCAGACCGCTGAAGTGATTTCAGGCTCATCAGCACGGCCACTGAGATGGACCGACTTCTGTAGCCCTCAATGCTTACGGCTACCACTGCGGCTGAATGCATCTGACAGGCTCTGTGCAAGTCCTCCATTACAAGACGGAGCGGCTGAACTCACGTGATTATTTAAAGGGTTCTTCAAATCATCGGCCCATATTTGCAAACACGACTGCTAAATGTACCACAAACCCTCCCTGCCGCTCGTTCCCTTCCTTCCGCCATTTGCTTTTCCCACAAGCCGATCTGCGACCTCGTGAACTTCCTGCCGCGCGCTGACGTCACTCGCGCGCTGCGTCGCCGAAGGGTTGGGCGGGACTTCCGGCTCGCTTGCCAAGGGAAACTTCCGCCGATGTGCGTCGTTTACTTCCTGCTCTGTGGGGCAGAGTCGAGCCAAGCCGTGTTGGTGCGGTTGTGAGGAAACGCACGGCCGAGGATGGCGGTTCTGCTCTGGCGATCCGCATCCCGTGTTAAGAACGCCTGCTGCCGATGAAGAGGTGACGAGTCGATGAAGCTTCAGCAGAGCGGCCGCCAGTAAGTGCAGTGCAGGGCAGATGAGGCGTGTGTGCTCTGCAAAGAGCGGGATCGGAGCGGAGAGGCCGAGGCCGCGGCTGGCCGGTTAGTCAATGAACGGAGGACGAGCGCAGGGGTTTGAAAGAGGAGAGATTCCTTTCGCTTTCAGTTTCCGCGGACGGCTGTGCGGTTTGTTTTGGAGCTTTGGGGACCCGAATGACCCGCGGTATCGGCGAGACGCCGCTGTTCAGAACTACGAGGACGGTGAGAGGCCGCGAGCTTTAAGGTTTTACCCGACGTTTTGCTCTTTAGTGGCGCGGCGTCTTTTCAGTCGGTCGAGCACCGGCTAAGGTCCTCCGGTCCGGCTGTCTTTGCCCCTCTCGGAGCTGCGCAGTCCTCTGGTCAGTTTTTAGTGGGCTTCGCCGGCTCAGTCCCGAGGAGTGTCGGTTTTCGTCCCAGTCAGCCGTCGCTATTCATTGGCCTCGCCACAGCAGGTGGCCTTTCCTGGTGTCGGTGCTTTGGTGTCCGTCCCGAGAAAACGAAACCAAGTTTGCGAAATGTGTGTGTGTGTGTGGTTTTCAGACATGCCAAGCAATTCCTGATGTCACGCTGACCGTCTGGCTTTATTTGTAAGAGTTTCGTCCCGATCGAGGTGTTCGCTTTAAACCTTTCGAGGGCTTTGTGTCTTTTAAACTTTTATTAACTAGCGAACTGGGGCACTGCCAGCCCAATCAAAGGAATCCGCGTAACCCACAGTGTCTGCAGTGCATAATCTATTGGAAAATATTGTGTGATGCATGACATTTGTCATTTCAACAGATGGCACGTCAGGCATTTACAGTAATAAACAAACCGAGTAGCTGCCCTACCGGTCTGTCTGAGTGCGGGTGGTCCCCTCATCACCCCAAGGCGTTTATTATGCCTTGTATGTACTAAGAACACACACACACACACACAGCGGTTTTCAGTCTAACAGGTGACCTGTGCAGCTGGCACAGAAGCCTTAAAAAGGACAGCTCGAGAAACTCGTAACCCTCACTGGAGCCCACTGGCCGGTCGCCGATGGCCTGACTGTGCCCGTTTCTTATTCCCTTGGCTCTTTTGTGGCTGCAGATCAGTGAGTGGACTTGAATGAGATTTGTGCCCCCTCTTTTTTTTGTCTCCTTTATTACATTATAGCGTCAGTTTGTCTGTTCCCCCAGGCTTGTGCCATTTGCTGACTTCTGCCAAGTACCCTCTGTTACATGTGGCACTTTCTTACCACATTACACAGTACCTTCCAACAGCTGGTGCCTCACAAACCGTAGCTCTGCTGTTGAGGATTTGGTAGAAAGCGGCACGGGGTTGAAACGTTTATGCTGGGGACGTGCGAGTGCTGAATGGAAAGAAGTTGGCATATTACACACCGGGGGGCACGTCGGGGGCGTCTGACTCCCGAGGCTGTCTGATATTTCAAAATTGGGATAAAAAGAAGGGGACAGGAAAGGTGAATGAGTCGGAGATGAGCAAAGAGAGCGTTTTCTGTTCGTCTCGCACTTCTGGCCTTCCCTGAGTGCACAAAACGAAGACCACGAGAAGGTAAAGTGACTGGCAGCCTCACCCTGTGACCAGACAGTGATGCGCTGAAGGCTGAGGTGACAGGATTTGTGGGACTGGCTGTCGTGTATAACGCCTTTCCGTGGTTAGATGGCATTTGTGGCTTGGCAGGTGACTGATGTGCTGAGGGTCGCACAGGGTGCTGAGAGCCACTGGGAAGGGGGGGGTTGGCAGTGCTCTGCCTGCCTGCCAGGTTCTCTTTCATAGCAGTGGCCCTGCCCCGTCTGCCCGCCGTCTCATCCTGCGTGGGGCTCGTTTGGTTGGCGCGTTTCCTTCTCCATGACTCCTGCGTATTTCATTTGGCTTCCTTTGCACCTTGTAAGCCACCATCTGTGTGGCGGCCGGTGAGCTACACACATGTGCCCTCCTGGCGTCCCTGCTGCCAAGTCAAGTCACGTCAGCATTTGGCACTCGGACAATTTGAATTGCCTCAGGGTGGCGCTGTGGGGTTGTTGTGACGAGGACCGAGTAGAGCAGAAAGTCCAGAGCGGCCACCATATCTGCCGAGGAGAAGCGTGCCAAGTCACCTGCATAAACCGGGCGTGTGACGTGTTTGTCGTGAAGCCTGCGTTCTCATGTCGTGGCACACTCACCCTGCCAGGCCCGACTGGGCGTGTCGTGCGCTTCTTTTACTTTGTCCTTGGCACCTGTCATCGTACCTCTGTGGTGTCTGCAGCACCTGCCTGCCCTTGATAAACGGGTGACAGGTGGCCTCGCAGCCGGCTGGCAGTTCAAGGTGAGGGGCTGAGAGTGGCACTGCCACTGCACCTCCAGGGTATAGCGCAGACACGAGGGCCGATGCCGTCCGATTAACGCCGCTCCTGTGGTCACGCCCGCCTTTCTTTCCCGAGACGGCGAGTGCCCCGCCATGACAGCCCGCCGGTGGACGTGCTGTGACCTTCCTTTCTCTGCTTTGTCCTTTGACCTCCGCAGTCATGGAGTTTCTATCGATAGACGATGACATCTGCATCCTGAAGCACGAGACGGCCGATGGCCTGCTGGAGCCGCTGAAGGAGAGCCCGGTGTCCCGCAGCTCGGGGGACGAGTCCATCGCATCCCACTTTGCACTGGTGACGGCCTACGAGGACATCAAGAAGCGTCTCCAGGCGGCGGAGAAAGAAAACGCAGCCTTGAAAAGGCGGATAAAGCAGCTGGAGCAGCAGGTAAGGCAGCCAGGCTGGCAGTGCCCCCAGGCCAGACTCTGCCCGGCACGTTGTCACTGTCACTCCAGGTCGAGTGGCCTGCTGGGGGGTTTGAAGCCACTGCTGAGTTGTGATTTGCCCGTTTGTCTCCCCCTCCGCCAGGTAATCCTCTCGGATCAGGCCGCCTCCGAAGGACCCGCGTATGTCAACAAGGCCTTCCGGGCTTTCCAGGGAATCTACGTCGAGAAAGCCGACCTCGAAGTGGAGCTGGAGAAGGTGGTGAGCAGTGGGTACAGAGTGGGGTGGGGGGCACCGATGTGCCAGCTAGAGCCACCCACACTGGCATTGGGTTCAAGAGCTAGACGGGCGTTGTGGTGAACGTGAATGTGCAGGGTGAGCCAAAGTGAAGTACCCCCTTTGGCGAGGCAGGCGGGGGGGGGGGGGGTCCTTTGACAGGCGATCCCTTGTCGTTTTCAGTCGGCCACACACCTCGGTCTGGTGGGCACCGTACTCTCGCCATCGAAGCGTTGTTCAAAAACAACGAATCCATCGTCACTACGCAACGTGCCTTCCTCCTGACGGTGACGTCCCGAATCGGAAAACAGTTCTAAATTTAGACGGACGGGTACAACAACGAAGAGAAATTCTCCTTGCCGTCCTCTGACCGTACCAACCAACCAACGACCGAGTGCCTAAAGCCGTCCTGCTGTAAGGGCATCCGTTCTGCAGTCTGCTGGACGTTCAGCACGCGTCTGCCTCGGGCCTTTGCTTTTTCATGAGGACCTTCGTTTTCATGCATCCAAAATGGCGGCAGTGCAGGGACTCGCTGGGAGCGCCCACATTCATCGAGATGCCATCATTGTCATGTGACGTCACACTTGAATGGTTGTGTAAGTAAGCAAAACGTTCACTACTGGGCTGAAACCGACCCTCGTGAACTTCATCAGAGACCCCCGCACGGTTTAGGAATGCTAGGAGACGCCTGGAGCGGCAGCTCATATGGACGGCGCGCTCATCTCCCAGCTCGGCCACGTCGGGTGGTCTCGCTAAACACGCCCACCTCAAAACCTTGAAAGACTCTACTCGCGAGTCTCGCTAATGATGCCCGCCTCCTTGAAGACGTCATTTGTACATCACTCGTTCGCTTTGTGTGCCCTCTTGTGTCGACATGTGATTGAACGTTTGAGATGTGGTGCCACTTGTTTTTGGCTCACCCTGTGTACCCTCAGACCTCTGCATTTGGCCCGGGGGGGATTACTGTGCAGATAAGAGTGGCAGTGCTGGCACAGGACCCTCAAAACCAGTCATTTAGACACAGTGGTGGTCTCCCTCTGGATGCCCACCTTGGAGTTGTGGTGTCTTCTCTCAAAAGGGGCACACGAGCAGTGTGTGTGCTTTTGTTTGTTCAGATTTATGTGGGGGGGGGGGGGACTCCCCAGTAAGGGACACCCCTGAATTGATGAATTTGTTTGTGTCTCTTTGTGAAAGAAAAAGGAGAAGCTGGCGCTGGAGCAGAGCCTGACGGAGCAGCTGCAGGTGAAGGAAGTGGAGCTGCTGCAGCTGCGCTCGGAGGTGGACACTCACCAAGGTACGGCCATTGTGTCATATGGGGCACCGGTGACCTGGCCACATGTAGGGCTGGCCTCGCATTTTTCACCTTAAGTAACTGCAGGCTGTGCACAGATCTGTGACAATCCTTCAATGTCACATGACAAGGACAGAATCGTCCACGCCAGGTGACGTCACAGGACAGGACGTGACAGTCTGCTCTGCCCTTTTCACACCAAGTATAGCAGCTGAACGGATGCCCCTTTGAGCTCCCAAGACAAATCCTGAGAGTCGGGGGCTGGATGTCTGAAGCCCACTCAGGTGGTCTCTTAGCCTTTCTTGCTCTGGTGGCGTGCATGTGGCCGCCCAGAGTCACGCCCTGTGCCCCCCAGGGTTTACCTGAAGTGAGATGAAGCAGTTGAGGACGGGTCTGTGGCGCTGCTGTGCGGCTCGGCTCCCTTGAACCCGACTGGTCATAACTGGCTGAGCCGGCGGATGAGGAGACTGGCGCCGGGCAAGGGGGTGGGCAAAACGGAGTGCCACGAGTGCAGGGGCGTCATCCACAGTAAATAAAAAAACAAAGGGGCCAGTGGAGATTAAAACGTGGTGCCAACAGTCATTGGAGCTTAACGTTCATTTTACTGCGGGATGATCCCAGCCCACCTCTTCCTTCCCAGGGCTCACCCATTCAGTAACGTCTTCGTCACCCGAGCGTCGTCACAGCCGCCCACGTGGCTCTGTCCAGACCGAGTGACCCCCTCCTCCGGCCGCGCCCACTGCACTCAGTTATTCAGTGGGGCTAACCGGCCCCTGGAACGCCGCTCCTTGGCGAGGCCCAAGCTGGCACGGGGCTCCTCTCCCGGGTCTTCAGGTTTCCTTCTCCCCTCCCCTGCTGACCTCTGCTCTCTGATTGGGCACGGGTGTGAGGGGCCACTCCCTCCGTGGCAGCATACAGGCTCCTGATTGGCCCATGCGTGAAGCGCACCCACTTGAAGCCTGCACCTACACGGGGCAGCTCAGACCCCCCCCGTCACGAGGTCCCCAAAGACCCGCGCACCTGCCGCCTATCCCACCACACACGGGCACTGGTCTCTAATCTGTGACCCCGCTGCCTGTGGGTCTCCTGAGGTGGTCATGAAAACGCTGTGGATTTGTACCGTTCCCAGCCTTGGACACCAGTTGCGGACCCCCGTCGGGTGTCTTCCCATTTGAATGATTGCTGGTGATGAATTGATGGGAACTCGTCTCCCCAAGGGGCCTTCAGGAAAGGGTGGTCTTCCAAGTAAATGGCCATTTGAAGATGGCTCTGTGCTCCATGTTGATTGGCACACGTGACAGTGTTGGCCGTACGAGTGTGGTGGATGACCGATGCCATCAGGGTGACGCCGCCACCCCCCATTGTAGCCTCGTGGGTCTCGATGGCGGGGCTGTCCTCTCTGAACGTGTGCCTGTCTTGCAGTGATGACCAAGCTGAGTGTGGCGTCGGACCCCGAGGTGAGCAGCGAGGTGAAGGTCCACGCCCTGGAGCAGCAGCTCGACATTCTCCGAGCAGAGTGCAGCCGACTCCGGCAGAAAGCCGAGGTGAGTGGGTGCGTTCACTGAAGGTGCCCAGAACAGGGCGGGCATTGTGAGGGGGGTCACATTAAAGTCGAGCCGAGAACCGTCGTATTCAGGGTCTGTAACAGGAGGTCAAAGGGGGCTGTCGGGTTAAAGTGTTGTCTAGCCAGAGGTACCAGTTTGTCCTAAGAGGTGCCAGGGCTGTCATGGGCAGGTGCCATCAGGCTCACTCTCCTTTACACACCGTCGGTCTGAGAGACGCCGGATGATTGTTTCATGCCCACAGGTGTGGCCTCTGCTTTGCTGACGTCTCGGAGTTGCCATATCGTGCCATTGAGATGCCCGCGCTCTTCTCTTCTGTCGATGCCCACTTACATGTCACTGGAGGCCCTTTAGTGACCGTCGTTTTGCTGTGTGGACCTGTGCTGCTGGACGTTTGTGTGTTTCAGCCCACTGATGCCCACCAGACAGCAAGTACATTACAATAGAAAAGAGAATGAAAAGGAGGGCGGTGGGCACCAGTTTGTGTGTGGGCTTGATGGACGGCTGCACTGGGGGGGGCCCCAGAGGTCTCCGACTCGGGCTAAAAGTTTAGTGAAGACGGCTTTGGAGAGCGAAAGGTCGCTCTGTGGGGGTCTTGTTTGAAAATGGAGAGCCTCTTCTTGCCAAGTTAAAGTCTGTCGCCCGCTCAGAGCAGCAGCTCGCTGTGGCTGTAAGGAGACGCCGGGCCCTCGCTGGCTGAAGGTTTAATGGCCACAGGATGTCCGTCACGTGTAGGCCAAGGGCTCGAGCCGTTAAAGACGAGCAGGGCATCGCACCACGTGGCTTGTTGAGTGTGCAGGGCAGGGCGTCTGGCACTGAACTCCGGGTGATGCTGATAAATGCAGGCACTTGAGCTGCTACTCCCTCTGTGCCCACTAGGTGGTGCCCAACTCCACACAAAAGGCCTGCATGACGATGCCTCCTCCTCCTCCTCCTCGTTTTGAGCAGATGTGACTTTCTTCTTTGATGTTTCTGGTTGTTCAGCGGTGCTGTCGTGTGCCCTCAACTTGCAACGTGTGACTGGCACAGCCCGCAGCACTGAATGGGACCCAGTGCTAGAAGACCAGTCCTGACTGAGAACACAGCATGTTAGGGTTAGGGTTGTGGTGCGGTGCTGAATGCCCACTCTGGTAGTGCCGCCAAGCAGGGCAGCATTTTAAATCAAGCCTGGCGCTGCTTGTGCCCCGCCTTTTCCAGGAGGGGCTTCTCAGGCCTTGGCTTTTCCTTTCCAGCCTGTGTTGTAACCGAAGCCAGTGAGGACACGGGGGGTTTGTGTGTCCGTGGCGTCCACTTGGCCAGTTAGCTGTTGGGCACTTTGCCCCTCGTGGTTTGGTTTTTGATTAAGAAGTTAAAGAAGCCGTTCAACGTGATGGCACAGGCAGACGGGGTCTGAAGGTGCCCTTTGTGCCACCTTTCCATGGCGAGGACTGACGTGCCAGCTGGAGGAGCCTCTTCATTCTCGCCGTCCCTTTGCATTTCCTTCAGGTGTCCCCTGGATGGCAGCTGGCCAATGTGGTGAAGTTGCTGTAAGGTGCCTGTCATGGGTGGCATTGCTCTCCGCTGTCCACTTGGTGGTCCTGCTCCGAGGACTCGGGCACAGGGCGGGCAGGCAGGCCGTGTCTGGAGTGCCTTTTTGTCTCCGTCTCCGCTGGCAGATTTCGGCAGCGCTCCCTGGAGACCCCCGAGTTGACGCTGGGCCCTTTAAGGCTTTTTGTCATGAAGTGTTGATTTCTTCGCTCGTTAACCGATTTACAAATGCAGCTCGAGGTGCTTATGAATGCAGCGTGAAAAGCAGCACATGGCGGCTGAATTTGTTACTTTACGTAACCTGCGTGCCGCCACGGGTGGCACAGCCCTGCCCGGGTGCCGCTGAGCTCCTGCCGAGCTGTCGGAGGTTGGTGAGGGGGCGGCAGGCAGCTAGGTGACCTAAATTGATCGGCCCGGCAGGGAGTTTAAAGTCGAGACCCCCACGGCCCCCTGCCATCTTATTGGACGTGCTGGCATCAAGAGGTTTTGCCCCCATGAAGTTGTCATCTGTAGGGCAGGTGTCTATGTCAGCAGAGTCATCACTGGCACCGTCGGTCACTTGGCACTGTGCCCAGTGAAAGGGTCTGCAGTTTTACAGTCCATTTATTACATCATGACCAGGCATGTGATGGGCATCTGTACTGGCACAATTACCACCCTAACTTGGGGCTCCACTGTTTGTGTATTTCGCCATAGACAGTCAGCACTGTGAGAAGGGCCGGACTGGGTGGCATCTTTAAGTATGGCATGGGCACAAAGAGGCTGTTTAATGGCTGTGGCAGGAGCTGGTGACATAACTGAAGATGGGCAGCATGGCACAAGAGGCCAGCCTGCTGCTGAAGGTCTTTGCCCTGCATTCACAGGTGCCAGGGGTAGCAGCGCCCAGACACACGGGCCACGGTGTGGGATAGTCGGATAAGGGCACCAGGCCTTTCAAAATGGGCACAGACTGCCCAGCTAATTCATGTCCTTGTGGCATTGCCAGGGTTTCTTGTGTGCCATTCCAGACTGACCCTCATTCAGCAATCTGGATTAGGCAATTGTGCCTTTTCAGAGTGGTTTGCATTTGTCTGCATCTTGTTGACCTCCAGCACCCACCCTTACACCAAGCACAGGGCGGGCATTTGCCCCGGATGGCATTCACTTCCTTTTTTTTTTTTTTTTTTTTTTTTTTTTTTTTTTGTTTCTTTGGGCTCACTTGGCACACATCCTGCTTTGGATGTCTTTGACTGAAGTTTGACATTAGTGTATGCCTGCAGTCATGCCTGGCCCAGTGCCTCACATCATATTTAAGTGAAGGGGCACAGGGGTGAGGTGAGCACTCTGATGCCAGTCTGTCTGCTCGCCTCTGTCCCTTATTGATGAGCGGGTCATATCTGAGGTAGGCATCGCTATCCACACGGTGAGCCCATCCAGCTCTGGTGGGAACTTCGTGGTCACAAAGTGGGCTCACAAGCAGTAATGTTGGCACCATTGGACTGGCATTACTTGGCTATGGAGCTCCAACATTCTTGTGTTAAGTCTGACCAGTGAAAGAGATGGGCACATACTGGGTCCAACTGGCCACCCCGAGACTGTAGTGCCCCCTGGTATGCCCACTGCTCCAGCCTCATACCCATATGCCAACAGTAGACATTCAGGTTTGTGGGAGGTGCCAGCCCGTGCACATGCTTGCTTTTGATGAAGCTGTGAAGGATGCCTAGCATTGCCCTCTTCATCTCCTTACCCTCGGCTGCTGTAGTTCAAAGCGTCTTGAGTTGCCCCCCCGTTCCTTCTGCTCAAGCAGGCTTTGTCTCAAGTGACCGATGCTGGCTGCTCAGTTACATGGGTATGCTCTGTGAACGGGTGCCAGGCTGGTATCCATTAAAAAATAAGAGCACACTGGCAAGAGATGCCCTGCACAGGTGCAAGAGGGAGGTGGGTGGAGAGATGCCATATCATGGCAGGGCACTTGGCATTTGCCAGGGATTTCTGCTGTAGTGAGAGGATGCAGCACCTCCAGGCTGCTAGGTGGCAGCACTTGATCACCAAATGGGCAGAGTTTGCCTGTTGTATGGCAGATTGTTGGACGACTGATGACTTGGGTTCCCTAGGGGGCATTGTAGCCTGGCAGGGGAGGTGCTATGCTTCTGTCCCTGTGCTCCTCCCTCTCTGGTGCCTGTGTTGCAGCTGTTTGTTGTCCTCGCGTCCACCAATGAGGCTGGCCATGCCCCTGTGCCCTCTGGTGGATGTGCTGTGGTCGTTCCTGATCGCTGGTGTGAAATGCCCTGGCACGGGTATAAATGGGCACCTGTGTGATGCAGGGACTGGGGCCAGGAAAATGCCAGTCCACAATCGATGGCTGCACCTTACCCAAGACACACCCTTGACGTCATGCTAAGCTCTGTCTGTTTTAGCATTGCTGGGAAAAGAGAACCTAAATAAGTAAGGGTGACGTGACCCCTGGGCACAGGGAGATGGCACAGAGCTCACGTCCGCACCCAAGCACAGAATGACATGCCAGGAGTGCGGGCAGCTTGGTTGAGAACTGGTGGGGGCAATGAGCCTTAATGGCATCCTGTGCCCACTAAAGGAGGGGGCGCTGCGCGGGCACATTGTGGGCTCTCTTCTGGCCTCATCTCTTATTGTTGTTGTTCTCCTTCACAGGTAATCCATGGAAGTGACGAGAAGCCAGAGGGCACCGTGGAGGACGCTGGGTATGTTGACTGCCACCAGCATTAAATTTATGAACGTCTGGCCAAGCTCGCTGGATGCCACGTCTCGGGTATAGACGTTTGAGGTGGGCACTGAGGTTCAGTCTGCCCCCCTTGACTCAACATTCTGCCATCTGCTGAATGGCATTAACATTCATTCAGGACATGCCTGCCCACTGGCACAAGGCAGGGTTCAGTCTCACAGAGGTGGTGGGCACACTGGCAGGGTAGAAGGTGCCAAGCAATGCCTGAAAACTAGAGGGCACAAGACCTGCTAGCCAGCAGGTGGCAGCACATTTCCACTAGTCGCACCCAGGTTTCCCATTCCAGGGAGAGCTTAGACAGTTGGGGGTCTCCAGAGCCCATTAAGGGGGCTTTCCAGTAGACGGGACCCTGGCAGGGGATCTGGAAGTTGATGAAGTAAAGAGTTGAGCAACGCGATGCCAAGAATCAAGTGTACCTTGGGGACATTGGCATGGCCCTGGTACAGCTTGTTCAGCTTCAGTCGTGGATGTTGTGTTTTGGGGTGCCCCCTGTGCTCATCCCTCGCTGCCCGAGTGGCTGCATGTTGTGCTTGGTGCCCATCTGGCAGGACTTCAGAGCTGGCATAGGTGGGTACCAGTAAGTGATGCCATTGCGGAGCCTGCCAGCTTTCACACGGGCTCTTTTGTCTGTGATTTGTTGAGTGAACTGGGAGGGCAGCAGATGGACCCGGCAGACAGTGACCCGTGTCCACCAAGGCCAGTTTGACATGCTAAAGCCAGCTGGCCTGACGCATGCCTGGAATCCTGGCTGTGGTGAAGACTTTTTAAAGGGATGTAGTGGTGGCATGGGCACACGAGGGTCCGGGTTCAGGACCTAGCCTGTTCACTGCCCCCCTCCATGCCCGAGCATCACAAGTTTGATGAGTGGGCAGCCCACCTGGGCACAGTGGCTGCTACAACAGTGGCATCGCTGGTCTTTAGTCCTCCCTGAGCCCCCTCATGCCCGCAGGTACTCACTCCGAGAGAAGAGCTGGAGGGCAAGGGACACACGGTTGGCACGAAATGTAGGGGCAGCGTTGAGGACTTGCTGTGGTCACCCCAACATCTGACCCGCATTGACAGCTGGTCTGAAGAGTCCTTCAGTTGGTGAGATGCATGTGCCTGACCACTTATGTGGGCACGAGGTGAGGACAGGGCAGTGGCACCTTGGATTTTTGGTGGTTTTACCCCTCAGTTTAAGGTCAGCAGCCCAGCTGTACCCATTTAGTCCCGGGCAGTGAATAGGGATGGCCACTAGATGGCACTGTGGCATTTACTGAGTGCCCACAGCACTGCCCAGCTTTTTCTTTTCCTCCTCCACTGCTATGAATGTTTGGCGTGCCCAACTGGACATTTGGCTGGGCATCTGTTTATTGTGTCGCTAAACCCACCTTGTGGGTGCCCGCTTTTTGTTGCCAGTGCCTGACATGGCATTTGAGTTGTGGTGGCACTGCAGATAATCAGTGAGGGGGATTTGAACCAAACGTGCACTGGGCTGGACTCGGCCCCGGTCAGTCAAGACCTGCTGTGGCCGCTGTGGCCACTGCAACCCCCCCCCCCCCCCAGTGTGCGGTGCCATCTTGTGCCTGGTTGTTGCTCTTTGCTGCAGAGGTGGACTGCTGTGAAGCCCCGGTGGTCTAGACGGCGGAGGGTCTTTGTCTAATTTTGTCACACCCTGGGGCAGTGTGGGCGTTCATCTAGGCCCTCCTGCCACCCACCTGCTGTGCCCAGGGTGGCAGCTGTAGATCCCTACTCACTTGACCAGAGTCGAGAGCAGAATGCCAAAGGAAGAATGGGTGCTGCATGTTGAGTAATGAAGTGCCAGCGAGTGTCCCACCATTGTCACCTGCTTTGAGCTCCTCATGGCACACATGTGACCCGTGGCCTGTCATGTGTCACTGACATGTTTGTTCGCCTCCTTCAGGATGGCATCACTGCTACAGGCCTACTGGGACCTCCGCAGCGAGATGGCACACTTGTGTGCAGTGACCGGGCAGCAGTCGGCCGTGGTGAGGAAGCTGAGGGGCGAGGGGCACGGAGTGGACAGCAGCAGAGGTGAGTGTGGGTGCTGGGGGGTGAAGCCTGTGTGCCCATTGAGCTTGTAGTTTCTGTGCTGGTTGGCTGTGCACTCTGAGGTGCCACCGTCCTGCCACTTTGGCTTTGTCAGAGGGTGACGTGCAACAAGCCACGATGCCCATGTTACTTTCACACTTTGAAGCCGTGACCTTCCATTGTCTAGTGGTCAGTCTGCCAAAGGGCACTTCTGACCACCTCTGCAAAGCCTCTCTGAAAAATTCACAGGTGGAGGCCAGGCAGTGTTGACTGGTGCCAGTATGTTATTTCATGTCCTCTGTCACCTCACTGGTCCCCTCCTGTCAAGTGTCCTTGCTTATTGATGATGAAGAGGCCGCCCTGTCCTTGTCCCCAGATTGCTGTGCCACTGTGTGCTGCCATCTTTCTGAGTTGACCCCACCAGCCAATTAGATGGGTAGAAAATGGAAGGCTGGGTGACCTGAGGCCCTCATCTTAGTGTCACTTGCTCAGGGGCCCACTGACTGTATGGCACTAGCGGTGGGCTTAGTGGACCCGACGAGACTGCCTGCTGGTGACAAGGAGGGTGGGCATGGCGGTGCCGTTTTGGGTAAAACTGATTTGAAGGCACGGCTGTCCCTGACCCATAGGTTCAGTGCTGGCCAGTCGTTATTTTACATCATGTGGGCAACGATGGGATGGCACCATGTGGAAGCTGCCCAGGAGAGTCCTTAAGACATCAGGCCCAGGTGGCACTGGTTCTGTAGCGGGAGGCGATACGCTGAAATCTGCTGCCTGGCCCACAGATGACTGGCATTGTCACCATCAGCCCCAAATGCCTGTGGCGGAGGCCTGGTTGGATGTGTCGGTCGATTACCCTCCGCGCCCGTGGTGGAGGGTCCCATCACTCCTCTGAGGTCCGTCACCTTCCTTTAGGTCACTTCTGTGCACAAGTGGGCATGGGGGGGGGGGGGGGACACATTTGATTGGCCGGCTGTGTGTGTGTGTGTGTGGTATGGTCTGCCAGGCTGGTGCCATCCTCCTCTTCCTCAGTAAGTTTTCTTCTCCCCCCCCCTCAGCCTACTCGTTTCCTGTCCAGTGCCTCGACGACGTCGAAGGGGATGGCAGGCGACTCACGACGGCCGCATTGAGACCCCTGGGCTCCTCCTTTGAGCCGCTGGCCCAGTCGGCCTGGGCCCACCGAAGGTTAAGTCCAGTGGGCAGCCCCAGTGCCCAGGAGCTCCAGCCGTATGCCAGAGACACTTTAGAGGAGAGACCACCCAGGCCCAGCGATGTGCGCTTCTGGGAGGACAAGAGGGGTCTCGCGCCACGGTGTGACCACGCCATGTACCCGCAGGACCCCTTCTGAAGGACGCCATTGTGTTTCCAGCTCTGGGCGGAGCACCGACTCGTCGTGCCTGAGATGCCCGCTCCCGAGGGACATTCCAGGGGCCCCAACTTGGTGACTTTTCTTCTTTTGCAGGATATAAAATTAGAGAAAGAACAAACGTGGTGGGCTCTGTTTGGGGTAATGGGGGGGGCTTAAGCTGATGGGCAGTACTGCCTTCCACCTCCCATGTGACAGTGACAATGCCCAACTGCACCGAGGTCACAGCTGCAGCAAAGGGCATCCTGCACAAGGAGGAGGAAAAAGAAGCGCGAGGTGCGAAGCAGCAGCAGGCGGGCACTCGAGCGCAGCAACACGCTGGTGGGCCGCCTTCAGCCTGCGGGTGCCAAACCACAACGACAGAGACGGCGTTGGCGAGGAGGGAGCACAAGCAGGAAGTCGGCCTGGCAACACACAGCTACAGCACTGAGACCCCACATGTGCCCTCCAGGGGGACATTTTTATTGTAAACGGTGCCCCACGCACCTACATGCTCATGCCAGTCTTTTCTCTTCTGTTCTTGGCAGGGATGCCTGTCTTCCTGTACTCCTCCCTCTCCTGCAGGTACTCCTGCTTGCACTCTTCAAATAAGTGGGGGTCTTTGTAACTAAAATGAGAAAAAAAAAGATAAATCAGAATGCGGCTCATGGTGGGCACAGCCTGGCAACACAGCTGACCCCAAACTCACACAAGTAAAACCCATCACATGGGGAACCACCCAGCTTGGTGCACTCAAGTGCCAGGGTGAGGCCTGAAGCATCAAGCAGAGGGCATAGTAGGGGCTGCATCCAAGGTGCCAACCATACCCACTCACAAGGCTGTGAAAAAGGAGATGCCCGATCTTTCACAGGGGTAAAGAGGTGACGGCCCCCCGACCCGCTCCAACTTCTCTGCCAGTTCCACTCCTCACGAGAGTCAAGTGGTCGCCACAGCAACAACACGAGACCCCCCCATCTGCAAAGTCCTGACAGCCCGAGCCCACCCATCATGTCCAACACAGAGGGGGGTCGGGGGGCAAGCAAATACTTTCTCACAGCTGCGGACTCGCTACCAGTGCAGTACATGAGACCAATCCCACAGGACTGGGGTGGGCACTTCACAGGGGGCTTTGCGTCCATTTGTGCCATCAGCTACAGGCTGGTAAATCCAGGAGGCAGCCTTGTGGCATCAGGTGGTGCCCAGCCAAGAACTAAACGTCTTCACTTAACCTGAATAAAGCCAGTGCAGAAGTGTCCCCTCAGGTCCCCTTTCTCCAGCTTTGCCACCCAACGTGTAGAGATGAAGGGGGGCACATACTTTTTTCTCAGGTGTGGTGGACTTACTGCGAGATCAGGCAACCCTTGAGCGCAGCGTTCTCCTCTCGGCACTTCAAGACCATCAGAAAGCCGCTCTCCTGGCAACAGTTGGTGAAATCTGAAAGGGCAGAGAACAGAGAGGGTGCCGTGAGCACTCCACACCAAGGTGCCCAGCTGCTCGGCAGCAGAACAGGCCAAGGGCAAGCGGCAGCCATTTGTGACCAACAGGACTCACTGTCTCCAACAAACACAAGCGTCAGAAGATGGGTATTGCAATTGGCACCATAATGCTGACGTGCTGCCAATTCACGGCTCCAGCACCACAAGTTCAAATACTGGGCCACTTGGGCACATTCTCCCTATTGCCAGGTACGTTAGTCATATATAGCAGTGTGCCCCAGGATATGGCCATCGACACAGGGCCCATGCAGGCAGCTCGACTCAATGGGAAAAGGTGGCAGACATCGAGGGCACTGCCAGCAGAAATGGGCGCGCACCTGCAAATCACCCCAGTTAAAGGCAAAACGCCGACACGACCATAAAACCAAAAAGCCAGAAACACACGCATAGCATGCCCCTTATATAGCGCCTTTCACACCCGAGTGTGTGCCATCCCAGCTGGGTCCTGGCTCAAGTACCTTTATCTTGGTGTGTATAACGCCTTTCGCTCTCGTCCAAGCGCAGGGTCTCAGATGGTGCCGCCTTTCTCTTGCCCATCTCATTCCGCTGTATGGCGCCTTTCACGTCTGTTCTTCACTGCCGTCGTGCCAGGCGCTCCCGCCCTGCGCGTGCCACTCGCGTGGACTGCTAATGAGGGTCTCCCGCGCCGCATTAAGAAGCGCTTTGGTGGTCTCCCGACGCGCCGCTAATTCCACAAAGCAATTTCGAGCGCCCGACTCGGCGGCAAATCCAATTAAAACCTCCAGTGGCTTCATCTGCGCGCGGCCGGAATGACAAAACGCGCATCGCGGCGGCACCGGCACCGTGGTCGGGCGGTGGGGGGGTTCTGGGGTGGACGCGCTGGCATGTCCACCAGCGTGCCAACCGAGGTCACTGCCGCGCTCCGTCACGCTGGCCTGCGCGGTCACCAAGGCGCATTCTTGTCACTTGCACGGCTCGGCTCTGTCGTCACCTGTTGAGTTGCAGGAAGGGCGCCGAGCCGAGCACGTGATCCGCGTGGCCTCCAAGTGCAGACCCGCGGGCACCTCTGCCAAGCCCCGCTCTGCGACTCCCGCTCTCTGTCCAGCACCGGCTCTGCCACGATGACCTTCACCTGGTCACAGCTGCCGCATTCATTCCATTGCCAGCCCCACAAGTTTGCCCGGTGCCTTGGTTGGCACCCCCTCGCCAGTGTGGGTGCTATATGACAGGCCGCATGGAACACAAGAGGAATTTATGGGAAGGCGCAATTTGCACCAACAGAGAAGACAAAGACGAGAAATCCGTCGCGACCCAAGGGGCATCCTTTGCACAGTACCAGGTGCCCCAAACACACGTCAACTTCCATTAAAGCCGATGCCAACTTCACTCTCAATATATAGACCCTTCTGAAAGGCCCAGGTCTGTGTCCCAAGTGCCAAACTCAGCCCTGGCGTCGGAGGGTGCCAGGGCTGCCCACGATGCCAGGCTCTCCCCACGCCCCGACTTGCCCCCTCTCTGGCAGTGCGCCACTAGGACGTGACAAAGGCGCCTCGGGCCATGCAGCCACATCATAATCGATGGCGGTGAGGGCGGAGGGCGGTGGGCCGCGGCACATGCAGGCCCCCCCCCCCCGCTGCTTTAATTACTCGGCCGCTGCAGCTCCCATTAACAGCACATCAGATGGAGGGCCGAGGAACAATCGAGAGGAGGGCAGCAGACCCCCAGGCTCATTAGCAAGTGGTAAGTGGAGACCACCACGTCCGGCCCGTGTGAGTGGGCCCTGGCGGGACGAGGACAGCGAGAGACGCGAGAAGGTCGGGTATTGGAGGGGGGGCCGAAACAAAAAGGGATAAAGAGTCTCCAGCCCAGAGACCCCCACAGAAGGACGAAGATGGCGCGTGGACGGGGTTAAAATGGACACCTGACCGGAGCTGCGGGCACAGAGGAGGCTGGCATCAGTTAAACCAGCCTGTAAAACAGCCGAACAAGAAGTGGCGAGCGCGAGTGGGCCACGGCTGGTGCCTGATGCCCACGTGAAGTGGCCCCAAGTGAGAGCCAAGAAGCGGGCGATGCCTGTCCACATACGTCCTGGACCCCCAAACAAGGTCTTCCTGCCCATCAGACAGGCCGCTCGGGCTCAAGTGAAATGTGGGTGGGCAGAAGAGGGATGTGTGAAAGATGGCGAGGTGGGCACAGGCAGCCACCACCCTCCCTTCGGGGGCCTGCAGGCCACTTTGAGGGAGGAACTGCACTGCCTGGCATCTGTCACGGCACCCAGCCGACACCACTGGAGCTAACCCCCTGCCGAAAGTGTTGAGGACGGCCCACTGCCACACAAAACAAGTCAATGAGGTGGCACTACCAGTCTGACCAGAAGTGTGCCACCTTCACCCTTGCGTTCATGTGGCAGTCAGACTTTTACATTGGCAAAGGGACAAATGAGAAGCTCTCTGACACGGGAGTGTGGCACACAGGTTTGGAAATGGGGGCACATAATGCCAGCTCCAGCATTGCTCTGCACAGTCACTTTGTGATCCTGCCCATGCAGAGTGGCACACAGTGCCCTGGCATTCAACAGTGAAGGCACTGAATGAATGACCAGCTCGGGTGTTGGAGTGACCAGAAGGGGCTTTGGACCCCCAAGGTTTGTCCTTTGGGCCTTCCTCTCCTGGTACCTCTGTAATGTGTGCCATGGTACTGGCATCAACTGGCACCATCAGTCAGGAGGAATTTCCAGGTGGCATCTCACTTTTTTTTAATCCCCGCTTGACCAGGTCAGGACTGATGTCACTATCTTGTGCCCATGTGTGTGCCACCTGCCATACCAATCGCGTTAAGCCAGTGTCACCCACTGGCTGCCCCTCTCTCTCGGTGGCCAAATGTGTTTCTTAGTTCCTGCGCTGGCATCATCCCGATGGCAAAACCCAAGACACAAAGGCCCAGAGTCAATCGCCAGCCAGAACCCCTACACCACTTCACCCCTCCGTTTCTTTTACTCACACAGCAGCTGGAGGGCGGTGGGCATACAAATCAGACCGACGGACGCCATGCTGCAGTGTGCCAGTCAGAGCGGGTGCCCGCGCTGCACATTACTGTGCGGCGCGCTGTGCGGTGCAGCGGCCCCCTGATACCGGTGACAGTCTCTTTGGATTGCTCGCGGTTCAGTGCCCGCCGCTGCGCCTCTCGCACATCCAAGTCAATTAATTCTCACCTGATTAACGGCGCCCGACATGCCAAGGAAATCGGCTCTCCAGTCAGCTAGAAATCAGTGGTCCTGATCTGACTTGTAAATCCAACGGGCATCAGCATGTGGAGCCGGCGCACCCGCCGCCTCCAACGTCGCACACGGGGACAGTGGCAGCTCAAGACACCACCAAACGAGGATAATCAGCAGACCTGGCATGGCTGGCATTGCAGGGGGCCTGCAGCAGGTACAACCACGTTCAGTGAACTGGCATGATGAGGCAGTGTTGTGTCTTCTGTCCTTGCTTACCGAGTCCAAGCCTGGGCATCAACTGCAAGGCTGCCCTGCCAAAGAGTGCCACAGCCTGGCAGGAAGCAGAAAAGGCAGGCGCAGATGCCTGCGGTGAGCTCTACATGTGCCAGCCTGGACTGCTTGAACCCCATGTGCATACGAGCGATTACCAAGGTGGGCAGTTTGCTGGGCCAAGCTGTGCGCCCTCTCCAAGTCTACATGGCACTATGAAGGCCAGCTGTGGGGACGATGTGCCACACGCCTTAAGATGCCCACCCTTCTCACTGTCCGTCTGCCGTACCCCACTGCCAAGGGGAGGCCCAAGAGAAGGTGACAAAGCTGGGCACACTGGCACCGGCCTGCCAAAATGGCAGAAAACTCGACTGCCCCCAAATAATCACAAACGGGGTCACCTGAAATCCAAAATGCCGGGTGTCACCGACAGTGTGATGCCACCCTCGGGCTGAAGATGGTGACAGGGCAGGACCAACATGAAAAAAAACAAAAAGGTGGCGCTGGCGCTCAAGAGCAATCATCACAAACGTACACCACACTCATTAAATTGCCAACCTGCTGGGCACCCTCCTCTCTCATTCCGCCTGTCAAGCCCCCAGTGGACTCTGGTTGTGATGGCACACAAAGGTGCCCGCTATGATTCTCTTAAAGCCAATGGGCATGTCAGAGTAAGGCAAGCCTGGCGCTGTCAAAGTGTGCCAACAGGCCTTCCTCGCCATTACCCATGATGCCCCCTGTTCCCTTTTCTCGCTGCTGCCAGTCTCGTGCTACAAAGCCACAACTGTCAACAAGCTCCGCCGCCAGCAGCCCCAGAAGTGGCACATTGTGACAAAGTCACAGATATCTGCACTGGCGCGGGACTCGGCGAGGCGGGTGTGAGATAAGCGCAGCTCAAAGAGGAAGAGGAGCACAAATGAGACCCTGTGGTCACCTTCAAAGTGCCCTGTGGCCTGGGAAACACGCCACCCCCCGGCACACAGGATGTGTTTTAAAGTGGAAGGCGGGCAGGCGGGCAGCGGGCACGGCAACTCTCTCACGGGAAGAAGACGCGCAGGACTTCCTCTGAGGCCCGGGCTGAAAACACGAGATGTGTGTGAAGAGGGAGAGCGCCCGCCGAGTAGGACACCCACCGCTGGCATCGGGGGGGGGGGGGGGGGGGGGGCACAGAGAACTGCACCCTTCTCTCGGGTACATGAGTGGACCAGGAGTGGTCTGCCAAGCTGATGTTCACTCAGAGCACCAATCTCCATACCACAAAGGCACGGGCAGCACCACCAGCCCCGGTGGGGAGGCCATGCCAGCCTGCGTCACCCTCACACTGAAGGAACACGCAAGCGGCACATTAAAGGCATACCAGGCGCACAGCCAGTGAAGAAGAAGGGGGCTACCATGGCACCAACACTAGTGGGGCCGCCAAGGACTGCGTCGTGCCACCAAACACTACATGTGTACCACAGAAGGCTCACCGGCGAGGACAAGTGACATCAAGAGCCATCGTGTGTAGCGTTTAGGGGACCCCGTCACACACCCCCTGACAAAAAGGGAGCGCACAGTGCACAGCACATCCCCCTTGGCACAGACTTTCCTGCAGTCTGCCACCCTGTTAAAATCGACAGCAGTCTCCTTGGTATGCAACCCAGAGGTGGTACTGCCAAAGAAAACAAAACACCAAGAGAGCAGGAAGGGCAGCTAAGATAAGAGGCCCACAATGCCAGGGCATCAGTCTCCCATCATGGGCCTGCCACAGACATGGACTGGGGGTACCAGGAACACGGGCAGGAGGCGGAGCCACAGAGCTAGATGGGAGGGGATTGGGAACCAGGAGCACGCAAATGAAAGAAGGGGAGGAGCCACAGACACAGGTGGGTGGGGCCAGGAGCAAACAGATGGCAGATGAGTCAGCAAATGGTAGAGAGGGGGAGGAGCCCCAGCCACCGGACGGCCAGCCAGGAGTAAACGGTGAGACGGGTTTAACTGCAGCCTGCGATGCCCAAGACTTTGGTGAGGCCTTGGAGTCAGACTGCCATCACGCTGCCACGCTGATCTTAACCAGGGGTGTAATGTGCCGTGCGATGGGCATTCCGGAAGTCAGAGTGTTACGTAGCTGACCTCAATGGTGCGGCGGTCAGCATCAGAGTCGAGGGGCGAAGCTCGCCCAAAGTAGGGGGGCCACCACACCAGTTCAGTCACCCTCGAGCCCACCTGCTCAATGACATCATCGCTTGCATGTGGCTCTTGAACCACAAAATGGGGGCCCGATATTAATAACAGCGAGAGACCCCCAAATACACAAAATAAGCACAAAAAGCCCCTCGGACTACCCACCTGTTCTCTTGGAAGGCCAGTATGGCCCCCTAGGGGACGAGCAGGGGACTGCCTACCACCTGTCACAAAGCTGGTGGGTGTGCCCTGCCACCTGCCCAACGTTCCACTGGCACCAGCCCTCAGAGTGTGCCCATCTCCCCCAAACAGCCCCTGTGCTCCCAGACTGGCACGCTCCTCATGCCAGCTGGGCATCACTCTACCAGGCCCTGGTGTACCCCAATTTCTTTTAGCTACTGTCAGAGCTGAACTTGGATGGGCATACAGAGGAGTGTGGGCACGCGTGTGCTGCAGCGGCTTAAAGCGCTGCCCCTTCTGTAGTCGTCGACCCGATCCGCAGCCCCGATCCGCAGCCCCCTTCCGTCTCACTCGCTGTGGACGGACGTGGCATCGAATCTAAGGACAGTCGGGTGCCCGCCAGTGCTACAATCGGGGGGGGGGGGGAAGAGCCCCGAAATGGGCACAACAGCTTGGCTAACATGGGCAGCCTAATTGCCAAACACCACTTCACGGAGTTCTTGGGGGACGGCGGAGGAGAAACGGCCGTTAGCCTTTTGAGGGGCTCGCGCCATACGGCCCCTTATGACACGGCGATGGCTTCGCTGGGGCGGGGGGCTCCTTTCTTCCCCCTGAATAGGCACCATTTGGCCCCTTTTGGCCTGCCTGTGAAGCTCCAGCTGGCAGCGACTGAAGGTTAAAGCGCCCGCCTAATTAGTCCCCCCACGCCCACCGGGGGGGGGGCACCGAGCGTCTTAATGGCCGCGCACCTCGTTCAGAACTCATTATTGCTAACAAATGAGATCAAGTCCAGCGATCTAAGCGGCAGAACAGTGGGCTTAGCGCTCCGCCGCCGGGGGGTATAATGAGGGGCTTTCTCGGGATGAAAGCGACTTCATTTCTCTTTCTCTCACCAGCCTCTCAAAGAAAGCGGGCAGGACAATTCAGCTCGAGATGCGCCTGCGACCGGCAGCCCCCTGCCACCGCCGCCCCCTAATACGCGCCTGGGAACCCCCAAGTCATTAACGCGCCTTGTATCTTTACTCACTCAAGCAGGCTTCAAAACTGGCGGGCGGGCGGGCGGGCGCGGACGGCCGGGGACTGAGCCCATGCCCGCCGGCCCCGTCCTTCTGTTCTGAAAGGGAGAGGACGACGTGCCTGGCGTTCAGAAAGGAGCCTTTGTGCTCCTCGCCATTAGCGACAGCACGGCGGGCAAACGGGCGCTCGGCGCCAGGAGAGGCAGACCAGTGTGGAAGGCCACCACTGACCGCCGCACAGAAGTCCCCGAGCTGTGCGTCGGCCATATTGTTGCCAAAGGCACACCGGGGAGGGGACATCCGTACATCTGGTGACACACTGCTGGATGGCACAGTCAGTGGTGCTTATGGCTCCAAGGAGCAGGGCACAGCCGTTACCCGCGTACCACAATCGAAAAAACTTGGATACAGTGCAGGGGCATTCAGCCGGCGCCCCCTGGCTGTGACCACGTCTGATGGCAGAGCCAAGGGGGTGGTGGGCACGACAGCTTGATGACCCTGAAAATGAGACCCGAACGAGCATGGAGGTCACCTGGCGACACCAACAGTGACACACCGGGACTGTGAGGACCTTCAATGAATGCACTTAAAACACAATGACAGGGCACAGGAACAGCCAGGCTGCCAGGGTCAGCAAACCCAAACTCGCTTCACTGCCACGCTGGGCACACTGAGTGGGCAGCGCCACCGTCTTCACATTGCTGGACCTAAAACTGGGGTACGACAGGACATTGTCACAGAGGGGCCGAGGACAGCGCACACCTGCCTGGCAGCCTGGATAAGATGGGCACCTCCAGCTGGCAGAGCCACCTCTCTCGTGACACTTGGCCCCGAGTTTGTCCCTTTAAGGTCCTCAAGATTTGTCACCATGCGCCCCTACTGGCTAAAGCACTGAATAGTCACCAGCATCGCCCCTTCTGGTGGAGACGTGGGGTGCTGCACCTTGCCGAGCCTTTAATGTTGGCATTGTCCCCCACCAGTTGCACATGTGCAGTATTCGGGACTCCCCGAGAGCTTCAAGCACCAGTGCTAACTGCTTGACGATGACGGGCCAAATCAAGCTGGGGCCAGACTGGGGTGGCACGGCCAGAGCACACTGCCAGATCGAGCACCAAACGTGGCGTGTGTGGAGACACAGTAAGTGCCCAGATGTGCCACTCTAAAGCCGAGGGCCTCAAAACAGAAACGCAGGCACAAGAAGACAGCAGCCGCTTGCCCAAGGCCCGACGTCGTCACACGGTCCCCTCGACGTCACCCGTCACCTGCAGACCACAAGAAAAGGAAAGCAAAGGCCGAGCAGCACGTGCGAGTGAAGCAGGGCAGCGAAAGGGGTCGATGATGACGACGATGATGAAGATCTCCACGTACTGCGTTTACGTCAACACTGGCACGACTTTCACACTGGCAGAGGATTCCCCACAGATGGCACAATGGAGGGGTGGGAGACGTGACATCCCTCCATGGGCCCCCGATGTGCTCGGCTGGTCTGACCCTAGCAGATCTGCAGCGGGCCGGTGGTCCCGTGTGTGTGTGTGTGTGAGTGGTGCCAGGCTCTTGGAGGCGTCGAGTACCTATTTGTTTCGCCCATTTGCCTCCCACCTGATGTTTGTGCTCTGCTGGCACAGTCGGCCACTCCCAGGGCACAAGCACTCGATGGAGGAATGCCAAGAAGCGGCACTTGTAGCCCCAAGCAGCGTAGCAGGAGGGGTGCGGGCGCACACTCCAAAGCGGGCCTTTCACACTCGCTGCACTGCGCTGGGCGATTATCACAACTTTCTCCGAAACTGCAAGGGCGGCTGTTTCCATAAAGTGCCAAAGTGGCAAAGCGGCAGAAGATGACGACGACATCATCAGAAACAGAAAAGGAGGAGGGGGGCAGCAGTTTCACTGCACTCGCTGGCTGGCTGGCTGTGCCAGGCTCAGAGGGGTCACAAGACGGGCACCATGCCAGCTTTGGGCCTCCTCCATTTTCCACCTGATCGTCACCCTCCACCCCCCCATGTTAACAGGCCTCTCGATGCCATCCCCAAGTGTTACCTCTCAGACCTCCACGCCCTCCTAACTCTTTGTCACATATGCCCCGTGAGGAGATGCCCGGGGCTGCCCACCCTCCATGGGCAAACTACCTCCAGGGTCTCCCAGGCTGTCACGGAGGGTTAAGTCCAGCAAAGAGTGCAGTGGGCTCCTTTGTCCCTGGTCCTCCTGGCATGGTAGGGCACAAAGCAATCAACAAAACACCAAGACTCGTGGGACGCAGACAAAGCAATGGGCACAGGCAATGCAAATACAAGATGGCAGGTGAACTCTGCTGCAGTGCCCACTCTGAGTCCTGGCACCCATCTTTCATGGGCCAAGGTAGTCTGCCAATCCAGTGAGACCACCAAGTGTGCATCCCATGGTATCCTCTACTAGGGTATGGAGGTCGGGGGCCAATGCAGGGGGCCCTTTTACCCCTCGGCATGTCACGTTTGCTCAGTGTGAGTGTGGGCATCTCATTTCCACAGTGATGCCCCGAGATTGTGACAGGCAGCGTACCGTAAAGGGGCTCACGGTGACCGAGATGGCATTGGCACCTCCAAATCGGAGGGCATGGTCTTTTCCCACAAATCGTGGCTTAATCTCTACATGATAGTGCCAGGCACTAAACCAAGTCATCACCCAGCGGTGAGCCCTGGCAAGTCTGCCACACTGCCAACTGACGGCATCTCGCTTGCAGCTCCCCCACAACAAGAGATTCGGAACAGAGACCTGGCACGGCCCACTGCCCTTCTCGGCTCTTACTGGTGGGCCCTTCACCCTGCCCGAGACCACCACCACCGAGAGCTGAGCACCTTACGCATGGGGGCATCTGTGCTGCCGCACCCCTCCTATGCCAGCACTTTTAATCAGCTGCACTGCAAGAAGTCACTAAACGACGAAGATGAGGAACGGTGAACAGGCCAACGATGCCGGCGGGAACGGGCATTCCACGTGGCGCAAGGAGCTGCCAAGGACAAAAGGAAACCTCAAATGAGATGCGGCAGCCAGCTGGCACCTGCCACGTGTGGCCCATCAGGAACTACACCGCTCTAGCGAGGCACAGGTGGCACCTCGATCAGACGGCGTGGTCCACTGGGATCTCTGCTGCCACGCTAAAGGACGCCCCCTCAGGCAGTGGCCAAGATGGACGCCTGGCCGGTGACACGGCTTTGAAAGCCCCCAATAGCAGGCCAGCCGACCATGGCCATGAGATGAGAGACGGGCAGCACAGATCGCTTTCTGAAAGCCCGGGGTCGATGCCACCATGCAAGGGACTGGGCAAACAGAGAGACAGATAAACAGGGTGGCGCTTTGACCCCTCGTTTGGCCCGTTTTCGTGGGCTTCTTCTTCTTTGGGATGGAACTGAAGATGTGAAGTGCCCGCCCTTTTAATTCTGGGGTCCCTCTTGTACATTATGGTGGCACAAGCACACCCACAAATCGGGGGCTTCATGGAGTTGACCAACTAAAGTGGGCACCTCCAAGATGTGAGAGGAAAGCAAAGGCAGCCACGGGCACCGGCGGATTTCTAGAGTCCTCTGCACCACCGAGTCCCACGGGGGAGTCTGTCACACCACGGAGCGGCGCCGCCCCCAAACCTGCCTCAAGGACCCCCGGACGGGCCCCTCGGGCACACACCACTGACCTCGCACCTTCTCGGAGCACCGCTGCCTGGCCTTCTCTCGCATGAGCTTGGGAATCAGCACGTCCTTCTCCACATGTCGCAGGGTGGGCTCCTCTGGAAAAGCAAAGCAGAAAAGTTAGAAGACCACCCTACTAGGGCCTGGCAACAAACGACGCCCCCCCCAACAGGAACGAGCCGAACATCAAAGACGTGTGACGACGGACCTCCAAGCGCACTTTCCGTCACCGTCACCAGGGGGAGCTCAGCAAAAGACCCGCAATACAAGAGGTGAGGCTGGCAGACTCGCAAAGGGGCGGCCCACCGGCTCAGACCTCGCGCCCACCACCCCTGGCGTCTCCACTGGCGCACCGGCCCCTCAATAAACTCCGTTCCGTCTGCCGCTGGCACAGAAGCACTTTGCATGCATTTCCACCTGATTATGGAGTGCAAATTGAGTACGAAGTGGTCAGGAACACCGAAGGTGACACAGCAGGCGGGGCGGGCGGGCAGGCGGGTGGGGGGCTTCGCCGCCGTTTCGAGGTGTAAGCAGAATTGGAGCAAACTCGCTACGCTGACATTTCAACCCGAGCCGTCCCAAGCGCTCGCCCCCTCTGTGTCACCGTCAGGCTGCTGCCATCCCGGGGACGAGGGCCTCCAACGTGACACAAACAACCGCCTGGATGCCAAGCTCGCCGAGTCATCTGTCTGACTGTACGAGACGGGGCTGCCACGACCAGTTAAGGGAGTGCAGTGCAGGGTGGTCGCCCCGAAGACCCCAGCCAGGGGACGTGAGCCCCCCCCCCCCCCCATCTCAGTCGCTGTGCTCCCTTGTCTTGGAGGCTCCTTCAAAGCGGTCCATGACCGTCACTAACTGTCACCGTCCATGACTGCCAGGCCACTGCCTATGAACGTCCCACTCCCCAACCCCCCAGGCGTGTTCACTTTTTACTGTCACGCAACTTGGGAGTGCCACTGGCATTTGAGTCCTTAATGTCACCTCGGCAAAGGGGTCCACATCAGTGACAAACGCCCCCCCACTCCCCCATTTGGCAGGACGTGTCACCTGCTTGTATCTGATGGTGGCCTGACGTGCACCATGAAGACCAAACAACACAGCAAGCAGGGGACAGAGACCACAGGACCCCCCCCGAGTCACAGAGTGCCAGGTCACAAAGGAGCGCAGCAGAGCTGGCAATCTGAATACTCAAGATGACAACGGGGGGGGGGGGGGGGCACCAAGAGACCTCCAATGGTGTCACAACCTACTGAGGACGAGATGACGAGGGGGACAAACCAAAGCTGGCACCCCAGGACCACATGCTGGCCTCTGTGCCATCTCCAGGTGGGCTTCAGTCAACATTCAAAGACCCCTCATGAATCGTCACCCCCAGCTGGACTCAAGGAGAGACTGTGCTGATGGCACAGCATGGGGCCTGGCCAAGTGAAGTTTCTAGAAACACAGGGGCACTATGGCCGAGGTGACCACCAGTGTGAAGGAATGGCGGAGTGGTGCCAAAGGAGGTCCTTATTCAGCCAGCTGTAACCCCACCGAGTCCAGTCGCTGCGTGACGTCTCAGAGGAGCACACGCCAACCCGGACGTCCTGGCACATATGCCACATCATAGATGGGCACTTGGCAGTTCAAATCAGTAGCAGCAGCACAGGCAGGCTGTTCAATGTCCTGACTAATGGGTCTGTGCCGTGCCCACCGCCGCCTCGCGTCTAGTGGCACAATCAGTCGAGCGCACATACTCTGGCTAAACTGATGTCAAGCCGGCCTGCGTACCCTGGAGGGCTCAAGTGACATTAGCAAATGTGCCCCGGCTACGGATGAAGCCCACCGGTCCGCGGTTCACAAGCATCGCTAATTAGCGTGCCGTCCTCGGGGACGCCAAGACGCCCGTCGTGCTCCACACGCCATCCCATCTTGAAAGGCGAGAGGTCCGCCCACCCTAAAGTACTCGAGCCCCCTCGTTCTTACTGCCATCACGTCTGAGCAGGAAAACGAAGCCGACGGGCGCAAGTCACTCACTGCAATGGCAGACGGGAGCGGAACCGAGGCGGGCATCCACTGATCTCATTTACTGCCTGCCTGCCAGTCGTCGAGGGTCTCGGCCCTCGTTGTACGTCACGCCGGCTCCGTCTTCCCGGGTATGTCGCCGTCACGCTCAAGGTCACGCCGCCACAGAGTGCCTGCACGAGACCCCAGTTGCTGCGGTCACAAGTGCCAAGCGATGGCTGCGAGCCCCTCGCTCTCTAAGTGTATTTGTTTCCGAAGGTGTGAAGTCTCCTGTAGGCCTCTTGGGGGGGGGTTTTATGACGGTTCAGTGCCCACGAAACGAGGGCAGCCGCTCCCCGATGAGAGCACCAGGCAGAACAAAGAAAGCTGATAGTGGGGAAACAACAAGGAGGGCAACGGTCGGGGCCTGATGGCGCGCGGGCATTCAGCTCAGTTTTTTTTTTTTTTATAGCGCCTCCTACCGATTGCACCCCATTTACTTAAACAGACCGCTTAACACCAGTGCAGAGGAGGGCCCTGCTGAATCTGAATTGAACTGGCAGCCCACTGCGGTCGGCCCCCTGGTTCAAGTGGGTCTGAGACAAAGCAGAGAAGGGGAAGAGCGAGTGACAAGTCTCAGGTGGGGAAGGGCACAGATGGCAGCTCCTCTGCGGACACCTCATCTCTCCGTGACTGTCACACAGGGGGAGCAAAGACCCCAGGCCGACAACAGAGTCATCTGAGGGTGGCACACCCCAGAGCTAACCCCACACAGGGTGGCACACCAACTGCCCGGTGTTCAGAATGGCACACCTCTGCCAGGCTCTCCGTAGCCACCTGCCCGGGCCTTTGCCTGACAGATGATTGTCCTCACGCGGGGTGCCCGCCTGTCATAATGCCTCTACATCAGACATTCAGCTAAAGTGGCAGGAGAGGGTCTGCTAGGTGATCTTCTGTGCTGACTGGCAGCGTGTTGGCGTCACGGTTTGCATGTTTACGTTTGCCAACAGTATAGTGAGCGAACACTCGAGGACCTGACCTTGGCGTGGGGTGTCTCTGTTTGGGTACGGTGCCAGCGTATACCGTACTGTTCATAGACCTGTGTCCAGTTCACTGACCGCTGCTTGAAGTGACACCGTGTGTGGCACACCATGGAGGCCCGAGTTAGATGGGGGTGGGGAGGTTTGAATGCTGGTATCGATGCCAAAGTCACAATATCAGTGCCGATCCAACACCAGTCTCTGGGTGGCACACGTGTCACACTAGCTAGGTGACATCCCCATCAAAGAAGAAAGCAGCCCTTCATCCTGAGCAGGGCCACGGGAAGCTGGAGGCCATCCCAGCAAGGACTGGGCACACGGCAGGAACACCACCTGGACGGGGTGCCAGTCAGTCACACACACACAGATTAGGGCCACCTTAAGTCGCACGTCCTCAGAATGGGGGGTGGGGACACCCAGGCAAAGCCACACAGACACAGGGCCAGTGCGCCACATCACCACCAACTAAAGGCGACTCCCAGTACCCCTTTACTGCGTGGCTCAACCCGATTGGCCCGGCCCGGCCTCGACCCTGCATGGGACTGGGCGGGTCAGAAGACAGGCGAGGGAGTGTGGTGAGCCATTATTCATTAACACACGGGATGTGCCCACCTTAATGCATGTACAAATACAGCGCGACGCCAACTGTTGGAATGCTCAGAGTCTCACTTCTTCATACGGATTTTTGGCCAGAGTGCCCACTTCTGGTGCGGGCATGACAAGACAGGCCTCTCATACAGCTCACTATATTCTCACGGTTAAAGATGGCACAGCACCCTTAAACCCACAGCACCCCTGCTGGAAAGCCTCCCGATTCATGAGGCACACAGACAGATGAAGGGCTGCTAATCAAATGGCCAGCCCAGTGCACCCCTCAACAGGACCAGCGAATCGCGTCCATTTGTGGCACCTGGAGGGACTTCTTTTTATTAAACTGCCAGAGATGGGTGGCATGTGCCAGCGTGTAAATCCAACACGGAGCGTCATTCAGAAAGTAAAGACAATCATCAGGCCTGAGAGAAGTGGAGGCGCCAGTTATGAAGGCGCCCAGAATCGCGCTGGCACTCGATAATCGCTGTGATGTGACATCACAATGTACCAACTCGTCACATTGGGCCTTGACTTTAGCTAAATGTCACCAAATAAATGCAATCAGAATATCAGACCGTCCCCAACAATCACATCACGGTGTCCCCCCTCTGCCACCCCTGAAATTCATGCCCAGCGTACATTTGTATCTGCATTTGCTGCTGGCCTTTGCCCTGACAAGTAATTCGACCTGGATTCTGCCACCCATGCACCCTGCACTCCTCCCGGGTCACAAATGAAGTGCCAGCCTGCAGGGACTCATCAAGCCACCAGCTCGCTGCCACCCTTGCCCTGAAGCCCCCCAACAAGTTAAACCCCAGCAGGTCCTGCACATAACTGATGTGCCACTGTCTGATTTCAGGAGGTCCGGGTGCCAGAGGATGGGCACCTGGGAACAAATAAGAAAAGCCATTTTTGGAGAGCAGGTGCCCTCCTTCAAACCACGTGGGCACAGAGTGAATGTCAGAGTGAGCAGGCGGTCCTAAACAGGGGACGATGAGAGGTCGGCCCCCTCGCTCCGTCACGCCAGGAGGACTCTGTGGCCTCCAAGGCCGCAGTCCCACCCAAGCGTGCCACCTTGTCAGCGCCAACGTCACAAACAGCAGAGCAACACTTTGATGGTCAGGGATGTCCGGCTGTCGAGAGCGAGCAGCAGCTCAGTCAGCTTTGAAGACCACCTGGCAGGGCTGTGGATTTGCGTGTCATGAAGCGAATGTGGCTGCAGACCCGAGTGACAGGAGGTGACAACTGAGTAAGTGTGCGAGTGACAAGCTCCTATTTTTGTTTTTCTGGTTTGGTTATACGGGTGGCGGTCTCGACAACGTTTTAAAGCGGGCACTTGTGCGCCCACCTGCCTCTTTCAGCGCGTGGGCTTCTCGTCCGTCTCTGACAGCTGAACGTGGACCGCCGTCGCTACGGTTACCCTAATGGATGTGGTCACAGGCAAGCCCCTGCTGTGACATGACATGTCATGAATTCTCTGCCCGGCCGCGGAGATCGTTCGGCTCTCGGACCCTGAAGTGAGGGGGGGGCACCACAACACTTGTCTGATTTCTTAGTGACGGGGGGCACACGGGTAGAGCTGCTGCCACTCATTCAATTAACTCGCTGCTGGCTTCTGTGTCCTTACCGACGAGCCCCCTGTGACCGTCCGAGGAGCCGCGGGGGTCGCCTGTCGTTCGCTGCTCTTCATCAAGAAAACACAAAGAGCTGAGAGAGCCACCCCGTGTCACATGTGCCACTAAGGACTCCCGTGAGCCACCCCTGCGTGTCCCCAGCCGGACTGGATACCACTTCTGATCGGTAAGGGTGGGCCACAGGGAACGAGGGGTTACCGTACCACCTTGGCTGGCCACGACACCCACCAAGCTCAGAACGGAGGGGTCTGATGCCAGCTAGATGCACATGGCACACATAGAGCTGCTGCTGCTGCGGACGAGATGACACAATCTGCATTCCGGTGTCCCCTCGGTCCCTTGAGGGTGTCTTACCAAACCACACTGTGTCGCCACCAGTCACAGCACTTGGTGGAGGATGACGAGGGTCTGACACCCAAGGGTCACAGCCAGCTCTTGTGACAATGGTGATGTGACACTTTTCGTTCTTATTTTGGTTTAATTGCTCGGAGCGACAACAGCAGAGCTCATTCACATGCTGGGTGGTCTCCGTCGTCCAGAGCGAGTGGGCGGGCAGCACTGGCACCCTTGGGCAACTAGAAAGTCACAAGAATGAAGACTCCGACCAATGCTAATGCCAGCTGCCCATGAAAAGGGAGACAAAGACGAGCCCCCCGAATTTAAGAAGCCGTCGCTGAAGGCTTTTGTTTCCTTAACGTGACCACCTCTTGGGGACGGATGACCAGCAACGGGCACGCAAAGGCCGAGGCCCCGGTGACATCTTGGCACGTGAAGCCAACAGAAACGTCCTTCGCCGAGCCCATGGGTCACCTGGTGGGGGGTGGGGGGAAACTTTGCCAGCTTTCTTGCTAAAGCAGCTCTCGGGACGCTCGGCTCAAAGGGGCACCTCATGGTCAGGTGTGTCGTCACACGTCTCAGAGCGGTGACAATCATTTAAAATACACAGGTGACTCAGAAGAGGAGGTGCTGCCGGGGTCTGGTGCACTTTCAGTGAGAGGTGCCCGCATACCTTCATTTGGTTGGCCACTCTGCTGCTGTGCCCCATTTCTTCTTTTATGTTCTGTGGGGCTGACACGTGTGGGATGCCAACTTCTTACTTCAGGTGCTCTTGAGCCTGGTAGTGCCCAGAGAGACACAGGTGTTCCATTTCCTTTGCCCTAACGTGGCATGTGGTGGCACAACTGTGCAGATGGAAAAAGGAGGCAAAGAGGGAACCGCTGGACTGGGGGCTTGGCCGTCAATGGGGGGACTACGCTACTGAAACCCGTTGAAATGCCGCTGCACGGACCTCTATGGCAGACGCAAACACAAGCCCAGCTTCTGCATACATTGCCAGGTGTGCCACGTCCGCACACACGTGCCCTGCGCTCCTGGCACAACACGCCATCTTGTTTCTCCCCTCGCATCAGACTGGTGCTGGCTGGCCATGTACTTCGTATGCCAACAGCACTGGGCACACTCTGATGGGGACTGTGTGATAATGTTACTGGCCAGGCGGCAACTTGTGGCCGTTGTGTTTGGCGCCGGTTACAGACTGGTGCCATTCTTTGTTTGTTTAGTTTCAGTCCAAACATCAACACAATCTGCCATCTCAAGTGCCATCTCAGGTTCAAGGAGGCCCAGCAGTTGTTCCGATCTCTCAGTGAAGTCTGACATCGTTGGAACTCAACGGTGACACAAACCGTCACCACACTCACTTGTCTGAATATCACGTTATGTCACTTATAGCCCACCAGTCACTTTGTCAGGTCAGGTGGGGGGCATGGGCACAGCACAGCACAGTGCAGTACCCACCACACAACAAAACGGGTGTCTGGCAACCCCCCAGGCAGACACGTGGTCCAGTGCCAGCGATCTACCTGCCGCTGCCAGGTGTTAGGTGGGTGCCCCTTGGCCTGGTCCTCAACAATGGGGGTCCTACGAGCAGGACCACCCTCAGGCAATCGCTCCACATGGCCGTAGTGCCCTAACTGACCGTGTTGGTCACGTGCCTCATTCGGGACCCCGTGAGCAACACAAAGTCAAACCAGCGGCGCCCCCCAAGGACCCACTGAAGAGGCAGTTGTCACATCAGGTCCCCGGAGAGCCTCCATGTGTCACAAACTGGGAGCAGCAGGGCTCTAAAGACTTGGACCTTCGTCATTTGGTAGATATTGGGGGCATCACGCATGACACGGCCCCCCCCCCCCCCAATGCTCTCCCAATCCGTCCCCAGACACGTGAATGGCACTGCCCAGGTCACTAAGGTCGTTTGGTACTCTGAAAAAGCAGACAGATGGACAACAGTGAGTAATGGGGGGTACCCGACTGGAGTGCCAACAAGTCGCCCAAAATGCTCCAAAACGCATGCCCACTTAAAAGAGAGAAAGGAGCCAACCCGCTAGAAACACAAGTGACTGGTGAAGACTGGCAGCGGGCAAACACCCCCCATGACTGGACCATGCCGAGCGTATGTGACGTCAACCAAAGACGAGCCGGGGGGCCATCTGCCCAGTACAGGCTTGCTGGCGGACGCCCCGCAAATACTTCCATAGACCCCTGAGGCGGGCCCGATGTGCCAAGTGGGCCGATGCCAACGCTGGGGCTTCCCAACTTAGACAAACAAAAGGATCTTCAAGCTGGCAGGATTCTCACAGTGGGGGTACAACGGTTAGTGGTCTCCTCACTGCTCTCGATGTCCATTACGAGACCACCAGGATGTTGGGCTAATGAGCCCCCCGCTAAAGAGTGTGGGTGCCCAGGCTGAGTGTTTCAGTACCTTTGTGGTGTTGGCACCTTCTCTGGGCCACTTACTGCATGGCTCTCAACTGGCCTGGCATTGCAACTTCACACCCACCCCAATTCAGACAGGCTGGCATTCTGCCCATTGGTGTTGGCACCAGAGAGGCAGGTGCAGGCTGATTAGCACAAGCAAGTTAAGAATTTCAAAGGACCCCATAAAGCCACCTGTCACCAATATAGCGCCTCTCTCTAGATGGGACAAGAAGTCCTTGTGAAGACTGTCACCACAGTATGTCTCCATGGCCTGAAAGACCCTCCGCATCACACTCGGGACCACCTGGTACAGCAACGCCAGGGGTGGGTGACCGGAGACATCTCGGCAGTCCCCGCTCTCCACTGCCACCAAAGTAAGAGGACAGAACAGCTGGCAATGGAGATTCACCGAGCCGAAGAACAAACTCGGGAAGACCACCAGCCGTCACGAGAAGTCACACGAGCAGAGCGACACACACTCATACCCGTAGAGCACGGCGAGACTTGCCAAAAGTCCCCTCTGGTGACACTTTCTCACCCAGCCTTGTGCTGCACAGCCCACACGCTCTTCACACGTTGCCCGCCCACCCGCCCACCCCAACGGTTTCATCTGCAGGAAGACGGCCGGCTCTAAGAAGATGAAGGTTCGAGCCGCTTGCTCGCATGTGTGCCCACGTCAAGAGCGCTGATGCCAGGCCAGACCCTCCTCGGGCGTCAGCTTTGACATCACGGCCTGCACCTCCTGCAGTGCCACCACGTGGCGACGACTCCCTCTTGGAACGGCACAGTCTGCGCGGACTTCCTGCATCGAGGCACACGTGTGTCCAGTGGGCGGGGCTGTCACGCCCCCACACGGCATCGGGCAAAGCTCACGCATACAAAACACAAGACGACATCAGGACGCCAAAGCGAGGAGCCCCAAAACGTGAGGGAGGTGGTCCGATGCCGAAGAAAGCAGCCCACCTCTTCGACATTCCGCAGGGTGCCCTAAGAGCCCACTTTCACCTTTTGGAGCAGCTCAATGTTTTTGCTGAAGGGCTGGAAGCGAAGTCCTCCTTGATGAAGGGCACCACACGCCACACTCATCAGTAACGCTGGCATCGGCGAGCTCCAGAAAGGGGGCACAGCGTTACCTGCCACAGACGGAACCCCCAGGCGCTCCCTTCTGGCACACATGGCCGAAGAGCGACAGCAGCAGAGGAGCCAAAGACGACGTCTTAATTGTGGGGTGAAGTCAGGGAGGGGACACAGAGTGACGGGCATAGGTGGGCTACGTCGCGGACAGACAGACACACGGCCCACCGATTGGCACATGCAGCTCGCCCGGCCAGGGCCATGACAGGTAAACACTTCATTGGCCTTTGTGGGTGAATTTAAGCGGCACCCCAGAGGACCAGCAGCCCACCACAGTGCCATGTGCCTGCTGCAGTCAGAAGTGGCTCCCCGCCCCCCCCCCCCCCCAGAGGTCATATTCAAGCCTCTAATGTGCCACAAGTCTCGGTGACAGGACTCAAGCCGCTCGGTCCGGTCCGGACCCCCAGACAATGGCGTAAACTGGAGTGCCCTAAAGGGACGTGCTACCCCCCCATCCCAAATTGCCAAAGGTATCAGTAGTTCTGATCTCGCCAGGGCCAGCTAGGGCATCCCACATGGCACATAACACGTGCTGGGGAGGCGGGCACAACACGGCACACCTTCAATAAGGGCCCCCCACCACAGGAACAGGCAACAGAAAAACCACAAAAGGAAAGCCCGGGCCGGCCCCCCAGACAAAAGTGGTGCACCCCCCCACGGGCACGGACACCACTCTGCACAAAGAAACTTGACGGGTCCACAAAAGGGAAGCACGTGGACTCGAGGGTCCGCCGGAGCCCCCCAGTTCACACGAACACCGAGAAGACAGACAGGCAGCCACCGGGCAGTCAATCGTCACGTAGACCGCGGAAAGAGCCAGAAACCCCCCCGGAGAGACGGATCACATGACTCCAGCTACGCCATGCCCGAGGTGAGGAGGCCAAAGGGGGTCTTTGCACAGTCATAGCAGCGGACCCCTTCACTTTCTGCCCACCTTGCCCATCAGCATGCACTCAGGACCCCACTGCTGCCCAAAAGGTTTGCAAATTTCTTTAAAAAAATAATCACAAACTGCAATCTTTCAAGACCCCCAATTCAATGCTTTGTACTCAGATGGGCCAACTCTAGGAAGAGTCCTGGTGGTCCCAAACTTCTTCCATTTTGGAAATGACTTGGTCCCCACCGTGTCACTCACCATGGAGGTCCACAGAGATGTCCTTTGTGGCTCGGTTTCTGTCCTGACACGCAGGGTGAATCGTGGGACCCCCCTGTGCCTCTCTAAAAGATGTCCAATCAGGTTCTAGAAAGATCTCAAGGAGCAGCAAAGCCCCAGGACGGTCACAGCAGGGGGTCTGCGAAGGAATCAGGGCCGTCAGGTGTGCTTAATCTGTAATACTTTTGCAAACCTGATTGAGAACATGTTGTCACTTTGTCATTGTGGGTGACCGAGTGCAGACCGAGGGGCAAATCTACGACTCAATCAAGTGTGCAGTGAGTGCGGGGGTCCAAATACACAAATGTCAAAGAAAGCGTGTCCAATATGCCAATACAAGAATTTTTGTCACCACGGGGCTCCTCACATCTCCAGTCCCATCTGTGCCCGTCATCTTCAACCTGGCAATGCCACACATGGCAGCCGTAGGGCACTCAGAAGGCACTTAGGCACAAAGAAAGATGGCGGACCACTCTGTGCACAGAATGTCTCCCCTCCCCCAAGCACTCGTCGTCTTACATCAAAGTCCCCCGCAGTGCCTTGGGTGGGCCACAGCGGCCTGAGCTGCCAGCTCTGTGCCCAACGGTGCCCCTTGTGGAAGTACCCAGACCTCTGCAGGGGTTTGTTTTCCACCACTGAATTACTCAGCAAAGGCCCCACAAGTGTCACCACCGCCAGCAGCAGCCCCCACGCCCACCTCCGTCGACACTGGCAGCCTTTTGTAATGAAGTTGTTTTGCCACCAGTGTGTGTGTGTGTGGGTGGGTGTCCTCCATAAACATTTCCATTGTGCAGAATGTTACAGCCCACCTAAAAAACAAAGCCTGCAAAACAAGAGCACCAGACAGGGCTGCAGGTCTCGGTGACACAACGGGGCCACCAAACTCCACTGGGTTACAAATGGCTACGAGACTGGAGGTCTCATCCAAAGGGGCCGCCAGTGTCACCAGGTCAGTTCGTAAAGGGCACACTGCTGCTGTCTGCACCCGGGGGGGGGGGGGACTTTCACAGTTTTGTGAAAAAGAAAGCCCCCCCCCCCCACACACACATATAAGGACATCACCACAAAAAAAAAGTCACGTGGTCCTTAAAATGAGGGGCATACGAGCTCAGGTGAACAACGGCACATGACGTGCGACACCGCGCGGCTATGGGTGAAGCCCACCCTTACTGCGCCCGACCACCTCCGTCTACTCTACAGAAGCAGAAGTGCTGGCCTTAGCTGACCTCAGCCAAGCCACTGCCACCCGGCCATCTCTGAAGGGTCACAGGGCCACGTCCACACACTCTGAAGACCACCACTGTGGCACAAATAAAGACCCGCAGAAAACGGAAACGCACAACGTGATGAACGCAAGTGGCAGTCCGGTAAAGAACTGTGGGCGACGGAGGAGACGACATTTGTAAAAGTGACCTTCCGGCGCACGTCACACATTCACAAACGGAGTTTGGGCTCAAAGACTTTCTCAGACATCCTCAGCTGTTAAGCAGTCCGACATTTTAAAGGCCGCCACTTGCGCTAAGGAACTTGGGGTCGTCCACCGGCCCGGGGGTCTCAGGACCTGGACATGCGAATCGCCTCATGTCCGCTGCCCGTAGTGTGCGCTATTAAGAGATTTGGCCGACGCCTTCATTCAAGGGGCTTTGAGGATATGTTGGGCCAGGCCAGTGTTTTGTCACTGTCCAGTGACGTGAAGTGCCTCGCTCAGGGTCACACTGTGTCCTCAACCAGTAAGGGCCCACCTGAGCTGTTCTGACCTTCAATTAAAACCACAACGTAAAGCAAATCGCGTAAAAGATGAAGTGTCAGACTGCGATCTCACCTTGGAGGTCTTTTCACCCACAAGCGCTCTGTCTGTGTGTGTGTGTGTGTGTGTGTGTTGGGGGGGTTGGGCTGTTTGTGGAGGGCCGGGGAGGGTAAACGGAGACTTGGGAACACCTCAGCCTGCACAGGCGACAGGCACCTTGTCACACGAATACAGCGAAACCAGCCTGGCGGCAACTGCGGATTCAACGCCGAATTACGTTTGGTTTCGTTTCGAGTTCTAGTCTTCGTATTCCGGGTCACCGACAGGTTCACACCGGAGAACCCGCGACTACAAGTGAAGGAATTGTGCGAAAAAGGTCAAAACGGACAGCAGCCCTGCCTGTCCTCGGCTGGCGAGCGTACCTGCGTTTGAAGACTCCATGCCGAGTGTCACGCGAACGTCCAAGCGCGCCTTCCCATCCGACTTTGTGCCGCCCCTTCCGCCTCGCAATAAGATGACGCGCTGCCCTGGCGCTTACTGCGCAATGAATTGTGGGAAAGGCCGCGCAGCCGCGCAGCCGAGCGGGAGCGAGAGTGGGGCGTGGCCTGAGCGGCACACAAGGCCGGCACACAAGGATAGCACGGCTCGTTCAGTCGCTCGTCGGCGACAGGGGGGTTTTAGTCCGGCACCAGGGCGCCGAGGGGCGTGTGCAGCGTGACTTCGACACAGGCAGACACTTAAAGGCAGCCGTCTGCGTTCGCGATGCGCGTCTTCAGGGCCAAAGCCCAGGATGTACGCGGACCCCTGAGCATCACAACCATTCGAGCTGAATGTGCGTCTTACTCCAGTCCTTTAGTATGGAGTGAATGCCAGCCTCCACTCTTCTTTCTGGGGTCGGGGGGGCTCAGGTAAGCCCCTCGAGCCTCTGTATGTCCTGCAGTAGTTTTAGCAGCACCTTGCCCAAGCCCTGCCATGATCCCTCCTCCAGCAGACGTCACAGTCTGCCCCCCTGGCACGCACCAGACCAGACCCTTCAGCTGCTCGAGCCCACGCTTGGCATTAGTGACCCACTTCAGGAAGCAGAGGCCATTTTACTGCACTTGAGCACTCACTCACTCACTCGGTGGCCCTGCTCTGTGAGTCTGGGTGGTCTACCGCTTGGTGGCTGAGCTGTTGTTGCTTCTCAGCGCTTCCACGTCACAATGATAACACTTGGAGTTGACAGGTCTAATCGCGGATATTTCACTTGCTGGCTTGTGGCAAAGGTGGCATCCTGTGACTGTGCTACTACTACGCCGGAAGTCACCGAGCTCTTCAGTAAGCCCCTTATTTGATTTGAGGCAAAGGCGTCCTCAGACTTTCGGCCTCGTCGTGGAATGGAGGGGCCGACGCATTCATCTGCCGTTTGTGTTTGTTCTCATGAAGACGCCCTTCACCCCCCCTAGTGTTGTCTCTTGGGGGCTTTCTGAACTGCAGGGTAGACCTGCGTGGACCCCCTCATTCCCAGTGTCGTCCTTTATTGAAAGTGTTCATCTTAACCCCCCCTGTCCAGCTCAGTGAGCCCACCCCAGCAGGCATGGAGTCGACCCAGCAGAGCTCCCTCAGTCAGATGGCACAGCTTCAGGGTCACCTCCTAGCCCACTTGTGCTTTGTGTGCCATCTTGCGTGTCCTCCCTGTGTCTGCTCGTGTTTTCCTTCAGGTTCACTTCCCCGAGTCAGGGGGCCCAGTAGTGTGAGTGGGCACGGGCATCTCATCCAGTGTTGGTTCTCGCCTTGTGCCCATCTCTGCGCGGCCCGCCGCAGGATGAGCGGGTTATAAAACCGATGGAGTGGACATGATGGGCACGGGTACAAATCAAGATGGACACCAGGAAGTGCCAAGGGACACACCACTGCATGATGGGCTTGAGGCAGAAGACCCCCAGCGTTATGTTTCTTTGGGGGGTTTCTAAATTTCTGTTTCATTTTCCACATCATACATTTTGAGTGGCCGTTGTTATGACGGGTTGCTAGGGGGCATGTCCCAGAAGACCCTTTTTGCCCGACTCCATCTTGGCGTTTGCTTGTCGTGCCTTCGCTTCTCTTTGCCTCTCGCTTTGGACGGCTGGCCCGACGTGTGTCCCTTCCTTCACTGCCATCGTGGTCGGCCATATTGTGGTGCCCTTCTGGCTGAGCTGCTGTTTGGTTCGACTGAAGTTTCTGAGATGGAATCTTTATGTCTGTTCCGTTTTATGTTTGTCACGTCACCTTGGCACCATTTTGTTTTGTTCATGGCTGGCGCCGTTTGGCCAGTTATGCAGCAGCAGCAGCAGCAGCAGCTGGGCGGTGTGTGTCATCATTGACGTGCCCATCTCAAGGCTGGCACACGCTGACGTTTTTTCTCTTCTCTTTGCCTTCTGGTCGACGGTCTCAGCTCAGCAAAGGGCCGCTTTAACGTTTTGGTCCGAACTTCAGCTCCTCGCCGCCTTTTCCGCCATCTCTTGAATTCCTTCGTGGAGACGTCTTGGCGTCTCGGTTTGAGCTGAGGAGACGAGCCTCACGGATTTATCGCTCGGTGCCCCTCTCACAGACGGGGTACAGAAGGTGACCCGGCCCGGGACGAGTCGTCCAGCGGGATCTGACAGACGGAGCGAGAGATGTGACGCCGCTGTGACGAGTGACATTCGTAAGCCAAGGGCACTCGGGACCCAAACTGTGGAGGAGATGAGAAAACCGAGGCCATAGCCCACGAAGCAGTCCAGTCTTGGGGTGCCCGGTCAGTAGCCATGGCAACGAGGAGGGTGCCACAGTGGGCTTCTTAGACCCAGCGTCCTCCTCTCCCGGTGATACCCTAAAGCGTCTCCGCCCAAGGCAGCGGCACAGCGCGGCATGCCGGGGGGGGGTGTCCAGCTGCGGACCCGCCAGGGTCGTTTCTTCTTGGTTCCCGTGGAGTTGTCGTGTATTGGGACTCTGTGAAAGCGAAAGCCTCTCGGCGTCTCTGTCCCCTTCATCTTTGTGGTGGACACGCAGTTGTCACTTGCTTATTGTTCTCAGATTGGTGGCAGAGAGCAGACTCTTCTCGGCAGTCGCACCCTCCGCGCCAGGCTCAGATGAAGCCGAGAGCTTCTGGAAACGCGTGTGAAACGAAAGGTCACTGCTTGTGCGGCTGCAGACGCGCGAGATGAAAGGGGGACGACCGCAGGCCGGGGTGTGCAGAGGCCCACGGCCCTCATCTGGCGCCACACTTTCACTTTCGGCCCGCTCTCCTGCACCTTCCCAGCAGAGCGCCCCCCATTGTCACGGCCGCAGCGGCCGCCCTTCATCTCGAAGCTGCCGCTGTGACAATGGCAGGTGTGAGAAACGTCTCCAGTGAGGGTCCGGGATGGGTGGCCCTGCCAGGCCACGTGGGCACTTTGGAGTGCCTTTTTCATCTTTTGGAGTAGGACTTGATGCTTTGTCCTGTTGAAGGCGTCTTTCTTCTCTTTGTCGTCGGTGTCACTCCGTTTATGCCTTCTCTTTTATGATTTATGTTGTGCCCACCTCTCGTAATTTGTATGTTGAGGCCCCCTGGCACTGCCAGGCCCATAGGGTCCACGGGGTGTTCTGCAGACAAAGTCTGGTGGCTTCACCGCATTGCAGCGTACAAAATGTCAGGACCACCGCAGTGCAAGACGGGTGAAGAATGAAGCGAAATTCTAAAAAAGAAAGAAAGACAACAGCAGTCACTACTGGGGGCAGAGCTGAGAGTTCGGGGTCCGGACCCCCAAGGGGTTGCACAACTGGTTCAGATGGATGCTGCTCCCTGGTCTGAGCATCACACGGGTGCCAGTCTGCGTGATAAAGAATCCTAGCGGGGGCCAAAGGAGGAAGTCGACACGTCATCGACCAGGAAAGACCAATGTCACCTAGAAGGGTCACCTAGAAGGGTCACCTAGAGGACTTGCAGGCCGTCTCTTTTCGCCACTTTGGGCCGAAGCCGACAGGTGGCTGGTCTCTTCTGGGCCTGCCCGCCACCGCCATGTTCAAGTCTGCACCTCACAACAGGCCCGAAGCGCAGAGACCCCCACAGGAGCTGGAGGCGGTGGCCTGCTGGGCCTCTTGTGACGTCTCCCTCTTCTGTTTGGTCGAGTTTGTCACCTCTGGTCGCCTCGCCGATCGTCCCTTCTCTGTCAGTTTGATGCTCGTTTCGATTGGCCGATTACCTTATCTGTACATTTTGGGTTTTGTGCTTAGTTTGATTTTTTGGATCATCTGAAACGTTGATTTGAATTTTTCCGTTTCGTCATGTGGGCCAGGGGCCGGCGTGCTGCTCCCCTCTCTTAGGCCTCAGGTCAGTCGGTCAGCTGGACATCTGCAGAGGGCTCAGCAAGAAAAGGAAAAGGAGAAAAACAAAACGAGAACACCTGAGACAAACAGCGAGGAAGATGACGGGCCGACAGAATCGGTAAGAAGAAAAAGAAAAGTGACAGCGTTACCCCCAGGGGGCGCCAGGGAGCAGCAGCAGACCCGCCAGTAGAGCAGAGGGGAACTGCCACAAAGTCCCAGGCGTGCCTGTGATGGCCGCTCAGCGGCGTAACGTCACCTGTGGAGGGGAGAGGGGAGCTACGAGAAACGCTGGCCAAACCTGAAACACAAGGCAGATGATCAAAGGGACAAGAGCAGCAGAGCTGAGGCCACCAGCACTACAAGTGACACGAGAAACGGGAACAAAGGACAAACCGGGGGGGGGCACGACTTTCAAAGCAGACCCCGAGAGCCCCCCGAATGTCTGACTTGGACTCGCCTTGCTCTTCTTGTCAGGGTGCCATCTTTGACCTCTCCCTTATACGTTTTCAGGATATAGCGCCTTTCCTATGCTCAAGCAGAGGGTGTGGCCATGAGGGCCTGCCATGTGGTGCTCGCTAGATGAGTAGTGGGCGGGACATCTGGAGGGCAGGGTCAAAGAGCAGGGCGCCAGGAGTGCCAGGGCACCATAGATGAGGTGTGAAAGCGAGAGGAACCACCGCGCGGGTCACGCCTGACCACCTCCGTCTCTGGGGTCTTTCGAGTGTCGCAAATGAGTCTGCTAAGTGGGCCTCCCAGAAAGGGCGTCGGCTCCGGCCATATCTCTGCCTGTGATGCCCATCGCCTGAGGTCACCAGAGGGCTGAGAGGTGGTGGTGGCGTTGGGGTCTTTTAGTCAGGCAGTCGCCCACACCTCACGAGAGGTGCTTTCAGCCTCGAGGAGCTGCACACGGGACACCTCAGGGGCACAGGCAGAGACAGAGGGAACAACGGGCAGAGTAAAGGTGGGCATTGTCTGGGGGTCATCAGGTGTGCTGAGATCCAAAGTGGATCCCAAGGTTGTGAGGCAGAAGGCGCAAAGCGGCTCACGTCCCGGGGTCTGATGGCCTTCTCCAAATAGCCCTCGTCATATCAAGTCATCTATCATGGCAGCTGAATGGCATATAGCGCCTTTCACAGCTGTCACTTCTAGCCCTTCATATTTATCAGTCACCCTGTCTTATATAGCGCCTTTCACAGCTGTCACTTCTAGCCCTTCATATTTATCAGTCACCCTGTCTTATATAGCGCCTTTCACAGCTGTCACTTCTAGCCCTTCATATTTATCGGTCACCCTGTCTTATATAGCGCCTTTCACATCCGTCTCTCTGTCTCATGTGTCTCTCACAGCTGTCTTTCATACTCCATTTAACATCGGCCCACCCATCCAGCTGCTTTATAAAGCGCCTTTCATATTCTCTTCCTCCCACAGAACCCTTCACAGCTGACCTACAGAATATCGTGCCTTTCACGTGGGTCGCCAGTGGCACTCCTCGCACCCCTTTCATGTAGCGCCTTGTCTGTCCACTGTCATCGCGTCGTGAAACATGACAGACATGACAGAGAAGAACACATTGAAGTCCCTCTGAGAGAAGCATGACAGACCTGGTGGGGTCTCACAGGGGCTCCCTCCTCATCTCACTTTCCTCTTTTGGATTTTCTTGTGATGTTTTTGTGACAGACTGGTGTCCCATCCAGAGCCGTTGTGCCTGTGTCACCTCACGCTGGCACAGCCATTCACAACATGAGAGAAGCAGCAAAAGAGCAGGAGACGAATGAAGGACACGGGCAGAAGGGCTGCGGTCGCCGCCAGGATCACCCATTTAGGGTCACTTAGGGGCTAGGTGATCTGCCTCTTCCTCTGCGTCCCTAGGGGTGATTGCCAGGCTCTCACAACGCCAGGCAGAGGCTTTGCCCGTACACAAAGGCCTCAAGGTGAGCCTCAGCCCAAACTCAAGAAGCAGGCTTCTGGTCTGCATGGGCCCAACCAGCAGGGGCTGGCTCTTCAAATTCAAAACTTGGACCCCAGCATACCAAACGCCAGTGTCTTTAAAATCAAAACAAGTGTGTTATTGGCAAAAGAGACAACACCTGGATTTGGGATCATTGACTGGGGTGAGGTTGTGGCCCCGACTTTACGGTCCTTTTAGACGCGAGACCCCAAAATTACTCCACAACAGGCAGGCCCAGGGGAGGCCCACCATAATCCTGCTGGGTTCCAGTCAAGCTGGCTTAGAAGTTGGAAGGAGATGTTCCATAAAAGGAGGAGGGTGACTGTAAACCCCCGGCCAAGAAGTCCTAATAAATGGAAGATCAGTTTTATCAAATCAGAACAATAAAACAGTTGACTAAACAAGGGGGAGTGGCGTCCTGAGGCTCCACCCCTAAACACACAAATAACAGAAAACACACAAACAGCTGGACAGCTTAAGCGGAAAGCCCCCCGAGAAACGGCTGCTCTGTGAGGCCAGTGGTCCGTCAGTGGTCACCATGGCGACAGACGGGATGGTAAGGTGGGTCACAGGAAGCTGTGGTCTCCTCTCTCATCCTCCCCTTTTGGAGCCCACAGTGGTCACTTTGGGCACTCAGGCTCTGGCAGAGGAGGTGCGGCCCGCCACTGGACTAGGGTGAAGGGCATGGCGCGCGGGCGCTCCTGGCAGTCGCCATCTGAGAGCAGGTGTGAAGCCGAGGTCAAGCCGAGACGAGGCCGCGCGTCTCATTTAGAAATTCTCATTTTCAGCTCAGCCCGGTAACCCTCAGGATTTGAGGCTCCGAAATCGAACCTGTGAGAAGCCTTCAGGCAGAATGTGGCAGCGTGAGTGCGGCTCTTCATTAAAGGCAGCAGCGGTGGGCATTGAGAGGGCGGCGTGCGCAGAGAGCCTCGTGCCGCACACACGCACACACACACACACACACACTCACAGACAGTCGTACTCTTGGCAGCCCTGCTTCGCTCTGCCTGGTGCTAGGGTGTGCCCTGCACCCATCCTGCTCTTGGCAGCCCCACTGTGCTCTGTGTAGGCTCATCATGAATATGGCAGCCCTCCTTCAGTTTACCCAGTGCCCATTGTGCTGCCAGCGGCCTCACTTTAGCTTACTCTGTGTATGGCTATACCTGGGGTTAAGCTGCCTGGTGCCCCACTTCAGCTTACTCAGTGCCCGTCATGCCCCCGGCAGTGCCATCAGCAGCCCTTCTTCAGCTTACTCTGTACCCGAGTGTACCCCCTGTGCTCATTACGCTGCCCAGTGCCCAAGCTGCTCCTGTTGAGGCCTCCATCCTCCTGCTTGTGTTTCCTCTGGGTTTGTGGTGCCCACTCCAGCCCACCTCAGGATGCCCGACAGACTGACAGGTCTCGTTATGTTTTTGAGGGGGGGGGGGAGTCCAGATGAGGGTCTCCTCTCTGTGTACTTGGTGACATCTCCTTGAGGTTTCATTTGGTGCTTTAATCGTCAGTCTCGGCCAGTGTGCGGACCCTGGGGGACCACCTGGGGACAAGTCCGCCAGAACGGCTGGGCACAACAAAGACCCCACTGAAAAGAGAAGAGGGTGTGGGGGGGTTGGGATGGAGTGTCGCCATGTGACACAAGGTGGCTGAGTCAGCCACAACCAAGATGGCTGCCGGGAAGAGCGTGACCTCATGAACATGACCTCATCATCCTTACTTTGACGTGTGTGTGTGAGAGAGAGAGATGGATGTGAAAGGCACTATATAAACGGCCTATCTAGTCATACAGACAGAGGTGAAAGGCGCTACATATCAGTCCAGAGTCATGCCCCCCCGTCTCATTAGCGAGGCGGACCACCTAACCTCAACCCTTCCTCACCTGTAGGTCTCAGATTAGGCCTGTTGTGACATGGCAGATGTTAGTGGCGACGCTGGTGGGGACCGTGATGCTGCCAGGGCGCCCCGTGATTGTGCCTGCCATTTGTGATGTACCCCCATAAGTGACCAGAGAGGACAAAGGACCAGGGACACTCGGCAGCCCTGATTGAGGTCCATGCAGGTGGCCAGTCAAGGGGCCCTTCAGCGTCCCTTGGGCACCCCTCTTGTCCTCACATCGTGACTGGCAGGCTGCCACCGCTTTCCTTCTCCCTGGTTGACCTTCTTGTTTTGCGCCAGCTGCAGGTGGCTCTGCTGATGCCACGTCCACCTACCAGGGACCTGGGGGCGCGCCCCGACGTTGACCTCCTTCCGCGCCAGGTGTGACGGCCGGTGGCTGAGAGGCCCGCGCCCGGGCCACGGCCGGCAGAGTCACCTGTCACCTCCAATCAGGCCGCGAAGCGTCTGGCCGGCCGCGGCGGCTCGTGGCTGGAGGCTGACGCCTGCTGCTCTCGTCATGACAAGTGACACGTGCTGCCAGGCCTCATCGGCGGAGCAGAATCCTAATAGAAAGTAACACCTCTAATGAAAGCCGAGGCCGAGGGGGAATCCACAGAGGAGCCGCACAGGCCGGAGCCGGCAGCCGGAGCGGAGGCCGGGCCGCGCCACGCCACGCGGGGATCGCTGGCAATATCGTGCTGGTGCGGGCCGCGTCCCTGCCGGAATTCAAGCTTTAGTGAGCAGAGCGCTGAAAAGCATCAGCCAAAGTCGTGCGCTGCCACAGGAGATCACGGCTGAGCATTTAGAGGCGGCCTGAACAGAGAATTGCACTAAGCTGCCCGCCCGCCGCTCGCCCACTGCAGTAAATGCGCCACTTTGTTCGCATTAGCCGGCAGCCGAGTCCACCGCTGAGATTTACTCCAGAAATCTGCTGGACGCCTGGCTGGTCGTGTTCGCCGGTCAGCGCCTCCGTGGGGGGGGGGGGGTGTGTGCCACCAGAGTGCCTGGTCGGGGATTTACATCCCGCTCGTCTGGACATCTTTCCCCCTTGGTGTGCTTGTGTCATCACTGATCAGCTGGCTGGGACTGCACTGGTGGCCCACTTGTGCCCGACTCCTCAATTTGGTATGCGGACCGTTCTCCTCTAGGGGGCACCCTGGTGAGCAGAGTTCCACACTCACCCGCTTGTCTAGGGTTCTCCTCTCGCTCAGGCGCCAAGCTGGATGGCCACCATTCTCGTCATTGTCCTTGTCTATCTGCACCACAGCATCGCAAAAGTTCCACTTTGTCACCTCTTGGAGGCGAAGCTCAGCCATGAGTTGCCCTGCCAGTCGTGATGCCCGTGTACTGCCCACCTTCAGCTTCTAGACCACAAACAGGAGAAGGACCCCCTCCGCCACCTTGTGCCCCTTATTGTCTGACAGGAGCTGCAATCTAGCCCCTCCCGAACCCACCACCACCCCCTGCGGCCCGTGCATAGAATTTAATAAGGGAGCGCCACTTATGTGGACAGCGCTCGCCCAGCAGCAAGCCCGAGGAGGCTGCCAGAAGCCCAGGCCTACAAGACCAATATAACGGAGCAGCGGGACGCTGGCAGGAAAGCTTAGCGAAGTTAAAGCCTCTTACCGCACGCCTGAGCGAGCGCGCCAACTGTGGCAGCTTGTGCGGCTTAAAGGGGCCGCGTGCGCTGTGGGCCGGGCCGGGCCGGGCCGGGCCGGGCCGTCGAGCATGAGCCACTGGTGACAGCAGACGGGGCTGTGTGTTGGTGCCAGGCCCTGAGTTGCAGTCTGAACGCAGAAGTGAGCCTACCGTTCTTCAGCCTCCCCTTGTCTTGTTCAAGATGGCATCCTACTGCACACCCATTTGGGGCCACTTCAGTGTAACCAGAAGGAGGAGGAGCCTAGTCGCGTGGCAAGGTGGGGGTTGTCCTATAGGGGGTGCCAGGCACACACAAAAAGACCTAAACTCCCCACAGCCCCACTGGGCACTGCCAGCCTGCTCAGAGAGACTAAAAATAGGCGGCCATGTGCTTCGTCTTTTAGCACGTTGCCTTTTGTCCCTCTCTGAAATGACTGTTGCCATCAAAGGAATAAGGCGGGCAGTGCCAACGGGAGGAGCGTGCACTCTCAGGTTCAAGGAGAAGGAACCGCTCAAGCCACTGTAATGTCCCAGCCAGTGCCCCAGTCTTTGGCCTCTGTGACATGTGCCGCCTGCCTACTTCAGACTGTCCCTGGCATGGATCTCAGTCACCATTTGATTGACAGTACTGGCTGTGAAAGGTGCTATATAGCGTAAAACAGCGTAAAAGGTGGCATTACACAGGACCACAGGCTGATGCCGGGTGCCAGTTTGTGTGCCCGTCCTGAGACCCGTGGCCGCTGGGCTGTAAGCAGATGAGGGCTCAATCAGCTGACCTGTCAGTTGTTGTCATTTTGTGTGGCAGACATCCCGCCATTGTCATTTTCGTTCCTCTGCTCAGTTGTTTTGTACCGACTGGGTGGCATTACCCACGCTCTTTCCTCCTCTTACTCCTCAACTTTCTCTCCGAATTTCTTTCAGTTGCAGTGAACATGGAGGTCTGCCCAGTCGACTTGGCCTTGTCCCCTCGGTCCTCACTTTGTCACCTCTCATTGACAGGCACAATTTCTTCTCCTCCTTTACAGTTTTTTTCTTTCTTGTTGTTGTTTTTAGGATCAAAATCCCGACTGCGGACCCCAAAGATCCCGATGGCTTAGCTGTGCACCTAGCAGGACGAGGGTCCAACTGGGACGAAAGGAAAAAGAAAAGAGGGGCTCAGCCGAGTGGGGGGGAGAATGCTTGAAGTTCACCAGTGAAGGACTGGGGGCCCTGGGCGCGGGCGGGCGCCCGGGGGGGGAGTGGGACCCCCTAATAATAGTCCATGAAGACATCACATGTTAAGGTGTCTGAGCTGCTGGGCGGGGCGAGATGCGTGAGTGGCAGTAGGATGGGTGGGGTTAGAAGATTGAGCTAAAAAGGGATGGGTGGGGTATTCAAGTTGAGTTATAATGGGTGGGCGTGGCCACACACGTGTGTGGTGGTGTGGTGGGCGGGGCAATTTGGGTGAGAAGGTTACAGGCAGGGTTAAATGTGTGAGTGGTCACGTGTGGGCGTGGCTATATGTTTGAGTGGCAGCAGAGTATCTGGCACTTCCTTTTCATGAACAAGGACAGGTGTTGGTCCTACACCTGTGGTGGCCGTCACTTGCTGCCACCGTGGCAACACCAGGGTCCAGGCCCGTCTTCACATTTGTTGTTTTGTTGTTTCCAGTGGATCGTAAAAATGGGGGGCTGAAGTCTTTGATCCTGTTGGGTATCAGGGGCTGCCATTTGTTGTACTGAGATGAACTCATGGCCAACGATCAGCAGGGGTACCTGGGGGGCTTTGGGTCAGCATTAACTTTAGAAAGGGCAGAGCAGAGCTGCGGTGGTCTGTCATGAACAGTGCCCATTCACATGACACTGTAAGCAGTACGAGGAGGGGTGAGCATCAACGAGACCACCAAGGGAGATTCTGCACACGGACACAACAGGTTGGCACATGCCTGGCACATACACCTTATTGGAACAAGGGACAGGGCAGGTTGGGCCAGTGTCACCTCAAGGCAGGAGTGAGGGATACTCACAAGTCACCTCAAATGGGGACCGTCACTCATGTGCATGTGACACTCAAATGGAGACAGATGGACACGATCAGCAGAGCTCAGGACCCCCGAAAAGAATCAGACAGCAGAGTGAGTGAAGAGGGGGCAAACGTCTGAGGGGCTGCCACCAGGGCATTTACAGAGGGGTGCGCAGAAATGAATGCTAAAGGCATCTGTCCTGTAATATGTGGCCAGTGGGCATCTAGGAAAGACGCCTCCTGACAAGAAGAGCACCAGTCACGGCCAACTGGGAGGATCGACAGAGCCAGGCCCACCCACTTGGAAGGACAAGACCCCAGAGTGGCAATCACAGGGACTACAAGAAATGCCCACAGGACACCGAGATGTGAGGCTGGTCTTTCCAGGGGACTCGGGTATTTGTGTGTCACCTCGTGTGTCCTCAGGTAGTGGCGCCTGCCACTGTGTTCTTCCTGAAGACCCACTGCTGATGGGTCTCTTATATAGTGCCTTTCACTCTCTCTCTCTCTCGGGAGGTCCACAGGGTGCCTTTTCTTTTGCCCACGTTGGTGCTTGCATTGACGAGCCCCCCCGCCATGCCTTGAGGTCACTTTTCATGTTCAGCGTTCTTCTCCCACAAGTCTGTGGGGTCCGCTGATGTCACATCGCCCGTCTGTCATGGCACATGAGCTAGTCACACGTGGAGCAATAAAAAGCCTGGTGCCCACCCATTCAGCCGCCCATTAGCACGAGCTGCTCAAAGCTGCAGGGGCAGGCAGGTAATAGATGACCCCTGCATATAGCGCCTTGCAGGTGGCACTTTGCCACTTTCACCTTCCCACCGAGAATTCTGGAGGGGGCCGACACGACATCTGAAGGGTTAAAGGTCAGACGCGCGTGAAAGGCGCTATATAGCCCTCGCCCTGCCGCCCCTGCTTGCGAGGACTTTTGGCCAGCTTGGCAGTGCCAGGATGCACTTCCTGCACCGAGCGCGGGCCGCCGCTGTGCCACAATCTGTGCTCATTTCTCAGACAGCTCACCCCTTTGACACTGCGGTTTTTAATTAAAATTACATTAAGATTAATCAGCCGGAAGGGGATGCTGCATGAGGAGGTTTGATTACAACCTGTGACGGGCGCTCCGCCTGCCAACTTGCTAAACATGTGCTGGCAGACGCGCCGTGCCAAGCAGAGCGGCAATGCGAGGATTCGGGGAGGGGGGGTTGATGCGGTGGTTAGGTGGGCTTTCCGGCACTCCGCTCCGGTGCCATGTCATGCCAGGGGCAGCACAGGTTCACGCGTGTCAGGCTGGACAAGGCGTGTGACACTTGGCGTTTTGGCGGCCTGTGTGTGCAGGTTGAATGATGGCAGTGGGCGTACGGGGCGGGCTCTGTATCGATTGGCAGGGGTGCCGAGCATCACACACTCGCTGACTCTGCATTTGCCCACCTCTCGGCCTGCATCTGCTCGGAGTGTCGCCCCACGCCAGCCCTGCTCACACAGATGCCAATGTGGCCACCATTAGAGGCACTGTGTGCCACAAGTCAAGGGATGGGCATGGTGCCAGCCTCAGACCTTCTCTGCACAGGCTACAGCACAGGCACCAGCTTTAGGGAGAAGGAGGCTGAAAGGAAGGGGGGCATGGCCACAGGGTATAGTGCCCTGGTGCCCGCTAATAGTAGGAATGAGCTCAACTGCCCTCTGGGAGTCCGTAGTGGTACCCTAATCCAGGGGGGCTGCCACCTAGCATTTTGAGGGAGGCAATGCACTATTCAAGTTGTCCTTCCGTCCCATGCCACCGTTGCCCCAGCCAGGCAAGGATCCCAGAACAGCTCTGGCTGAGATGCCAGTCCCTGTATGGCGTCTCTTCCAAGCCATTCTGCAAATTTGCTGGTCCGTGGTGGTCAACGTGCAGGATCTTCTGAGAGGGCAGCCATGGTACTAGGTGAGCACATCCTGGTATCCTGGGGAAGGACGGCAGTGCCAGCCTGAACGAGGTCCCCAAGGTCCGCTCAGCAGCCCGATTAGCAGTGATGATGAAGGAGGTCCTAACGTGGTCCAGTAGCCTGCCGCCCATTGGCCTTCCGCTTCTTCTTTTAGGTTTCCTTCGCTAATCTTCTCAAATTCCCAGAATCCTTTGCTGGCACAAAGGGAGCCTAAGCCTTCATTTCTTTGGTGTTGCCCACCACTAAACCTTTAAGTGTTCCTGGCACTTGAACATCATAAACATAGCCACCCAGGAGTGACGTTCTCGCAGTCCTCCTGCTTCACCTCGTAACTCGTGAGCATAGTGGCCACATCCAGAGGTCACCCTGACCACCAGATGTTGAGATTCGTGCCAAGGTCATTAATGGGGCATCAAACCAATGACACTCAAAAACTCAGACATGGCTACTGAGCCCCCTTTGAGACCCCTGACCTGACGAGATGAGGGTCGTGACCTCCGTTAACATACGCCCCACCCCCATTCACAAGAGCACGCATCGTAGCAACGGGATCCACTGAACGGCACCACCTGCGAGAAAAGTCCAAATGGCATTTTTGAAAGGGCACGAAACATAAAAACAAACGGCCCCTCCCAGTCCCCGCATCTCCAAATGCCACCGTCGAGACGTCATTGGCCAGGAAGGCTGCTGGCATCTGCAGAATGAATTCTTGAAATTCACAAATCCGCCCCACAAGTCCCTCACTCACCTGGGAGGGGCGAGATGACATCACATATCATGTGATTAGCAACAGCTGTGCAACAGAGAGACATCAACAGAAGATGAGCAGTGGGGGGCACACACCACCGGGGGGCAGCACTTTATTCACAGCGCCTTACCTGTTGGAGTCCATTTTGCTTTTTTGTGTCACCCGTTGCTATGATGCTACAGCAGGTTGCTGGGGGCGTTTCCCAGAAGTAGCACCATTTGTTTCACTGGCGCTGGGCATAAAGGAGGTGATCGGGCGGCACCTAGCTATACAGTTGCTGGCTTGTGCTAAGGCCTGTGGACCCAATGCCCTCAATCACCGCCAACATTTTCCAGTTCAGAGACTGGCACCCCTCATTGGACCTGAACACGCCAGCCCAGATGGAGCTCAGAGGCCCAGTGACCACGGTCAGCGTCTGTTGGCACCAATCACAGCACTTTGATGGTGCCAGGGTCTGGAGGAGCTTATCACCTGGGTACTGGAATGTCCGGATTCTACTTTTTCACATCTTTCTCACAAAGGGCTCAATGACTGCACCCTAATTTGCCAACAGGTTCCCCCAACAGGTGCCCCTACCCAGTTTTGAGTTCTGAGAGCTTCAAGTGGAGCATCAACCAAGACATCCTCACTTGCCCTGAGTGGCATCGCTAAAGCTCCCTGCCAGCGGGTCACCTCCAGTCTGAGAAAGCAGTGGAACCGGCCAGGGCACAGTGGCATCACGGCGTGGTGGTGTAGCTGGTGACATCAGGGCAAGTGGGGCACGTTGGGATGGTGAGAGCCACACTGGGCGAGGTGCACACCAGTAGTGCAGCAGACCATGCAGACAAGGTGGCAGTGAAATCTCTTGGGTGGCCGGGGCCAACGATGCCCTCGCCAGTCAATCCAAACTCCAGCATGTTCACGTGTGGTCGAATGGCCAGGGGACATATGGGAGCTGGTGCCCTGGAGGAAGGTGTCATGATCATTGTCCCAGGGCATTTCCAGTACCATCTGCCAGTACAGGCACCAGTGCCCATTGTGACTGGTTGTGAGCTCGGAAGGGTGGCAGCTGACCTGAGTAGGGCAATGCCAGGTGGACCATGAAAGCAAGAGAGCTAGGTGCCAGGTGTGACAAGTACAGTGCCCTATGTGTGGCACCATTGACAAGATTAAGAGTGCAGAGTGGGCTTGAGGTGGCTATGGCTGAATAGGGGTGCCCCATGGGCTATGCCCACTTAGACTCCAGCTGAGTGAGGGCATGAGATGACCCCAAACACATCATGACCCCAGGTAACGCTGGTCAGTCAAGCGTGCTGCTTTCTGTGTACAGTTGGCATCCTACCCACTTCCCAAAGCTGGTCTGACAGGTGTGTGCCTGTACCCTGCTATGAACTGGCATCAAATTCGTGGTAATTTCCTGCACTGTGCCAATGCTGACAGGCACGCCGGCTCACTCTGATCCAAAAGAATCCTTCAGCTGAAAAGAAAAGCAAGAACGATGGCTGCCATGATGGCATCTCTTAGCCCACAACCGAAAAGAACAAAAGCGGGCTGCTGGTGAACATTAGCACTCAGGTTAGGCGTCTCGAGTGCCCGCGCACGTCATCTTGTTAACCCCTGTCACCTCCGATTAGCCGTCTCGCGCCTCCTCCTGGCCCGACGGGCGCAGCCTGCTGGTGGAGCAGAGCAGACGTCTCGGCCGCCGGGATCAGTGGAGCCAAGGCCCGGAGCGGCAGGCGACACTCGCTGACCTCGCGGCCGCCTGTCATGCAGAAGAAGCTACTGGAATTGGCGTGTATGAACCCAGGCGTGCACGCCAACCATCTGACTTGCCAATTTGCCCGAGTGCTTCACACGTTTATGGTGAGCCGCACTGCCTCGGGGGCCCTGCTGCCAGCCTGTGCTTCAGAGTCCAGCATGTCCTTCGCCCTGTCACTGCCACCGTGGCTCCCCTGTGACACCAAGTCCAGAAACCCAAGAAATTTAGCAGGGAGTGGGCAGATGGTAGCAGATGTTGTTTGAAGGGGTGATGATGCCCGGGCAAACATATACTCTTGAAAAGTAGCCTGGCGCACCTCACCCACCCAGACTGGCAAAGGCTAGAAATACGATGCCACCAAGTGCTGGAGAGTGTGCCAGGGGAAGGGGGCACCTGCAGACAAATCAGTCACCCAACAGATAAGGCGCTATGCCATAGACAGATAGGAAAGGTGCTATATAACAGATAGGGACACCACCTCACACCTAAAAGGGGGCACGGCCTCCACTAACTAACTTGCCTGCTCTTTAGTCCGCGGCGTGGAAAGACCACCCAGCCAGGGCAACTGACTCCGCCCTTCGTGCTCCCTGGGCTATAAAGTCGAGACCACCCTGAAGAAAGATGTCACATCCAAGGAGAGGGGCTCCACCTGCGGGCCTGAAGAGCCAAACACAAAGCAGCCCTGCACACCCGCCTGCTGACGGACCACCATCTCCTCTTTAAATTGCTATTGATGCCATCGCCCCTTGTTTTATTTGTACATTTTCAACAAACAAATGGAGACACCGGGCTTGGCACCCACAATCATACCCACCTGTCACTCCTCAGACGACCACAGCTGGCAGATAGACACACATGTGAAAGGCACAATACAATAGATAGGCGGGCAGATGTGAGGCACTATACAATAGATAGGCGGGCAGATGTGAGGCACTATTTAATAGATGGGTGGGCAGATGTTGGGGTTTGCCTTACGATGAATCCTGCCATGTACAGGTCGGACCACCGTCTTAGAGACGGGCACACAAAAGGACGAGTCTGCAGAGGCACGCGGAGACAAAGCCACTGGAAGGCCTGAAGAGAGAAGGTCATATTGGGGTCTCCCCTCAGCCGCCCCCCCAGCAGGATTTGACCAGGTGTGAATGCCACTGGGGGTCCCGCTGTACTTGATGCGATGCTGGGGTCCTGGTCCCGTCCCTGCAGCTCCAGAAGTCACAGTGGGGTCCCCGAAGGTGGAGGGCATTTGACACCCCTGTCACGTGTCTCCTACTGAACTTTCCTCACCGTCACTCCATTTGAAGCGCTTGGCACCTATTGGCTGATAAACGCTCTCCCCCCGACTCCACGAGCTCACCGTCGTGCTTCTCCTTTGCTTTTTCCCAGGGCCATATTGACAGCTGGAATAAGAGCTTGGTCCTTGTCACAGCGCGTAAGGCCACTTTAAGTGACACACGACTAACCGTGAATGGCCGTCACATGTGCCTCAGCAAAGAGAATGAGAGACAGAGCCTGGGTGGCGTCAGACTGGCACTGAGCAAACAGATCAGCTACAAATCCTCTGGGACCCGAGTCCAGTGGGGGTCCTAGCAAACATCAGTGCCAAGGGGACATGGAGCTGTCATTACAGGGTGAGTGTCAACTGAGAATGACAGTGAGGGACAGCCAGCTTTTCATGACACGTGGCCACCTCCATCTCATTTGGCACAGAGAAAGACATTGACAGGGGGTTGTGGCCAAAGAGACCCTGATTCTTCAGATAGCCAGCGGGGGGCACCCTTACTACTGAACTCAAGCTCTGCTGATGCCATGTGGTGCCTGGGCCTGGTGGGAGGTGCCATCCCAGCCCAAACAGCGCCACCAGCCCATCAGTCTCTGCCACTTTCCATTCCTCTGGTGATGTTGTGGTCACTTCAGTTTGGGAGGAAAGCTGAATGTCTAGGGGTCAGCTCATGCCCAGAGGGTGCCCATGCTTGGTCATACCTGGCTGATCAGCACCACACTCCTAAGTGCACTGGAGTTGTGCTGCATGTGTGGTGCACTAATGTTTGGGCCACACTGCATGGTGAAGATGGCACTGGCACCAGGTGTGAAGACCACAACCAGAAGACAGAAGGGCCGTACTGGAAGCCAATGACTTGGGACTGGCCAGGGGGGCATCCATCACATGAGCGCGGTGTGGAGACCTTGATTTCCAACAGGGTGGTCACAGGGTCCACTTGACTGGACAGCAGGGGGCAAAACGCCAGCCAAAGAAGCCCACCAGGTACGGAAGGGAGGGCTGACCTAAAGGGCCAAGCGTCAGTCTGGTGATCTACTGGCTCTGGTCACCTTATTATGTGCCATCATTGAGCAGAGCAAAGAGCTGAGAGGGGGGGGGGGGGTCTCTGAATTTGGGGGCCCACCAAAATGAGTGCCCATTAGGCAGTCAAGGTGCCAGCTATCTCTCCAGCCCCAGTATGTTCTCTGAGGTCCTCGCCTACCTGCTGCCCTGCCATCTTCATACTGCCAAGGTGCTCAGCTGGCTTCTGCATAAGGGGGTGCCCACCAGGACAGACCTAGGAGGTGCTCTGGTGGTCAGCTATGGCATTACAATGACTCACGGTGCCCCCCCACTCCAGTATCCCTGATATATCTGCCCTCTCCTGTTGCCTGCTCAGCTGGCATACCTATTGAATGTCCTGTCTTGTGTGGGGGCTAAGCTTTATACCCCTGGCACCTCTGTGCCCACCTGATGGACACTTTGACCTGAGGCTTAGCAGCAGGACCTGAGCGGCCCATGCCAATCCGGAGGAGCCCACAGATCCAACAGGGATGCCCGCCACCTCTGTCGGTGACCCTCCGGGACGCTCGCTTTGCATCTTGCCTCTTCCACGAGGCAGGGGTTATTGGCGCCCTGCCGGGCAATCGATCCCTCATGTGAGCAGACGAGTAGCTGGGCGGGCGGGCGGGCGGGTGGCACGTCTGAGCGCAGTGCTGACTAAATGGCAAATCAATGGCTGACCCCTCCGCGACCGGCACTAATGGCTCGACGGCACGGAGGCGTGAAAGACCTCACCGGGTGCCCAGTCCTCGTGTGCCACTCTGCCTCCTCTGCACGTCCCAGAATAGCCTGACCGTTCCCCTTCTGCAGCCCCCTTGGCAGTTAGGGTGACCACTTCCCCATTTGGTGGCAGCTTCCCCTTTTCTTGCCCTCCTTTCTGTTTCCCCCCTCGGATGCCTTTTTAAATTTCACGAGGTTTAAATAAAGCACAAAAAAAAAGAGCCTGCCAGGCTCGTGGTGGCATCCCGTCTCTCATGCCAGCCAACGGGATCCTGAGTGAGACCGGATGGACGGGACAGTGGTCAGCGGGTAAGACCGTCTGCCACTGAGAGGGCCAGGGACAGAAACACAAACTTGGGGCATAGTGGGCACAGGCTCACTCAAACACCTGGAGGACAGTCAGACCCCACACAGCCCAGGAGCAGCTGGGAGACTTGAACCGTGTGCCGTGCACTGTGCCACCATGCCACCCAGCCTCAAAGGTATAAACACAAAACACAGAGCTGAGGAGGCGGTGAGGGGGCACCTGGTGGGCGAGCAGAGCAATGAGGCGGGGCAAGGCTGCCTGCCACCAGCAATGAAACTGGGAGCAATGGTGTCAGTGGTGGGAAAGGCGGAGGATGGAGGGACAGCGAGGGCAGTGGATGATGGGAAAAAGGAAGACCACCAAGGAAAGAAGCGATGGAGAAGGACGAGCCTGACTGGCAGCAGATAGCGAAGACCACCGAGAGCAGGTGATGATGGGAAAAAGAGGGGCCCCTGTGCCGTGATGAAGAGGAAGGAGAGAAGGAAAGGGAGGAGGACACCATCATACCAACAAGAGAGAGCAGAGACCACCAGGGACAAAAACGACCAAACTGGACCAGACTGGTGGGCCATCGTGGTTAGGAAGACCCCTGAAGAGGACATGAAGCACGGAGCAACTCCCGAAAGAGCATCCGCCATCCCATAATAACATGGTATACCTGGCACTGAGGGAGTCCGGCATGGAGAACACAGAAAAGGGAAGGGGCACAAAAGAGCGAGGAACGAGGATATGGAGGACCACCTGTGATGGAGCAAGACGAGGTGATCAGAGTGGAGGACCACCGAGAGGGAGGCTGGGCTCAAGGGACTGAAACGTGAAGAGGACCACCAGGACGACCCTGGGGGCCCGAGGCTCTGCCGCAGGTGGCAGTCACGTTTGCCAGCACGCTGGCGGCTCAGCTCGTCACTGGATTGGGTGGGTCGCTTCGGATGTCCAGGGTGGGTGTGATCCCAATGAAAGAGAGCTGCCCACCACAGACTGGACTCTTGCTCCATTCGTTAAAGCGCGAGGCCACGCGTGTGGATGAAGGACCCTCCCCGGTATCCTCCCGGGCCGGCCCACCCGAGCACCGAGCGCCACCGGCCGATCTGAACCGTGTCCTCGCTAATGAAGGGCCTCTCCCATAATGCCCCGGCGGTGCCAGGCACTCGAGGCGCACTTCAGAACTTTAATGGCTTCATTTACTTAAACCGGCCGCCCGACCACAATGTCCTCATTAGGAGGGTATTGAAAGCCTCGGCGGCCGCAGCCGCGCCGCTCCGCTCCGCGCCGCTCTCTTTTGTTGCCTCCGCGGCTCCGACTCAAAGAGCCCGGGCGGCCGGGACGAGCGCCGAGTAATTAACCTCATTCAGGCGCAGAAAGGCAAGAAGCCTGGCAAACGTCTGAAAAAGTCTCGAACAAAAGCTGCGCCGTTCTCTGGCAAGGCGGCCTCGAGAGGCCACGCGAGTCTCATTAATTCTCGCTGCCGTTGCCGTTGCCGCCGCCGCTGCCGCCTTTCTCTGGCGGCCCAACTCTTTCAACTTAACTTTTCGTTGCTAATGAGCAGCTCTCGGCTGCCTTTTGCCGGCTCCACTTTGTTTTGTTGCACGCGTTCGGTTTTCCGAAATGGAAGGGCCGCTCGCTTTCTGCGCCTGGTCGTTGGCGGCCGCCCCTCACTTAGCCGCCTCACCTTCCGGAGGCTTCGAGAAAAGTCATTAGGGTGGCTCTTCGTGCCTGTCGTTACCACAGCTCCAACTGGGGTCCTTGGCTATAGAGCGCCTTTCGCATTGCCCAGCACAGCTGTTGGCATTACGGTGCTCGGTCGGGACTGCCCGTCCTGGCCTCTAGGTGTGCAGTCTCGGCTTTGATCATTTTAACGATTGGCTCCCGTGCCACTGACGTCTCCTAATGTCGCCCACCACCGGCCCTGGAGCAGCGCCGTGCCAGCTGTCTGGGTGAATATAAGGACTGACCACTAGGGGCAGCAGAGTGCCCCCCCGCCCCACCAACCAGTCCATGGCATGCAGTGGGCCTGCCGCCAGAAACAGCACCACCTAGAGGAAGCTGCTGGCAGCCCGAGCCTGGCCACAACGAGCATCTACCACAGGTGAAAAGTGGCAGTTTAAGAGCAAGACTAGGAGGTGACGGGCAAAATGCCAACCAGCAGAGCAGCTGGGGTCAAAACGCCAACACCAAAGTCTGTTGTCGAATAAACGCAGCAAGGTCAGTCTGCAGAGGCCATCGGCAAACTGGACAAGCAGGGAGGAGACGCCACATGCCACGCTGATGACATCACCGTCCAGTGCACACCCCCTAGCAATGGGCACCCGCGTCATAACAACCAAAGCCACAACAGCAAGAGGTCCTCCTGGCTTCACCCTAAAACTCGTTTTAAATCAAAATGAAAGTCAAACCAAAGTCTTCACTTCAAGACCTAAAAGGAAGAAATCACTCCATTAAAAGACAAGCAGGCACTCAGGGCACCTCTAAAGGGTCCACGTGGTGGGCAGTGGGCATCACTGTTCAGAACAGCAGCAACAAGTCTGAAGCACCAGTCCCGACCGACATGTCCCACCTGTCTTTCCAGACGTGGCCCCCGCCTCCCTCTGGGGACATCACGCTCCTGGTGCCTGATCACCCCTCACAGTGTGGGCATGGAGCCCCCTCCAGGGCCGAGTCCCCATCTCACTTGTTGCCATCTTTTGGTGTGTTCAGCTGGATGACCATTAAAGGCCAATTCCAACCATCCTGTCTGGGCGCCAGCATGTCACTGGTTCACTGGTCACATGTCCGCTTTACCAAAGTCATGGAGAGAGAGCCCACCAATGGGTGCCATGCCCTGAAGGGGCATAAAGAGAAGCCTTCCTTGGGTTCCAGTGACCCTCCAGATTTTGATAGCCGTGTCCTTCAGGCCAGCCCTGGGTATCCCTGAGGGTCCTGCCTCCTTGAAGATGGCAGCCAGCAAGGCAACACGACTGGCATTGTGAACTTCCAGAACCCTGCCAGCTTAGTTCAGGGGCGTATTGTTTGTTTGTTTGTTTTTTTTTCTGTTTGAGGTCACTTTGTTTCATGTCACACGTCAACGCTGTCACTCTGCCCTGCCAATTGTCAATCAGTGTATGCCATATTCCAGCAGCTGAGCCAGGGTGCCACGAAGCCATCCCCGCCTATAGACTGTGGTCACGTGTGCGGAGTTCCCCCATTCCATCACCCAGAGCGCCGGGTACATCCCCAACGGCCTTCAAAGAGGCGCCAGCAGGGCACTCAGAGTTCAGAGCGCAGCAGTGAATCACCCATCTGAGGCCTGCTCCTGCACCTCTGCCTCCCATTGCCCGCCAACGTGCGGGCACCACCGATGAGCTGGCAGGATCCCACCTGAGGTTCTCATTACTCAAACAAACTGCCAGGGGCCTCTGCAGCGCCACCTCAGTGGGCAAGCAGCGAGTTCAGAATCTGCAAGGAGAGGGGCGGCCATTGAGCTGCGCAAGGCGCTAGAAGAGGGCAGGGGACTCAGGGGAGGGTCACTCATTGTATATAGTGCCTTTACATTGTCATGTGGCACTGGTGAAACCAATCGACATACTCGAGTGCATCCTCATGAAAACGAAAGTGTCACACAAAGAGGGCAGGAGTGACAGGGAGGAGGCATGTAGCGCCCATACAACCGTGTGGTGTCACCAACGCCGTATTTCATAGAAGGAAATGCCACACATCGAGAGGGCTGGAGTGCCAGCGAGCGCCCGGATGTTGGACATAGCGCCTCATCACTTAAGGACCTGTGGCACTGTGTGCGGGTAGGCGTCACATCAACTCGCCAGTCCACGTCACCTCCACGTCGCCCATTCAGTGCCAGACTTACGACATCCAGTCTGTTTTGCTGCCTGACTGATGCCAGGTTTTGCAAGGATGTGCCACCTTCTGTTTTGCTTTTGGATGGGCTCTTTGGCACCGGGCACATTTTTGTGAGATCGGCCTGTGCCTGTAGTCCACTAGGGGGCAGCACCTTGTGACTTTACACGTGCCCTCTGGCCCTACAAGTGACACATCGACTGTCACAGTTCCATACTGTAAGTACCCCATGGGGAGGCAGTACCTTGCAGTGCCAGTCTTAAGATTCAGAGTGTGATCTGAGTGGGCGCCGGCAGAGGGCAGCACCGGGGCTCACAAAATGGCCTGCCAGCTGCGCACAAAGCTGATTAGCCACCAGGAGGCGACACTGCTCACCTGGACCTCAGTTCTACCAGATGCCAGCAGGTGGCACTACTGAACGAGTGAGTGGCACTTGCAGGGTGGCAGTGGTCGTCACACAGCGATTTAGGCCTCGTCATTCCCAGGCAGTCCGTGTTCTCCGTGAGGTTCCAGTGACAGGATGTCAGGCTGGCCAGCATCCATTGAGATCTGCTAACTCAGAGCAGTCCAGCGGTGCCCGTGGGCGCAGCTCGTGCCCCTCGACCCGCCTGTCCTCCCACAGGGAGGCGGTTGAACTTGTGCACCTTGCCTTCTGCGTGACCCTCGCCTCGCGCTGTCGCAGCCTCACACCCCTGCCTGGTCACCTTCCATCTAGCCGAAGTGAGAAAATAAGATGGCATTGGATCTATTAACACATCTAGCCAAGTGTGAGAGGGGGGCTCGGGCCACAGCGTCGCCTCTCAGCGCCTCTCCTCTCATCCACGCAGGATCCTCGCCGGCCGCCGGCAATTAAGGGTCCGGCCTGCCGAACGGTGACAGGAGCCCAGGCTTGTCCGCCGGAGCCCTGACTCGCTCATTACGAGAGTGGCGATCGATGTGGAGCGTGGCCAGCCGCTCGCCTGGCGTTAAGTGAAAACCGAGGGGGGGGGGGGGGGGGGCCCCGAAGGCCTGCCTACAACGTCGGAGGGCCGATGAACGCCACCTGCCACACGGTCAGCCTGAGTCGGCACCTTCTGCTTCGCTGCACTTCATAGCGTTAGCACTAGGGGGCGCCGGGCACCTCGCTCCCCGATTTCGATCCTTGCCGTCTTCCTGGCATCTCGTACAAACGTGTACCATTCTGTGGTGGGTGGCCACCACTGAGGAGCTCCTGCGAGAACGTGGCACTCGGTCACTCAGCAGATGCCCATGTCCAGACTCACCATCTTACCTTAGTGTTGGCTCCTTTTGAGCTGAAGAGAGGCTTTTGTGGTGCCACCCATCATAAAGGGGCAGCAAAGCACCTCAGCTCTGCCATTTGGCGCACAATCAGAGTATCTGAGACGCTCATCTGCTCAGCCTTGTTGTGGTACCATGCCCACATGTCCACCTTCTTGCACTGCCCTGCCTATTCTTGGCACCTCTCTCAGTTGTGGGGAGAGTGTACGGTGGTCTCCAGTGGGTGCCTGACCCTAACAATACAGATGCAGAATACTGTGACCGCTAGGGGGCGCTGGACATATCCATGCAGATGCAGGTCACTGGCCTCTAGGGGGCTCCAGACCCTATCAGTCTGGGGTCACAGGGCTCTGTCTATATAGGACATAGACTGGGACCACTAGGGGGTGCTGGGCTCTCATCGAAATCTTTACGGACGGCCTTTCTGGGCACCTCTACAGCTGGTGACCTGCGGGTGGCGCCCTGTTTCTGCCCTTCTTGACTCTCTGTGCTCCGCTGCCTTTTCGGCTCACAATATCGGGTGCCATTGTTAGATTTTCTTCCCAGAAGCCCCCATCAGGTAAGTGCAGACTAGTGACCCACTCAGTGTGACCCTGAGGGTAAAGTCTGCCCTTACTGTCCCCACAGAGAGAGACTGTGACTGGCAATGTCAGCAGGTGTGACTCTGGGGCCTGCCCAGCCAGGTGAGGTGTCCTTCAAGGTCACTTTACCAGGGACACGTCTATCTAAGTGTAAATGGTGGGACCAGTCGGGGTCACTCACCATAGTCACAGTTGTCACGGCTCAAAGGGAATGCCAGCTCCTCATTGAGGTTCTTGTACTGTAGAGCAGCACTGACTGTGCAAGGCCACTAGGGGGCAGCACTGCCAGGCTCCAGGAGCTCCATGTGCTCAAGGTGAGTGCCAGCTGAGCCCCCTTAACTGACGCCCCCGCTGCTCCAGTGCAGGTTGTCCTACAGACAGTCGGGACTCGGGGTGGGCTTGGATGGACGTGCCTGACCCCCAGCAGTGGCTCGTCACGTCATCGTCTGTATTCTCACTGCCACTGGCGCTCTTTCTTCTCTCTCTCCTTCTGCTCTTCTGAGATGCTTTATAGCGTCATCTGATTTGAAAGGGGCCACCTGTTATGAGGACAGATGGCAGGAATGGAGAGTGACGGCCTCACATGCCATGGGGCATGATAAGGCTCTGCTCTCCTGGCACTGCCAGTCCCCAGAACAGTGCAGGGTCTCACCTTTTGAAGGTCACCCAGCCCAAACAGGTACAACATCACCCAGTTCGACTGGCAGGATCTCACTGCTTCAATGCCACCCAGCCTGGCACAAGGCGGCTTGGGCATCCTGTGTACTCTGGAGACTCCCAGCTCCCAGTGGGCATGTAGGGCAGCATGCTCTTCACACCTGTGGTGGGGGCGGCCAGGTACCCATCTGCTCTGCCCCGCGTTTCACAGGTGGGCCTCGTCAGTGACCAGGTAAGAGCGTCCTGCGGCGTGCGCTTTGTCACTTCTCGTCCCGTCACCGTCCCCTCATAGCCGATTCCTCTCCAGCGCCGAGGCTTCTTAATTAACGTTTGCGATCTCGCGGCTCTCACGACGCCTCGCGTCTCGGCTAATGAAGGGATTAGCGCGCATTTAACCCGCAGCACTAGCTTTGTTTCAGTACGCATTAAAGAGCCCATTAAATGAAGAGGGGGCTCAATTAACCCAGACAAAGGGCACCGTTCACGATCTGGCAAGGGGGCCTGCATTTAGCATCTGCCCAAACAGCTTGTGACGACTTGCAAAGAAAGGGGGTGACATGTTCTCGCCTGGGGCTGTGATATAAGTGACATGGTAATTCTTGATCGTCTGGGCCCGCTGAATAGGTGACAGTGCTGAGCCTCGCTGCCGTCTCACCATATGACAGTTAGGAGAGCCAGAGTGCACCCGGCGGTCACTCGAGACACTCCGCCACCGGCAGGGCGCCCGGCTTCAGGGGCACTGCCAGCGCAGCTGAGCTGAGCGACGGCAACTTCCAGGGCCAAGGAAAAGGTGGGCATGTGCAGAAGAAGGCCTCGGTGTCACCGCTCGGCCTACAAGGCTGCCAAGGTGTTTGGACATTTGTGGTTTGGGGTTGGGGGTCACAAAGAGGGGCAGAAAAGAGTGACGACGATGTGAAAAGGCACTAGATAGATAGATAGATAGATAGATAGATAGATAGATAGATAGATAG
>JANRMT010062841.1:217658-310009 GCA_026402145.1 Polypterus bichir lapradei | reverse complement strand
GATAGATAGATAGATAGATAGATAGATAGATAGATAGATAGATAGATGGATGAAAGGTGCTATATAATAGATAGATAGATAGATGTGAAAGGCGCTATATGATAGACAGCTGGAAAGGTAGGATAGGCGCCATATTATACAAAGATACACAGATGCCTCACAGCTCTGGAGACTTGGGTTCAAGTGGTTGTTCATTTGCTGCTTGTGCCCCTCTTTTGTTTCAAAGCCCCCAGCTGAGTATTGAGGAGGTGAAGTGCCCACAATGCCAAAACAACAGGAACGGCTAAATATTTTGGGTGGCCACACCCTGCCATGCCTGCTGTCTGCCACTCCACATGTGCTATTGGAGTTTGTGATGGAGCTTCATTTAATCTGCCTGGCACGGGGGGGGGTGGCGCTGCCCCTCACTACACTGGGACACTATGAGTGGGCATATTTTGCTCTTATAGCCTTCCTGCTACTAATTGACATCCAATCCTGAGAAGGGGCAGCTCCTCCTTGAAGTGGGTATGGCTCTGGTCAGGCACGCCCCCAAGTGGATGCTGTCATTATCTGCATTGGAGAATTTAAAGATGTGGGCGGAGCCAATTGTACAGAGATGGGCCACCAAACACAAAGTGGGAGCAGCGCAGTCATCTCAGCGGACATCTGTGTGGACTCCCCGTGTGCACAGAAATCCGAATGGACTTAATGTGAATGAATGAATGAGGTAGCGGCGCCCCCTCAGGGTAGCTTCCTGCATTGCACTCCTTATCTGTGGACAGCTGAAGGGCAGCAGAGATAGTTGTGGGCATGAAGACGCGAAGGGCATTCTGTCTTCTGTGGCGCCTTTCCCATAAAGTACTTGAGCAGGTCTTTCTTTCTTTCTTTCTTTCTTTCTTTCTTTCTCTCTCTCTCTCTCTCTCTCTCTCTCTCCCTCCCTCTCCCAAGCGTGACCCGCACAGCTCCTCCTTCCGTTCCTGTCCCCGGCCCGCCGTGCCGAGCGAGGTGTTGAAATGCTGTCCCTGGGTGTCACATTCATGCAAAGCGGCCGTCTCGGCAGAGAGAAACGCCCTGCAGTAAAACTAATGAAGCTCCAAACCTGTAAAACGTCTTCACGTTGGCTCACATTCCGACTGGAATTAATTACAAATGATAAGTGCCAAAGCCTGTTAGTCAGCCGACTCACCGACGGAGGCCGTTTCTCCGTCCCGGAATATTCAATGTGGCAAATCATCTCCGCAAATGAAGGGAGAGCCCGCCGAGTCGCCGGGCCTGGACGCCAGCGCCACGTTCACGGAGGTGACAGCTCCTGTCCGGGGATGTCACAAGCTGTTTGTCCGACACACAAATCTTTTAAATGAGCCCCCCGTTAATGAAATCTTGTTTACAGCCTTAATGCGGAGCGACTCAAGGGTGGCAGGCGGGTCCCCGCACCATACGTGGGGTCCCAGGCTCGGCGGCCGAGGCAGCTGACAAATGCCAGCGAGCATCGTGTGTGCTTCGGTGCTGCCTGCCTTCATCCTTATCGAGCCTGGCGTAGGTTAATGTGTCTACTGGCACTCCATCTGCTTCTGCCGACATTGTACAGCGATACCCTCGCCAGCTCTGTGCCCTGACAATGATATGCTGACCTGCAAGGAGATGCCACCGGGAAGCAAACACCTGCTGCCCGCATCCACCGGGGGGCATCATAAGGCTGAAGACAAGAGAGGGACGAGCAAAGAGAGAAACGTAAAGGTAGACAGGGAGGCCTCTGCCCACCCTGGCAGCAGACCTTACTGCTTTATTAAAACTCACCCAGGGTATGCCCACCTGGAGGTCACCCACAGAATCACTGGCAAAGACTTAGTGGTCCTAAAGCTGTGCCCACAGCAGTGCCCTTCTAGTCTGTCCAGATTTGGGATGACTGCCACCTGGTGGCTCGTTTCTACCCTAACTGGCTTGTAAGAGTTCCCCTGAGTGACTTAGACTTGCCACACCTAGTCTGCCCCTGTCTACCCCATCAGAGAGGGCATGGGCACAAACCACCACCCTGATCCTAGGCTGATCCTGCCGACTACACCATGGCCTCGTTAGTTGACTGTAGACAGTAGCCAGTAGAGGTAGGCTCAGTTAAGTCACCGGTGACCGTGACAGGAGTGGCCCAACAGAGGACACAAGGGCACTGGTCAGATGAAGAAATTCTAAAGGACAGGTCCACAGGGACAATGACAGGCTCGGGTTTGTCCCTGCTGTGACACAATGTCACTTACAAACATACCAACCAAAATACTAAAGACTTGTAAAGACGCTGAGGTGTCACACATGAGCACAGAATGACAGCAGCACCAGTGTCGATGCCAGTGGCTCACCTCCTTCGCTGGCATTCTGATGTAGTGGTTACTCACCTCTCTAACGCCTGTGACCCCCAAGTGGTCTTCATTTCTTTAGTTTGACTTCTTCTCCCTCACGTCACTCATCTCTGAACTTGCAAAGATCCATTCAGTCGTCCATCTCGTGTGGTGCCACCCTGTCCCATCCAGATGGCATCAGCTAGGCACTCCACGTGTGACCTGCCAGCACTCACACTGCTCATATGCACAAAAGAGCACTCTGTATTATATAGCACCTTTACATACAAGGCACCACTTTGGGTGCCACTCTTTACACCCTGCAGTTTGCCTTGGGCACCACTGACTGCCATTTGCTTGTTCTCCCTGTGCCCTGGTGGCCCTAGTTGGGTGTGGGTGAGTGTGGTGGGCGACAGGCCTCTGTCCCACCCAGAGCTGCTTCCTGCTTTGTGCCTGATGCTCCCAAGATAAGCCCTAAAACTGGGTCAACTGGGTTGTGGAACTGGAAGGAGAGCCACGTGATACCCACCACCAGTGTCCCCTTATGGTGGCTGTCCTTTCTGCTGTCACCTGCATGTATTTTCCCGCCCTGGGCCCTCGCTGGATGTGTCGGCGTCGGTGCCCACAGCCGCCTGACTGCTCACACACGTCCAGTGCGCCTCTCGCCTAGCGGTGGCAGGTTCATCCTTCAGGTCACTGGCGATGTGCCACGCTCCCGCGGGTCTTGTCATTAAAGCATGTTGATACGCACAGGGTGTAAAAACATCTGATCAGGGCGCTAAATGTTGAAAGTGAACCAGGGCCGGCGCTGCCACTCGGTACATCTTACGCTTCGAGGGTGAACTTCCTCCTGCCAGCGCTCGGCTGTACTCGCTTGGCTGGTGTGATGGGGGCACAGGGTCATCACCCTGGTCACTCTGCATTTGAGTAAGCCAGTCAGTTGCCAGCTGCTCTGGCATGTCGATGGGCATTCAGGTGGTGCTGCTGCACTTCAGAAGCTTCACAATCAAAGGCACTATAAAGACTGAAGACCCTCTGTGGCCCTGCACTGGTTGTGTCAGAAATATGATGGCATTGGACAGGTCAGTGACAAGGGGCTTGGGATAAAAGTGCCAGCTGAGGAAATCGGTGGCATTCTTCTGGCCTTCTGATGCCCATTAGGGGAAGAATTGCATTTCCTGTAGCGTCCAGCAGGAGGTCCTGAAGTTTGAATGAGAGGGCGTGGCAGCACTGGGCAAAAGAGGTGGGGCCCAAGGGAGACTTTAAGCAGTAGCCACGCCCCAGGACACACCCACTATGTGCTGCTTGGCTCTGCCACTCCTGCGCCTACGGTTAGTTATCTGTGGTTTATGGTGCCTTTCCTATCGATAATTCAAGATGCCATCCATCCATCCATCTATATAGCGCCTTTTACTCCTGACCCTAAGCCTAATCCTTGTATCACCTCCTGCTTTCCCACCTGTCCATCTCTTTTTTTTATTTTATAGCGCCTTTACATCAGCCTGTCCGTGTTCTCCTTTATGTTTTCAGCTCCATATTGAACACATCCCCCACAGTTAAATCACCGAAGCCCCCCGCTCTTCTGGCTCTGCTTGTGCCCCCCTGCCTTTGGCTGAGCTGACCTTCAATTAGCGCTTTTCGCCTTGCCGGACCCCCAGTGCCTCGCCTGCAGTCAGGGCCAGCAGATGAATCATGGGAAACGCACTGTGACCTTAGCGCACACGGGGGCCGCACTGTTGCCTCCGGTGGTCTTTAATCCTCACGGTATTTCAGCTGAGTGGAAGTCCCCCTCAGCTCTCCATCGTGCTTATTGGCATTGGGTGCTCCATTTGTCTCAAGGGAGGCAGCATGTATATCAGTGACACATAAGTGTCGTCCCCGGTCACCGGGGGTCCTCAGGGTGTCACAGTGCAGCTTCCGACGGAGACCGGTGGCACTGGGCACATGTCACATGTCACGAGAGAGAGTGCCCGCTGGTGTCTCACACACATCGCAGGATCAGGAAGCCACTGGCCACGGGGTCGTCCCACAAAGCCATTTGTCTCTGCCGATCACTAGCCTCGTGTCCCATCATGCACTAGTGTCCTCCTCTTGAAAGTGAGTCTTCACCCTGACCCTGTCTTGATCTGGTGCCCAATTCCATGCTGGTGTTTGCCCTAGTGCCCCTTTTGGTGGCTGCCATTTTGCTGTGGCCTTGGCACCTGGGAGAGGGCAGCCAGTTGGCACACTGTGCCCAGAGTGTTGTTGGACTGTCCTGGACGCTCATTTTTTGCTTGTAGTTCTGCCCACTTGGATGTCACGGTCCACCTTTGTGACCTGCTGTGTGAGGGGCTTCTGACCAAGTGGGTGACATTTGAGGAAACAGGAAATGGACAAAACCAACACTCTGGGGGTCTCAGGCTACTCTGCTCCAGGATGCGGGATCAGGTCCCGTCTGGTGGCCGGGGTCCCTGGCAGTCCAGCCTTTCCGATCCGCTAGAGGGTCCCTGGTGGTGGTGCGGCTGTGCAGTTGGTGACACAGTGGGCAGAGACCACCGCAGGGCCGAGCGACCGTTTGATAGGTGAACTGCCCAGGGCTTCGCTTTTATTACCCAGCATGCAGTGTGTCAAGCAGGGAGAGGAAAGTCCGGCTCCTGCTGACCATCTGCACACCTGCTGACCGTGTGGCCCACGCCATGGATAACACACCACTGCACCTCTAAATTCCTCGTGGGGTACAGAGATGGACGCGGGAGGGCCGGGGGCTCAGGAGACCCCGTTGTAATGCCATTGAGTCTCCTCAGTGCCTGCCGCAGTGACCTCCTGCTGTGGCCTCACTCAGACAGTCTCCACAAGATGGCGCCACATGTCATTTGTGTGGCTCTCTTGACACAGCTGTCACGGACCTTCTGACCGAGAGGGGGCGCTAAAATGGCGGAAAAGGTCGGGAATCCCAAGGGTCACAAAAGAGGCCGCCTGGTGAGACGCGTACGGGACGAGAGGAGCAGGAGGGCGTGTGGCTCTGAGAGCCTGGCACGAAAAGCACAATGTTACAGTCATGAGCATGTCTTAGTGCAGGGCGCTATATACCAGGCTTGCCCCCTTAAATGTGTCACCTTCACCCCCTGACCTAGCGCCTAGCGTGGGGGCTCACGGGTCAAGTTTCCTGGTTAATGTGCAGATTTGGCCCCGCGGCCGCGGTCAGGTGGACTGCACCTCAAGTCTGTAAGTCTTCAGGGTGGCTTGTTACTGCCAGGCGCTATGCCCGCTGTCCAAATTCTGCAGTGCTCCAGGGGTCCCTCCTCCCAGATGGGCTTGTGCCTCTCAGTATGAAGACAAGCATGCGCTGCCTGACTTTGGCCACAGTGGCTTCAGGGGGCTTTGCCAGGTGTCCATGGCACTGCCAGTGATGGCTCCACCCCCCCACCAAAGCTGTCAGTCCCTCTAGCTCCACCGTCCTGCCCTCCTGTCACTATATGTGCACGGGAAGGGGTCTAGGGTTAGGGTCAGGGGTCAGAGGCCATGAGGAGAAGGAGCTGAAAAGGCAAAAGCCGAAAGCAAAAGTCGAAACCCAACATGAAGCCTTTGTGGGCGACCCCAGTGCCAGGACGCATGGCACACCAAGAACGATGACTCACCAAGGGGTCATGTGACTGGCCGAAACACTAAGAATTCCGAAGAAATGACAATCCAAATGGAGGTCACAAGTCACAAAGCCACAGGGAGGGGCACAGAGAGCCCCCGAGCACATGAACCTATGAGATGTGAGACCACGACTGAGGTGGGCACTAGGCAGACCAGGGTGGTCAGGCGGGCGCAGCCACCACCCAGAAGGGCCTTACTGGACAGAAGGGGCGGGCCCAGTGTGCCAGCCTCCGTGCCACCCAGCAGCGGCCCCTGCCAGCCCCAGCACGTGACCGCCATCGCTGAGGCGCTACGTCCATCCAGCCCCCCACCTCTCTGGACGTCCCCGGTCAGAAGACCCGAGTCTGCGCTCAGCTGATTAGCAGGTAGCAGCAGACGTGCGACTTCGGCGCCTCCCGCAGACGGAACTCTGCATTAGGCGGCTGAGGTGTTAAACGCATGAATTATGCTAACGAGATCTCATTAGCGGCGACCGAGGAGCTTTGTAAAACTTCGAAAGACGCCGCTACTTTCTTCACCGTGGCGATCAGATGACCCCCTCCCAGCCCGGAATGCAACCGGCCTCTTATTGGGCACGTCACACACAAGCTTTTGAGGTGTGATGTGGGCAGGAGGCCTGCCGAAAGGCGCTATATGCACTCTGGGAGGGGCGATCCTGAACATGCCCACTGAATATGCCCGCTCCCTGCCACAGCTGCCAACAGTGATCGGTGAGAGAAGAGAGCTGTGGACTTGAAGTGCAGCAGAGGGGGGACATTACAGAGGGATGGGCACGAGGGACATGGACTCCGTGTTAGTGACACATAAACATCAGGACAGTCACCATGGGACGGCGGGGTTAGAGATGGAGGAGTGAAGCAGAGCCCCAAAGTGTGTGCCAACCCTGCCACCCTGAGCTCCCCACGCCTCTCACCTGTCCAATGTCAAATGTGCAGGCAGTGAGCCCCCTAGTGGTTGAGACTATAAAACACAATGTCACAGGTAGACCCTCCTCACCTCTAAGTGGATTCTTTCAGTGCTCAGGACCCCCACAAGGCCACTCAGTACCCCCTGCCCCTAACACCCCGTGTGACCCTGGATGACCTACCTCACTGGCAGATGGCCTTCACTGGATGTTCCTTCTAAAAGACCCTTTAAAATTCTTATTTAAGACCCCCTCAAGCCCCTGTAAGGACATGAGTCAGTCGGTCTGTACAAATGTCTAAACAAGCAATGACAAGGCGCTATATAGTGTGTCATGGAGGGTGTGCCCACAAGAAAAAAGGCTGGTGTCCCAGAGCATGGCAGGCTACGCCAGTGTCAATTGGCAGCATGCCACTGACACTGGTGCTGAGCTCAACACTTAACGGTCTCATGCCAACGATGACACATTTCTTTTGAAGACGCCTGTAGGAGATGTGGGGGCCGCGTTTTAGTCAGGGTCTCGACATGGACCTCTTTCATCATCCCACGGTAATTTCACTTTCATTGGCATTCTCTGCACGCTTAGTAGAGGGGAGAGACGGGCAGACAGGCAGTAGGATACACCCACAGGTCATCACATCCCGGCTTGCTGTGTGTTCGCTCAGTTTGTGACGGGAGGCGGGCGATAGGGGGCGCTGTGAGGCCGGCCATTCACAACAATATACCATAGCGGGCGGTGCCATGCAGATGTGCCCTCACATGAGCTCCCATGGCAGAATCACAGCTTTGGCATCTCAAGGAGGTGTCTTCCTATTCAGTTTTACCGATCAGTGTGACACTTTGTGTGCCACCAAGTCCTCAAAATGCACTTGAAGCTGTCATCAGAGTGGCAAGATGAAAGGCAAAGGATGGCACAGTGCTTGGGTTAACTTCTGGGTGGCGTCCCTTGGGTGTTGGCTGACAGATCAGTTGGCATCTTTAAATTGTGTGCAGCTGTGCTGTGGTAAACCATGAGTGCCCGTTACTGCCAGTTTATGGTGGAAGCTTTTTATGGACTTTTGAACAGCAGGACACCAAAGTGAAATGTGACATGGGTGACACTGGCATGATGTTCCCAACTCGAGGCTGTGACTCTGCAAGGCACTAACCTTATAAATGGAACTTCCTCAAACCTGATTAAAGCGGCTCCGGGTCCTGTGACAGAAACCAACCCTAGGTGGGCATCCAGTCTAACGCAGGGCAGAACATACAGAATCCACACAGTTGAACACCCGGGACAAGCTTAGACCACCAAACATGTCAATGCGGTCACCTTGTGCAGGCCTGGGCACCCCACTCACACCGGGCACACGAGAAGTCAGACCAGAGTACCCGCTTGCGGCACAGAGTTGACCCTGTGTGTCTGGAGGCGCAGGGGAGCAGTGCAATGTGAATGTGATGGGGGGGGCTAAAGGCGCTATATAAAAGAGTCACTGAGAGCCATTGTGATTGAACAACGCTGGCGAAGGGTACAGAGTTTATTGGAAAGGAAATCGGGGGATCACTGGGCAATGTGCCCCAAAGTGGCCAGAGGGTGTGCCTACCAGGACCTGCTGCCCCCCTGTGTCCCTCATTTGGGACACAGGTGTCCTGTTGAGAAGAAGGCCAAATCCTAAACCCCACCTGGTCATCTTCAGTCCGCATAACCACTCAGAGGGGGTCACCGGAGTCCGACTTGGACAATGATGGAGCCCCCCGGTGGCCGGACTGGTGAAGGGCAGTAACAAAAGGCACTATATAACCTGAACAAATGACAGGAGTGGCGGTCACCTGGAGAACTGCACAGGTGGAGCTCCCCTAGAACACGGGACTCGCCCTGGATATTAGACGGCCAGTGCTGTCCACCCCGCCCACCAGATGTTGTGCTGCCCCACCATGGAGGTGCCCACTGCCATCACACTGCACTGCTGCATGGCATCATGCCCATCCGATGCATAGAATGGACACTGGAGATGTGGGGGCACCAGGCGAGGTCTTGTGCTTATGTGACAGCAGGCACTATATAGCGCCTTTCATGCCTTTATGATATTAGTGCCTTTGACAAGTGCAGATGACAAAGGCTCGAGACCCCATTTGTTAACCAAAAGGCTCCAAGATGGTGGATGATGAGTCTTAAGGGTCTCCAGACCTGTTGGGCTTCTTGACCGCTTCCTGTGGCCACGGCTGACAGAGGTGGGTGGGCCGAGGTGGGCCTCCTTGTTCTTCTTTTGGGCGTCCCACTCTAAGCCTTCCCCCAGCGTACCCTTCATGTTATATAGTGCCTGTCCCACCTATCTGTACACTGCATGGTGCCCTCCTTGTCTATTATCTGTCTATCAGTGTGCCGTTTTATGGCTCTTTTCACGCCTCCCGGTGCGCCGTGCGATGGCTGTGCCTGACGGTTTCTGGTGTTGAAGGCCAATGTCAGGGTGATGTACCGATAACCCCTGCTGGGCAGTGTCCTGGCATGGCCGCTTCACACGGAGTGACTTAATGCCAGTCCCTAGGTGCCATGCCAGCACCAAGACGTCCCAAACAGCTGATGGGCACCCAGTCTTGGGTGGGGGACTCTTCTTGTCCAGCATCGACTGCCAGCACCTCTGCTCAGCGTGGCCCCCTAGTGGCTAAAATACCATATTACACACTACACATCCACCCCCCCAACCCCCCCCCCAATCGAGTGACTATGTGACTCTCCACCAGCCTGGAGGGGCGCTAGATGATGATGTGCCAGTTTCAGGTCACCACTCTGCAGTCAAGTACGGAGACCTTGATTGTGGGGGGCAGCAGTGCTCTCATATGCTTTCAGGAGCGGCTCGGGGGTCTTGAACCCGGGGTCCCCAGCAGCACTCAGCCAGCCCGAGCTCCAGTAACACAACTGCGGACGGAGTGAAGAAGAAGAAGAAAAAGAAGAAGCTGGTGGGTCCGCCTCTGCCCGCCTCCCCGCGCCTCCACTTTAATTACCGCTGCTCAGCGCTGCGCTCTGATGGGATTACGCTGGCGCTGCCATTGATTATCATGCCAGTGACGACTTCTTCATTGTGCGCCAGCCGGCTGCACTAATCACCTCCTGAATTGGGTTTTTAGGCCCAGCGAAGCCAATAAAACGAGGGGGTCGAGAACAAATGGAGTTGCTGGCGGCCGCCGTGTTGCGCTGATCCTCTTAGGATGCCTGAGCGAGCTTCTGCGAGCGGCTCACTGGAGGGGCCGGCAGTCGCGTAAGGCACTATATGAAGTCATCAGCTGTCACCGAGCACGGGCTGCTTGTCCTCAGTAGCTGGAGGTCATCCTGCCTGCGGCAGACCCCAAATGATTATAGAGTGCCTTTGTCACCCGGGTACAAGGAAGAGCAATTAAGGGAGCACCTCATATGGGACCCTCTGGTCCCCAAAGCTACACATGTGCAGAATTTATATTTTTGGTGGCCCTGATCGCTGCTGGTCATCTTGTGAACCAAAGTCCAGTGTGCCACGAGGCACCGACTCAAATGAAGTAGAAAGCGTCAGCCATCATTAGACTGGCACGTCACTGAGAGTGAAATGGAAGGACGAAGCTGCGACACCCTGGGGGACAAGAAAAAAAAAAAAAAAGAATGAGCAGGGAACATGGCTGGCATCCCACCGCTGCCTCCATGTAGGGACCCCTGAGCCATACCAGAGTATCAGAGAGTGACGAGGACCGAGCAGATGGAGCGGGCAGGAATGGCGCTATATAGTAGAAAGAGAGCGAGCTGTTGTACATTTACAGTGCGACTGAGACCTTCATAGGTGGGGTGCTGTGCGTGTGAAAGGCGCTATATAGAAGGGGAGGGCTCTACGGTGCATTCACAGTTAAACAGATAAGGGCGGGACGCGACAGATCGGTACGAAGGACCCTATTGGACAGATGTGAAAGGTGCTATATGACACGTTTATGAGGTCATCAGGCACATGTGACTGACAGATGCCAAGGGCACCGTCTAGTAGACAGGTGGAGGTGACAGACAGACAGACTGAGTCGGGTCATTAGAGATGACAGAAAGGCTCCTTCCATGACAGATCAACTTGAAAGGCACTATATAAGGGCCAGGAGGACGTCACTGACCACCAAGGAGAGGCGCTCCGAGATCGGCAGATGAGCAGGCAGGTGCACACGGTGGGGGGGGGGGGGGTTGCGGGCTTCAGGTGGGCTTCTTCAGGCGGGCAGCACGCCATTCCACCAGTTCAGTTTAATTAAGACTTGTGACATGTGCCTGTGGCACTTTCAGGCTCCTGAGCGCTCGTTCATTATACGGTTTATTCTGGGAGCCATCGACGATTGCGAAGTGTTAAAATCCTAAATTCACACGTCTGAGTCATTGATTTGCCCGCTTTGTGGTGGCACACACTAATATTTCCTCGCTGTAAATCTGTTTGTGTTTTCTGCCCAAAAAAGGCCTGAGATGTAATTCTTGAGTCAAGTTTTCCAAAGTGATAAAAGCCCGTCTTGTTGCTGTCTAATCGTACTCGGTGCACACGAGCGCCAGGGGTGTTCTGAGCGGGGGGCTCGGTCTCGGTGCGCGTGCCCCCCCGGCTGCGGGCACCCATGAGGAGTGTTTTCCTGCTTGGCTCGCCGAGTCACGTCAATATTTCTCACATTTGTCCCATATTTACATTCGCCGAGTGTGTGGCGTCGCCCGCTCACCTCTTCTTCCTGACTAAAAGCTTCAGAAACGCAAAAAGCAGCAGAACAAATCCTGAGATTTGATTACAAAGGAAATAAAGCCATCTGATTGATTGGACCGTTGGAGGGCAGGCGCTATAAATGACCACCTCTGAGCTCAACAGAGGTCACCAAGAGAGGCGCCATATGAGTCTTCTTACAAACAACTAACATGGCAGCATTCTAAGCAACTGGCAGGTGACAAGGAAGTGCCCATGGTGCCCACTGCCAACAAGTGCCATTTCTAAAATCCAAAAGCTGACAAAGTGAAGAATTTGTCACCAGTGGCACCACATTTGGGGACCCTGAGCAGCTGCCCCAGCCATGCAACTTGGCCACTTGCCAAACACATGCACATTAGATCCACTGGCCTCCTGGCCATGCCCTGGCAGCATGCCCCGGGCTGCTGAGATGGGCTTCATCCCCCCCAAGCCCGTGCGCTGGACTGAGTGGGTTACCTACGAATGGATGACCAGTTGGAAGCGCAGTGTTTGGTGTCTGTAGCGCCCCCTTGAGGTGGTGTACAGTGCTCTATGTCTATGTAGCGCCTTTGCTGTCTGCCACTAAGGGGCCGGCCGCCTGCCTCCTGTGTCGGGTCACATGACTGGCACTTAAAAAGTTAAAGCGGACCTCCTCAGCACATATTTCAGATTTCCAAGCCCGCCTTGAGGGGCACCAAGTAGCCCGCCCTGCAGGGGGCACCAGGTGAGAACAGGCCTAAGGAGGATCAGAAGATCTGCTAGAAAAGACAAAGGGAGGCACGTCAGGTGGGCCTCCTGTGCCCGCTGAGCCCTCTTCTAAACCAGCTTCTGGCCTGTAGGGTGGGTGCAGATGGCACTCTTCATGGTGGAACACTGAACTGCACCCAGTCAGCGGGCCCTCCACCAATGCCTGCTGGTTCAAACAGCAACTATGGCATTTGTGCCAGCGCGTGTTTGCCACACATCCCATCCCTATTCAAACTGCGGCCCCCTTCATACTGTGAATGGTGCGCCATGGAGAGGGGTCTTCACTGCCCCAGTCTGCCACTCGGCCGCCCTGCCCTCAGCCCCTGGTGACGTCCGCACGGCCCAAAGAGCAGTTGGTAGATTTCCCAGCCTCCTGGGGGGTCGGGCGCAGGGGTCCACTAATGAGCCCCCTGATTAATCCTCTGCCTGGACTCGGTGAACCCGCGGGCTCGCTTGCCAGCCTGGCCCATAAAACCTGGAATGCGCTCCTTTCATGTGCTCCGCTGCTTATCTGCCCTGACAACGACATGGCGAGACTTCCCTTCTCCCGTCGGGCTGCCCCGGCCCAGGGCCACCGAAGGTCACCCCGCACACCCGGGGGCTTTTATAGGCGCTCAAGAGCCATGCTGGCAGGTCAGCAGCGGGGCTCGGCGTAATAAGCCTCCTCGTTGGCGTCGGGCCGTAAATCAGAGTTACAACTTTGACAACACGGGGTTGGGGGGGGGTTCGCTTTGGCCTGTGCCCATACGCTTGGCCTCTCTGTCTTTCACGTCTGCAGGACGAGGGCACACCAGGCTGGAGGGGACAGAGTGTTTCGGGGGCTCCTCTACCTGTGGGCACTTTCACTTGCATACCACATTCCTGCTCTTTGATGGGCACCCATCTTTCTCCATTTTTTCCCTTTTCGTTTCAAGCCCAAGTGAAAGTGACAGACTGGCAAAGTGCCCCCGACATGAATCGGTACCTTGTTGTGGTGTAGGGGTTTTGGGACCAGGCTGGGGGTCTCGTTGGCAAGTAACTTCACCCATGGGACCCAGGCAGGTGCAGCATGATGACGTAAGTGGGCCCACCACCTGCAGGAGGAGCCCTAAGGGTCCCGCTCCTTGTCACCTGATCTCCAGATACCAACCTGGTGCCATCTGGATACGGTCGGGCTGACCTTGGCATCGGGCAGCTGTGCGCCTACTTCTAGCCCCCCAGCTCGACGTCTGTACGTTGGAGCTTAGGGCGCGAGGGTCTCCTCCCTACGAGTCAGGGATGTGCTCTGATGGGGTCAAAATATCTGGAGACCTGGGGGGGTTTGTGCTGGAAGGTGCTCCATTGGGGGCTATCGTTCTACTGGGGGTGTGTAATTGGGAGGAACGGCCCACCTGCGTTGAACAAGCGCTGCTTTGCTATCGGACTTCTGCACTTGGCACCGCTTGACCGCGATGAATGCCACGTCTGAATGCGAAGGTCTTTTCCAAAGGCACACTTGGCGCCAGAGCCCCCCCAAGGCCACAGGTCGATGATCGATTTCAAAGTCACGTCATTTTGACCGTATGTCTTGGACCCTCGGCTGAAGAGAGGGTCCGGGCTGCCCGCTGACCCAAAGGTACAGTGTGGGTGAGCTAGGAACGTTGGGTAGACACCCGGCTGGGACACCTCAGGACGAATTTCTCTCGCATTCCAGGAGGCTCTTGGGACACGGCTGGGGACACTGTTGGGGACACTGCTCAGGTGCTCGTGCAGAGCTGCAGATGGCCGAGGTGGGTGGGTGGGGGGGGGGGGTTCAGTGTCCCTTTGTCCCCAGTGCTGCTCCAGATTACCCCTGGGGACATAGGTGGGAGGTGCCAGGAGCGCTTTGAGGACCCAGTAAATGCCATCGCCATGAGGCAGGGGACTCGGAAGAGCGGAGTGGAGCTCGTCAAGGTGGCAGAGGGCACTGCCATTTATTTGCTGAGGCACAAATCAGAAAGGCACCCCTTTAACGTCAGACCTGTGCCTTGAAGCACGGGCACACCTCTAGTGGATCACAGGCGGGCAGCGTTGTAGGTCGTCAGCCCCCGACATGATACTCCCACTACGGTGCCGTTTATGTGTCACCCGAGGTGCTCCTCTGCTTGGGGTGCAGTGAGATTTTATTGTCACATCTCGTCTGCCCGTCACTCAGTGATGTGACAAGCCAGTGGCTGCCAGTCTCAGTGCTTTTCTCTGCACACCGCTATGGCACCGTCAGGCGGTCTCTAAATGTCACTCGCACTCTTGCCCGTCATTTCATAATCAGGCCGTTATCGGTTCACGTCTCTGGAGCGACTCGAGGCACTTTATGTTGGCGGGATGGTACTGCACCACCTCACCAGTCCAGCTCTGCGCCAGCTGAGCAACAGAAACGACAATCCTGCAACACGCACCGGGCATGAGGCAGCAACAGCCTTGGCACTCACAGACCTCGGCTTGCCAGCGTCAGCTCAGCCTCCCCCACCAGTGCCAGACGACCCCACAGCACATGGCATTTCCAGACTGAACCCTTGATCTGTGGCCACTTGTCACCCAGTGATGCCGGTGCCCAGGATGCCCATCCCTGGAGACCCCTGTCAAAGGGGCCAGTGCCCATGGGGACCAAATCAGGACCCTCGATTTGCCTCTTGTGACACGGAATCACATGACCAGGGGAGCAGAATGGCCACTCAAAGGGCACCAGGCGCTCGGGGTCATGGCTGGCATCGGCGGCCCACACACCAGCGCCCTTGGCAGCCACGCCACAGACTTCCTTACCAGACGCTAGACGTCCCATCGTCATGGTCAGCCGGCCGGGGTCACGTGCCGTGGGCCCACTGTCCACCCACGATGGCCTCGCTCTGCCGCCTCGTCCTCTTCTTCGTTTCGGGCCTCTGAGAATTTAAAGAGCAGGCAGCGCGGCCCCCGTGGGCCCCCCTTTAAAAGCCCAGGATCGATTTGGAGCTGCGCGTCTTCAGCTCGCCTCCGCTCTCCTTACTTTCCTTCTCGGAATTCCCTCGTAGAATTCCCAGTGCATTTGTACAAATCACAGCCGAGGCCCATGCCGGCCAGTCACTTAGAGGGACGAGAGCGAGCGAGTAAGCGAGTGAGAGAGAGAGAGAGAGAGAGAGAGAGAGAGAGAGCGGACCGCAGCCTTCGGCCCCCGATGCCCCGCCGTCACTTGGCTTTTCACGGACCGCTGCTCCTTCTCCCCAAACCCACCGGCGGCCCCCCATTTCACTCCTCAGCCGCCTCCTTCTCTTTGTTTCTGCTCGAGTCTGAGGGGGGCTCGTCGTTTAGAAGGAAAGGAGCTATAAAAACAAAACAAAGAACAATACAAGCAGCAAAGGCCCGGACTCGGGACAGCACCATCTACACACAGACCACCTGTGCAGCCCCTCCAAATGACCAGTCAAGCCGAGGGGCCTTGACCACCATAATGAGGACCCTTAGACGTGAATCTGTGACAAGTGCCATGAGCGCGGGAAAGGCGCTATATAAATAAAATGTATTATTATTACAAGGGGAGAGGAGAGGAGTGCTGACCGGTGGAGGCGGGTGACCCGCGGTCCAGCAGCTTTGCCAACTGTCTCAGGGGGTCCAGCCAACTGCCCCTCGGGTTTTTTGGGTCATCAGGTGCTGAACAGCCCGCACCGTAGCCGACCACAGTGAAATATAAGCATGGTGGTCTCTAAATCCCGGAGGTCCTGACTGCACATGCCGCTGACCTTTGGGCTAATCTTCTCTTTGCGAGGTCAAGGCACTATATAACACGAACTGCTGCACCGCTCTTCCCCGCCGGCCTGCGCCTCTTTGATTCGCCTCCACTGTAAGAGCGCCATCGCCCGGCGAGTCCGTGAGCAGCGCCGCTGAGTCTGCCCGCTCGCTCGTCCCTCCCTCGTGCACGCGCCTTTGTCGCACACCGCGGCTCAGGCGGCCGTGCAGGTGCGCGCTGGGAGTGGGGGGGTGGGGTCTCCTCTTAACACCCCTCATTCATTCCATATAGCGCAGTTCAGTTTGTGGGCCCAGGCAGAGTGAGAGGTCGCCATTGGTCATTGCCGGCGGTTCAGACGGCCACTTAAACTGGACAGCAATGCGCTCGCCGTCTGTAAGCAGCAGGGGGCGCTCGTGCGCTTTTGGCTCCGCTCGGCTCGAGGAGGGTCCCGCAAGACGAAGAAGAAGAAAAAAAAGTTGCAAAGTGCGAAAAGTTTTTCAAAAAGCTTCTGGTTCTGATCTTCTCATAATGGGAGGAGGCTCCGGCGCCCCCGGGGTTTAAGATGCTGCTGGCCTGGCGCGCCGCCATCGTCCGAGTCGGCCTGTCAAGCAGAGCACGTCGGTGGTAAGTCACTCGTGCCGCCCGTCCGGTAACGTTGACGGGCAGGAAGGCGCCATCAGTCAGACCGTTATTCGGCAATCGGCCGCTTTCTCTTCGGATTTGGGCGCTCGGCTGCTGTCATGTATTCGGTGCCATGAGCGCCCGCGTTACGCCGATAGGCTGGCAAATGGCAGCCTTGTGCTCCGTCCAGTTTGCCAGCCCGCTGCGGCTTCTTCTTCTTTAACGGGATTCGCTTTTCGTGGCCCCGCTTTTAATTCTTCTTTTCGTTTTCTTATCGCCTTGGACGGGGAGTCCCGTTAGAAGCAGAATCGCAGCTGTCCGCGTTTACTCGATTTCGTTTAAAAATAATTAGCGGCTTAGTGTTTAAGTCGACGTGAAACAATTCGCGTTTGCGTTCACACACTTCGAGGGGTTTACTGCGACATCTCGGTCGGAGCGCACCGCGCCCAGCCTCGGCACCTTTTCACGGTTACACGGATGCTCTTAGCGGGCCTTTTATCCAAGTCAACGTTGCAAATTCGATTGAAATCCGTTAACGAATAAATGTGGGCGGCGCCGGCGCGAGTCCCAGTCGGTCCTCGGCGTGGTTGTTCACCGGTGCACTCATTGGCCGTGAGCTCCTCCGGGATTGGCATCGGGCTCTTATTAATGGCAGCCTGCTGTGACCGGCCGGGTCCTCCGCTCGCACGAAGCCGCCCCCCCCCCCAATCTCTTTTTGTTTTACTTTATTTTTTTTTTTTTATTTCTATTTCAAGTGTATTTGTCTGAAAAGACGAAAAATGACAAAAAGAAAAATTCACCTGCCAAGTGAAGTCAACCTGAAGGACTGGCCGCTGAAGGGGGGCTCCGGTCACACCTGCCGCCTGATTTGAACTTGGCTCCCATGCAGTTCTCGGTTTACTGGCCCTTTCGGGGGGCGCCTTTGCCTCTCCCACTAAAATGGCGACTCGCAAGTGCAGCTTTTTGTTTGTTTTTTTTTTTCTTTCTTTTTTAAGGCACAAAAGGACGGCGCTCTTAATCCCGCAGGACTGGGGGGCCTCCCGACGACAAGGAGCCACCTTTGGGGGAAACTGAAAGGAGCGAAGCCTGCAGGCGCGAACTTTCCGCTGGCGACGTCGCCCGCCTTACTGGAAGCCCACACAGAGCGGGGCAGTTCGGCGAGACCGCGGCTCCCAAATCTCGTCTGATTTACGGGAAACGAACCTCCAGCCCCGCCGGGCCGTTAATTCGTTTTCCGTTTCGACGTGGCCCGTGAATTCGGAGCGGTGCGGTGCCCTGTTATTCCACGCAGTGCGAATGTGTGATTTGGGCTTGAAAGGGAAAAGCAACAGCAAGCGTGTTCACTAATGGACCGTAAGAGCCCCCCGAAGGTCCTCGGCTCGCCTGACTAAGTTGCACGTGGCTCCGTAAAGACCCCATAACTGTCTGCTAATGAGAAATCAGTTAGCTGTTAATGTGCTGAAGTGAGGCAGGAAGAATCAACAACAAGGGCCCACCTTCAAAGACCCCCACCCGCTTTAAAGGGGCTGAAGTGGACCTGCGTGTGACAGACCCCACCCGCGCGCGCGCACACACACGCTGGCACACTCCACACAGTCTCGACACGCGCACCACCGGGGCGTACTTGCCACCCTTTGACGAAGCCCCCCACTTTAACGAAGTGGTTTGGAGGTGCCCTCGGTTTTGGTGTGTGTGTTTTTCTTTCTTTTTTTTTTTTTTCTTTATTGTTTGACGTTTATTATACAAACAGCATGTGAAGGTGGGAAAAAAAAGTGCTTTTGGTGCCAGTGCCAAAGTGAATCGCGTTGCCTATCCTTTACGGCTCACTTTGCCAAGTATTTTCTAGTATGTTTGAGGGCGAGGGGGCGTCTCCAGCGGCACGTTAATTAGAGCTTGTCTAATTAAATTAACGTCACTCAAGTCTGTCGGCGCGCACTGACTGGCCAGGGCGCAGTCCCGTGCCGGGGCCCAGGCCCCGCCCCCTGCGAGCCTGCCACACTCTGAGGTGTGAAGAAGACGATCGTATATAAGTGGCCCGGGCCCATTGGATCATGTAGAGAGTCTAAATCGCCTTGTGAAGAGCGTCGGGCCCAAAGACCCCCCGGCCGGGAGCGCCTCTTCCTTTACATGCCTCATTCGTTCGTTCGGCGCGTGCCCGTCCGCCCGCCCTGCTTGCCCACCTTGTTAATTTTGCTTCTCCGTTTGTGATTTTTTTTTTTTTTTTTTTTTTGAAGGATGCAGTTAGGAGAAGCGCTTCTTCCCAACGCCGCCATCAGTTTACCCAAGACTTTCTACAACTTGTCGGCCTCTGAGAATAACAGCCCGGGCTCGACAACCCTCGACTTCCACGACATCGAGCGGGCAGAGTCGGAGCAAGAAAGCGGCCAAAAAAAGTTCATGGGCAGCAACATGTTGAGCGAGGCGGACGGCGAGAATTTCTCCGGAGCCAAGTCTGGCGCAGATGGACGCAAAGGCTCCCCGGCCGTGGCGGAGGAAGAGCTGGCGGGCAGCAACCGCTACAACCTGGACGGCCTGGTCTCGGAGCGCTACTTTCTCTCGCCCTCCGCCCAGCAGACCCCCGAGGTGGGCGGCCCCTGCTCCCTGTACCCCTACGCCGGGCAGCCGGCTTCGGTGTACCCGGGCTCGAACGGCACGCGCTACCCGGCCTCCCTGCACTATGGATCTATGCTGCCGCCGGCCGGCTTCTCCTCGGCCGTGTGCGCGGGAAGGAACCAGTTCGGCTCGGGCTACCAGTTTGGCCAGGGTCCGGGGTCGCTGTACCCCTCGTACGTGGGCTCGGGGTCCACCATCGGCTCGCTGTCGCTGGCGGGGGCCGGCACGGGAGTGCGGGCGCAGGTCTACTTGTGTAACCGGCCCTTGTGGCTCAAGTTCCACCGGCACCAGACGGAGATGATCATCACCAAGCAGGGCAGGTAAGGAGCCGCTCGGCACCCCTTCACATTCTATACGGGGTGTATATAATTTTTTTTTTCTTTAATTTTCGTTTATATATTAAAAGCAGGTATTGTCGTTTTTTTTTTTTTAAGCTTCCATTTGCCAGCGTTTTCTTTTAATAATAATTTTTTATTTATGAATGCTGCTGTTGTGATTTAACGTTGAATGGCATTTACTTTCAAACTTGAACCGATTGATCATCTTTGCTAGGAGACTCGACTCGATCTCTCGGTTTTTACATTTTGATCACTTTACACTGTAGCTAATAACACCTTTTATTTACTTTGCGCTTTCTTTCTTTTTGGGAGACGCGCGCCCAGTAAAAGTGGAAACGAACGGCTAAATAAAACGAATGGCGCTGAATCGCCGAGGGCAGCGCCGTGAAGAATCCACACCGGCGAGTTCAGCCGCCCGCAATCCACATTCGCGTTGCTTACTCGGCAAGTGACAGGCGCCATCAAAGCCCCGAACGCGCTGTCCTTCAGTCGGGGGCAACTTCTTAGTTTTCAAAATTCGCCCCCCTTTTAAATGGACAGCCGAGTCTTGATAGATGGATGACCCGACAGACGCATTTCGAAACAACGAAATTATGGCGCATCTCCCGGGGCGGCTGTTAAAACTGTTGAACGCGCCAAAGACCGAAAACAAATTACACTAATATATATATATATATATATATATATAAAAATTTCGATTTTTCAATTCGTTTCGAGGTCGCCAAGCACTTTGGTACACGAGAACGGAGCGCCGTGCATATGACAGGGATGTTGCGCTTTTTCGTGCCGTTGCTTGGCCTTTTCGTGTGTTTTTTTTTTTCTTTTTTCTAACCCTTTGCTTGTTGCTTGGCCTTTTCGTGTTGTGTGTTTGGTTTTTTTTTTTTTCTTTTCTTCAAGCGCCCCCTCCCCTGTCCCGGTCCTGACGGCTCTCTGTCTTTGCCCCGCAGGCGCATGTTCCCGTTCCTGAGTTTTAACATCACCGGCCTGAACCTCACAGCCCACTACAACGTTTTTGTTGAAATTGTGCTGGCAGACCCCAACCACTGGCGCTTCCAGGGAGGCAAATGGGTGACGTGCGGCAAGGCGGACAACAACATGCAAGGTAGGCGATGCGGGCGGCTTTGGGTGAAATGGGGTTTTATTGATCTGTTTGTTGTGTCGGCCCTACTTTTTTCTTTTGAGTGGTTTCTCTCTCCGTCCCGCTTTTAAATGCCCGCTAATGACGACGGGTCTGTCACATGCAGGTAACAAGATGTACGTCCACCCGGAGTCCCCAAACACCGGAGCCCACTGGATGAGGCAGGAGATCTCCTTCGGCAAGCTGAAGCTGACCAACAACAAAGGGGCCAACAACAACAGCACTCAGGTAAGCCCACCATGGATGGCGCCCACCGCCTCTTGCGGGGTCTTTGTGTGGTGGTGTTTTTTATTTTTTTTTTAATTGAAGAGTTTCACTTTGCTTCAGACTGAGTTTTGATCAGCACGGCTCGTTGTCCTTCATGTCCCAGTTCCCTCACGTGTTGCTGATGGAGACAGCAGCCGCCATTCCCAGACCAGGCCCACCGTCGTAATTTTTAGTTGATGCACTTTATTTTACTTTGGGTCTTCAGGCCTGCACTTCAGATGGCACAAAGGCCCACCTCGTCTTCTGCCTTCTTTCTTTTAGATGATCGTCCTGCAGTCTCTTCATAAATACCAGCCACGGCTCCACATTGTGGAGGTCACCGAAGAAGGTGTGGAGGACATCAGCAACGAGTCCAAAACGCAGACCTTCACCTTCCCTGAGACGCAGTTCATTGCCGTCACGGCCTACCAGAACACGGACGTGAGTGGTGGTTTTCGTTGCCTTCTTTGTTTTGCCCCTCGGACGGTGCCCACCCAGGTCCCTCTCTTGACACCTTCTCCTAAGGTCCCTTTTTTTAATTTTGTCCCTAGATCACTCAGCTGAAGATCGACCACAACCCCTTTGCCAAAGGATTCCGCGACAATTACGATTCGTAAGTTGGGTGGGCGACGACGGGCTCGGCCCCTCGCCTGGTGGGCTCCTCCTTCACCCTCCCCTGTTTCTCCGTTGTTTTTTTTTTTTTTACAGGATGTACACAGCCCCCGAGAACGACCGGCTGACGCCGTCCCCGACGGACTCCCCTCGCTCTCACCAGATTGTGCCCGGTGCCCGCTACGCCGTGCAGCCCTTCTTTCAAGAGCAGTTTGTCAACAACCTCCCGCCGGCCCGCTTTTACGGAGGCGAACGGACCGTGCCACAGACTAACGGCATCCTCTCCCCGCAGAACGAGGATGCCAACGCGCCTTCGGCCCAAAGGTGGTTCGTCACCCCCGTCCAACAGAGCGGCTCCAACAAACTGGACCTAACCTATGAGACGGACTACTCGGCCAGCTCCCTCTTACCCTACGGCATCAAGTCCCTACCCCTGCAGCCCTCCCACGCCCTCGGCTACTACCCGGACTCTGCCTTCGCCTCCATGGCGGCCGGCTGGGGCACGAGGGGCACTTACCAGCGCAAGATCACCACGGGCCTTCCGTGGTCCCCCCGGCCCAGCCCCACCGGCTTCCCGGAAGACCACCTGTCCGGTAAAGACAAACTGAGGGAGGAGAGCTCGTCATGGATCGAGGCGGCCCCCGTCAAGCCCCTGGACTCTGCCGACTCGGCGACGTACCCCGGTGTCTGCAAGCGGCGACGGATCTCGCCGAGCAGCTCGAGCACCGAGAACTCTCCGACCATCAAGTGCGAGGACATTAGCTCTGACGAGTACGGCAAGGAGAATTCAAAAGCCATGGGCTACTACGCCTTCTACGCCAGCCCCTGACCGACCCCGAAGGGGGGCTCGAATGTGCTGAGAACTTCGCTCAGGTGTTTTCATTGTAGTGCCAAATATTCTTTTCGTTCCTCCTTTCTTTTTTTTTTTTTTTTTTTTTTTTTGACATTTTTGCCTCCGTTTTCGTTGCCCCTTGAGATGTGCTGTATGTGATTTCCATGATGAAGGTGCCAAAGCTTTTAATTGCTTCAGACAGCAGCTGTGCCCGTGCCCGGCCCTGATGTGATGCCCAAGAGTATTTTTAGGAACTTTGTTTTTTATTTTTTCATTTGAAAGCATGACTGTTTCTTACTGTTTCTGTTAATTTATTGAAGTCTCTCTCTCTCTCTCTCTCTCTCTCTCTTTAATGTACAGTTTGGACATAAATGTGCACCGTAGCGTGGGGTTCATCATCTTTGTACAAAAGTGTCTTTCTCTCCGTGATGTGTGGCTGAGGATGAAGAATAAAACCCAAAACTCCCCTGGCAGCCTGTGCCTTTTATTATGGCCCTCCAGTGGCCTGCATGGGGTGAGGGTGCCCGCCGCTGGCCATGCCAAGTGGCACCCCCTCCTGAAGGTGGTGGTGCCTTAGCGCCAGTTGCTCTGCTTCTGTCAGAGGTTGGCACTGGGCACTCACGGGTTTCGATCGCGCACTTATTCTTATTATTTGAATTTTTTTTTTTTTTTTTTTTTTTTGCCGTTCCGCCTGCCGCTGACCCCCGTAATGGCCGCCTCTCGTTTTTCATTTTTCGCCTCTTCAAACGCTGGGCCTCCCGCTCCTCTCAAAACGAAACCTCTGCCCCCACAAAACGATCTTTTTCAAAAAGCTGTGATTTGAGTTCCCCTTCCATTTTCTACAAATGCGCGCTTTTCCAAGAAATCGAAGTTGGCGGTGCCGGCTCGGGGGGCTTAGTGGGGGTGCAGCTCGTTTTTGGGGCCCCGTCGGTTACTGTCGTCGGACTTTTTTTTTTTTTTTTTTTTTTTTTCCTCCCCTCTCTCTCTCTCTCAACGGAGGAAGCCACTGGTGGGCTTGTCTTGTTCTAGAAAAATCGACGAGCCCCCCCCACAAATCGAGAAGAAAGTAAACAACCCGAAGCAGTTCAGTTGTTAGTGAGGGGCTGTCGCGTTTTAACTGCCACAGTGCTGGCCGACCTGCGCCTCTTGCTGCAAAGACAACGGGGGCCTTTACCGAGGCAAGTCCACCTGAACACGATGGGACCTCTCCGGCCATTATGACTCCGCTTTTAATTCTAAAATGGCTGAAGCTGCGCCAGAAAAGAAAACGGGCGGCGGCGAACAAGAGCCTCACAAACGGGACGAAGGGGGACACTGGAGGCGACTTCGTTTGGGTGTCTCATACTGCTGTTTTAAATGGTGGGCTTTGTAAAACTTCCTCAAATCATTAAAAACACAAACTGTCATAAACGGCCAGGACAGACCCGACGAAGTAAAAGTGAACTTGACCCCTGGGACGGGGCGGCGGGGGTCCTTTCACAATCCCAGCTCTGCCCCCCGTTACGGCTCTCGACAACGAAATGAAGGGTCGATCGTTCCCTGTTTTTTTTCCTCCTTCACGTGGGCGGGAGTTTCGAGAAGCCAAACTGGGGTCGCGCTGGAGGGTCGTTCGTTGTCGAGGGTCCCGAATTTTTTTTTTTTTTTTTTTTTTTTTAACCTGCGGAGTGAAACAGCGATCATATGAGAAGCGGGGTCTCCGAGGCCGATTTCAGGAGGGTCGTGGCTGCCCCGCCGGGGCTCCAAACGCGGCCAGGACGGCTCGAGACTGCGAGGCGTATTTTTAGCCGAAAGTCACACCCGTGATCAGCACATAAGTGTTTGAGTCGCTCCAATTAACACCTGCTAATTAGGTTGAGTTCCTCCACTTCGGTGTCAGACGCCGAGTTTTGCATAACTGGATCTCATTAGGCTTCTCGGTAAACAGCGGCGCATCCTGAGGTGGGGGGCGCGGGGGTCCCGCTCTGTTTACCCGCCCGGGTCGGGGGGGGGGGGGGACCCCCCGGGACTTCTCTTCTCCCTTCATATTTCGAAGGAGCTTCACGGGCTCCTCGCCGGTGCAGACGCAGAGAGGGGCGGCCGTGCTGGGGGGTCGCGTCTTTAACGGCTGCTCCTTTACAGGGTCGCGTGCTTCTGTTGTTTGACGAGCCGCCATGGCGTTTTTGTTGTGCTTTGAAAAACTTCCTTCCAAAAAAAAAAAAAAAAAAAAACCCCGACGTGTTGAGTGGATGGTGGGCTACCTTGGCGGCACTTGGCCTGTGTGCCCTTTTAAAAGCGGGAGCCACTGGGGCTTCACGAGTCGGCCGAGTGAATCTGAATAACGAAAGAAAAGCCTCGCTCTGAAGACCTAGGGACCCCTTTATTTTGAAGCAAGAGTCTGATCGGCTTTTGGGGGGCTTCGACTTCATTCGCGCCCATCCCACATCCTTAAGCAGGAAAGTGAATGCAATTTACGGTCTAAAAGGGGGAAAAAAAGACCACCGTTAGGAAACACGCAGAGAAATGGGGGCCGTTTGGACGAGCAGACCACGACCGCGGCGTCATCAAAGGGAAATACAAAGTACAAATAATTCAAGCAAATGCCAAGAGACCCTCTTGGGGTGACTGCGCGACACAGCGACGCTCCATTCGTTCTGAGCCCCTTGACTGCCGGTAATTTCAAACGAAACGAAAGAAAGGCCTTCGCTGGGGTGGTCGTCCTGGTAATCGCCACCATCGCTGCACTCGCCCACCCTCACCCCGTTAACGGGTGCGGGGCTTAAAACACGAAACCAAGCTGGCGAGCCCCGTTGCGTCCTCATTATTGGGAGCTGAAAAGAGACAAAAAAAAAAAAAAAAACACCAGCCGCTAAATGGGCACATGTGGGCGCCATTCTCGTGAGCGGGCTCCACTTTTGGGCCGTTTTTGGTTTCTTTTGTTCATTTGCTGTCATTTTCATGAAAGCGATTCCCTTTTACCAAGCGGTTTGACAGCTCGCGCAAGTGGCAATCCTCACTTGGCTTCTCAGGCCTTGACTTGCCACCCCACTGCTGCCCTTGGTGTTTCTGTCATGTTGGTTGCAGTTGCTCATACTTATGGTTGTCACCTAAACGAACTGTCACATGTGAGAAAGTCGCCTGTGCCCGCGCGCCTCCCCCTCGTCGTTCACTTCTGGCCTCTGCTGAGGTGGTGGACCAGCCTGTCGACCACCTGGCCTGTCCCTTTCAGACCAAGCCGCTGTCTGCGCCTGCGCTAACGGACGTTTTCGGACCTTCCCGTCTGTCTGTCTGTCTTTCTCCTTGTAAAACTACGAAGACGAGCCAAGTTTGTATATTCCAGGGGGCTTCACCGCACCCCAGCCCCCCACCTCCCCCAAATGGTCCGAGTGTGTCCTCCATCCCGTCCGCGCTCTTTGGCCCGAGCGCCTCACAAACGAATAAACGCCGGGGCCATTTGTGACTTTTCGCTTTCATGTCAAAATGGATTCTAATTTTTGTTTTTAGTACACGAAACGTGAATTCGTTTTGATGGCTCCGTCAGCTCAGCAGCAGCCCGTTATTCACGGAAAAAACTGCGCGCGGAAGGAATTTTACAACAAAGTCATCGCGAGGCGCTTCTGGCCGGCTGTCGATCCGTTACAATAAAAGCGTAAACGAATAATGGAGCCCACCATCATCATCATCAAAATGATCATTTCATTTAATAATAAAACAACACCACCGGGGCAGCAACAACAAAAATAATTACAAATAAAACAACACCTGGCCAGTGCATCTCAGCGAAATAATAAAAATGATAATCGCAATAATAATTACAAATAAAACGGCTGGCCAGTCCGTCGTTAATTGGTGTTATTTCGTTCTGATGGACTAGTAAGGTGTGTTGTTTGTTTGTTGTTTTTATTTTATTGTTTTGTTTTTATTTTGTTTTATTCTTTCGCTGCTGTGATGCCCTTGTCGTGTGTTTTTTTTTTTTTAAATAATGCCCGGTCCGTTCCGTAATGAGCGCATCAAGCGGTGCCGCACTGGCCACGTTGGTTCTTCTTCTTCTTCCTGCAGTTCTTAATTATAACAACGGCCATGCTGGGCCCCCCGCGGTCGTTCTCCTGCTCCGCTCCGTCATTGCTGTTCTTCATCTCCTCGTTGTCCTGCTCATCAAGGTGTTCATTTCGATTGATTTCGTTGTCGCTATTGTTGGAGTTGTTGATTTATGCGCGTTGTGTTTTTTTTTGTTTTTTTTTTTTTGGTGTGGTTTGCTCTTCCTCCTCCTCATCTTCTACTTCGTCGCCGTTTTTCTGTCATTTTAATTCGCTTGAACTGCCCGCTGAAGTGGCTCGCCGGAGCCCCCCTCAGCCGTGTGTGCGCAGCTGGTCCTTGACGTCGCTGATGGTCGCGGACTGACCCCTTACCGGCTTTACCGTTTTCTCACACGTGCACGCGCCTGCGGCCGCACCTCCGCCTAAGCGACAGGCCGCCACGTGGTCACTCGCTCCCGCTCGCACGTGTTGGGACGGTCACGTCCAACCGTTAAAGTGCGGGTGCAGCGGAGGTACGACCAATTCTCACTTCGCTTGGCCTTCTCCGTCCAACGGGCCGCGAGAGGGGCAGAAGGCCGGCAGCTGGTGGGCTTTCCCAGAATCGACCCCGACCTCGAGCAGGCGACACTTAATGAGGAACAAAAAAGCGGCTAAATAAGAAGAGGGGACAAAAGTAAATTGTCCTTCTTCTTCGCATTTCATCAGAGCACAGGCAGGTGTGGCACTTGCTCAGGGTCACACAGTGCGATCCTCCATTTAAACAAACAAACGGCCTTCTCCTTTTCAGTAGACGCTCTTGTGTTTAAGGGGGCTGCGCTCGTTTCTAAATTGTCCTTCTTTCCTGTAGCATGGGGGGGGGGCACAAGGAGAAGCCCCCCAGTAGAGTGTCCATCTGAATGTGTTGCTGAGTTTTAATATTTAAATGATTATGGACCACGCACCCCCCCCCCCCCCCCATCTTGTTTTTTTGTGACGATTTTCCATAAATACCAGACAGTAAGTAGTGATGTCGCCTGTCACAGTGGCAGGCCACTTGTCACCATGAGCTCGTCATCCTCTCCTGGCCCTCCTTTCCTGTCCACTCGTTTGTGTCACGTCCATTTGGTTGTGTCCCCCCAGCAGAAGTGGCAGGTCAAATGGGGGTAAGCCCCCCAGTCATGGGACCCCCTCAAGCCTCGCCTTACAATATGGCGCCCTCCCGGCCCCTCCACACGCGCGTCCAGCTTCTCCTTTTCTGCCTTGGCTTCCCCACACGCCTAACCAGCTCGCCACTTCCTTTTAATTCGGATTATTTATACATGAAAGAGCGCAGCACACCAAACCGCCCTGATCCCCACGGGACCCCATTTTTAACCTCCGCCTTGGCCTTCTGTGGCCGTGACACGTTTGGGACCCAACTTCTAGCAGGGGGCCCAACTAGGCTTCTCCACGACGTCCACCATAAGTGACATTCGTGCGCCGGTCATAAAAGCAGCGAGGCCAGGCGCCTAGGAAGTGACCGTCGCCTCTGCCACCTCGTGCTCTCGCGCCCTCGGCAGGTGCCCCGCTAGACGCGCAGGCTTGTCACACAACACACGGCCGCCAATGCGTTCAGCCAAACTGGCAGATCACAAATAATTGTTTACGGCTTCCAAAAAATGTGCAAAAGCCGCCCGTCAACGGGCCGTCAAAGCTGTCGAGCCGCCGAGCGGAGGCGCGAACTCGCAGGCGGGGACGCGCAGGCTGGGGCGCGCTGGCACGTTCGTGTGGCTCTGGCGCCCTCTGGCGGCCGCTCGGCGAACTGCAGTCCCTGCTATGACGGTCGTATCGCATCGAGTGACAGAGTAACAGAAACTGGGTCGTCGGCTGCTTACCAAAATAAGAAATACCGAGGGTTGTGTATTGGGCATTAGCTGGTAAAGTCCAAGAAAATGTGAATAGGGGGCAAGCCTGGAGAAACGACCCTCTGGAGCTGAACCTGGATTAAAAAAAAAAAAAAAAAGCTAAAGAGAGCAGTAACTAGGTGTGCCCACTCACCACCCAGCCTGGGCTGAACACTTGCCCACCTTGGATGGGTGGAGGTGCCAGTCACGATGTTTGTTGCTCCACCACCTCCTCTCAGGTCAAGTGCCACTCCAGATGGCTTCCCTATCAAGGGCATGTGTCCAGTGTTTTCTATGTCATTGTCCCCTGGGCACAGTTCAGTCAAGTCCAACCTGCTTGTAAAAGTGTCGCCCATCTCCCTGGCCCGTGTCAGGTGGACTTCTGTGTCCACACGGCTTTGAACCCAAGCAGCTTCAGGATCCCCCTGGCCCACAAGGCCCACAAGGCCCTTGGCGTTGACTTTTATGCAGATGAGGAGAAGGAGGCCCTGACTGGAATAGCACCCAGGGTGGCAGAGAGCACACGTCACCCAATTGTGACGTGGGGCACCATAAAGAACACAAATGGGCTCAAGTTTTGTGAAGAAAGAGAGTCGAGAGTCAGTCTAGAAGGGCAGGCTGCTCGACTGGTCATCTGCCTCATGGTCAGCCTCAGAGCCAGGGCAGGTGAAATGCCAGCTGGCAGGAGGAGGTGGGTGAATGGTCACCTAAAGGACTCTGGGCCTGAGCCAGCAGTGGCCATCTGCTCCCCATAATCTGATTGGCTGGAAGATAACACACCGAGCGAATGGGACAAAATGAACAAGCAAAAGCCAGCAGGCGTGGGCACAAGCGTAGCTTCAGGGGCCACCTGCAAGGGACACCTTCAGTGGCCATTGGCTGTGGACGTCTCCTGGCAAGGAGCTCAGCCACAGACATCAGACCACCCCTGGGACCTGACACCGAGGCTTGGGGTCTCAGAAAATAAAGTCACAGGAGCAAAATGGAGCACCTGACGGCTGGGCCAGACATGCTAGGTGTCGAACCTGAGCCTGCTCCACGGCCCACGACGCGCCCTCATCGGGTGTGCCACCTGCTTGGAGCCCGCCCTTTTACAGGACTGTGCACCAGCTCGTTCTGGGCATATTCTGTCCCTCTGGGCATTGCTTGCCAGTCTTCTGATACCCGTGGCACCTCAGTTCTTGAACCTGTCTCCAGCAAGTCCATTAGAAAAAGGCCCCCCTGGTCAAGGCTTTTGGAGTCCCTCAGGTGCCATCTGAGTATTGATATTCTTCCTCTGGCCACTCAAGGGTTCTGCTCTCCATTTCTATGACTTGAGCTCAGTGCCCTCACATTCTCTGGGGTGACCACTTATGGCTGAGGGCATCACAAGGACAAGGTCCAGTCACTAATGGCACTGCTCTGTGACTCCGCCATGGTCGGCCTTGGGAGTTCTGGTGCCCTTGGCAGTCAGCCTCGAAGAATGCCAAGTCAAGGTGCCAGCACCAGATGGTGGTCCAGGGTGCCCAGAGGACAATGTGTCAGGTTTCTGTGCCTGCACCAGTGGGGGTGCCATTTGTCTCGTCTAATCCTAAGAAGGAGCTCATCCGCTGCCACGTCAGCATGGTGGCAGGTAAAGGCCCACAGTGGCCGTGCCATGTGACAGAGTTAACGATAAAGTCACCTCGATCAGGTTTAATGGCCTGTCCAGGTCACAGGGGCCTAAGCTGAGCGAAATGTACTGCTGCAGTGCTGCCTCTGCCCACTAGGGGTACTCATTAGCAAACAGTGGCGCTGAAGCAATGAGCCCATCTCCGTCAGGTACAGCACTAACACCAGGTGGTCAGAGTGCAGTAGAGTTTTGGAACCCACAGAAGTGCCAGCGTTTAGTACCAAGGCAGTGATGCTTGGCCGGGAGAGCCACTCACTTCATCCCTTTCAAAGTTGGCATTTTGTTTACTTTCTATTTGAACCCTGAGGTAAATTGGCATTCCAGGAGGATGGCATGCACCCAAAGGGAGCAATATGGAGGGACACTGGCATGAGGCAGACCTAAGAATGCCACCCTGGCAGCGGTGAATACACGTTGTGGCCACTAGAGGGCTCACCACCCCAGAGGAGGAGCTCCGGCACCTGGCATTACCGGAGGCATGGCATCCGTTGGCTAAATGAAGGCTGAACCCTATTATGTTGTGTTGAAGACGACTTGTCTTCTTTTCTGTATTGACCTCTTTACTTGACACCCACTGCATGCCCAACCTACCTGGCAAGGGCTCTCTCTTTGAACTGCCTTTCCGGAGGTTTCTTCCATGTTTTTTCCCTAAAATGTTTTTCCTTTGTCTTCTTAGAGAGTCAAAGCTGGGGGGCTGTCACAAAGCAGGGCCTGTTAAAGCCCATTGTGGCCCCCTTGTGTGATTTTAGGCTCTACAAAAATAAATTGTAGTGTATCACTAGAGGGCACTCTAGCTTGGTGTCGCTGAAGCAGACCCTAAAAGACGCTGGCTGGGTGAGGGGCCAGGTATGGGTGAGAGAGAGACTGGAGTGGCACATCGGAGGTAAAGTGGGCAAGCCACCCCAGCAGATAGATGAGCACTTGAACCCCGACGGGGCTGCTGTGTTGATTTCTCTTTTGGAATTGCTGGCCTCTTTCACATGGAGTTGGGCTCCCCGATGCCTCAAAAGTGCCACCTACTGGTGATGTCTTTCACGATCCTGAGGTACCTTCTGCTTGATTGGCCAGTGGCACTGGGTGAGTTGGGATTGGTTAGCTGCTCCTCAGGGTTCTTGGGTTTGGTATAACAGTGCCCGTCCTGAGGCCTGCCTTGCCCACATTTCTAAATTATAGGTTTGCCCTTGGGCTCCACATGGGCTTTGGGAGTGGCACTTCTTGCTCCTTGGCAGACCATTTCTCCTCACCCACAGCACGAGGTCAGGCCTTTCTGTTACATTGCCCTCTAAGGTGGGCACTGGGTCAGAACAGCCCCTCTTTTCCTCAGTTCTACCCCACCATCTTGTAATGGTGGGTGTCATTATGATGCCAACTGGCCTTGAATAAATAACTAGCACGCATCTGCTGTGCCTACATTCTCCTCCTGCCATGCCAGTATGTGAGCCAGCATGTAAGGGATGAGGCAGCCAGTGCTCATCCAGAATGGGAGAATTTGGGGTACTCATTGACATTGACTCACCTACAGCATGCCTGGCTCTGAATGGTTCGAGTTGATGCCCATGTGGATGGTCATATGTCCCTTGTTGTTTGCTGACCAGTGGTCTTTCAGGGTCTCATCTGCTGCTGTGGGCCTCCATCTACCCGATGCTGGTGCCAGTGAGCCCCTCTCAAGATCTAATATGCCCGCTCAGGTCTTTGTCTTCTAATAAAGGGCACTTCAGCTCATGAGCCCATTGTGCCACACAAGTGCAGTCCTGGCCAACTAAAACTGAAAGTTCAACATCATGCAGTGCCCTGAACTGGCAGATGGGTACAAGATGTGACGGGGGGGGGGGCCTGGCTGGAAAGGGGACACCAAGAGGAAGAACACCACCAGGATGGCACAAGGCAGGAGCAAGTTCAGGGAGAGAGTGAGACACCCTGGCAGCATACCTGGCTGCATAGGGGCAAACCAGCCACTAGGAGGCAGTGCGCTGTGCATGGGGGCTGAGTGCCTTAAAGGGCATTAGGCAGGGGGTGAGTAGATCTCCAGACACGAGGGCACTGGCAGCATGTAGGGCCTGGCACAGGTGGCACAAGGCCTGCTAACTGCTAGACGGCCACCGTCAGCTTCCCCTTAAAGAGAGGAGAGATCGTGCCCTGTATGTGGGCAAATGGAGGACCCGGGGGCCACTGGAGGGAGCTGCAGCCCCACACACGGCTTGCCTAACCAGAGCTGCTTCTGACGCTTGGCCAGGAAGAGACCCCGCGGACCCAGCTCGGTGCCAGGAGGCAGAGGCCCAAGTGGGAGGTGATGGGGAGCATTTGAACCCCGAGTGTGACTTTGACGCCTCCTCGTTGTGTCGCTCCAGGGGTCCGCTGCTCCGCCGTCTTCGCTCCCCTCATCGACCTCAGAACTTTGTTTTGTTTCCTCAGCTTTCGGTCGCAAACTGCTGAGGTTCCCCGTTTGACTCCACAGTGAGGGGTTGTGATTCCATGGGGGGTCTCGGACCACGTGGTGCCAGTCAGAACCCATCATTGGCTCTCTGGCAGCTCTGCCACCAGCTCCGTGGTCACTTGTCTTGAAGAAGTCCATCTCACCGGTCCCCGCTGCTCTCCTTCTCCACTCTGTCCTCATCCCTCTTAGATGTCACTCTTGTGTCACAATTGCTGTCCCCGTTGTCCTGTGCTGTGCACCATTTTTAGCTGTGTGGGCATACTGGGGGTCAGGGGTTTGTCTGGCCCCTCCAGAGAATACCGCATGAGGCCTGATGCCTGGCACCCCTGCCACTTTGGCTTTCAGTGCTCCCTCAGAAGTGGCAGTGGCCAACAGCTGCCTGGCAGAGGCATGCGCCAGCGACCAGTGGTACTCCTACAGCATGAGCTCCAGCAGTGGCAGCCTGTAATCACCCCTTGATTTTGATTATATTGCAAGGCCACACAGTGCCCCTTGTGCCCTTACCCACTGAACCAGGTGTATAGCACCGTATCAGTCACAAGCAGGGGGCAGTAATTAAGTGAGTGCCAGGGGTGGAGGCAGGCGATGAGTGGGGGCGCTAGAGTGCACAAGTGACCGAGGAATGACCCGTGACATCTGGGCACAGCCGAGGGCACTCCCCCAGAATGAGAAAATCTCACCACAGCCCGACTATAGGAGCCTGGCTGCTCCTCTGGCCACGGTGCCAGTGCCATGTGCAGAGGGTGACTCGATGCCACCTCTGTCTAGGCCTCTTGACTTTTACTGTAACCTTGGGACTCCTTGAAAGGCGCTATATAACATAAATTGCTATGCCTGACAGCTCGCATGTCACACACAATATGGAGGCAATGACTGCAATGGCCTCTTAAGTGTCACGTCATCTCAGGGGGCAGCCCGGGGGGCTTAAAGCGCCTTCTGTCGTCCAGTGGGCGGCGTCACACAGGGGGTCCGCCATTGAATCATTCAGACCCCTAACACACGTAGGGGCCACGCCGCGTGATAAAGGGCCGAATGGAGAGGACGTGAGGCTGCGCGTGCGCGCGAGCGTGAGCGTGTGTGTGTGTGTGTGTGTGTGTGTGTGTGTGTGCGTGCCTGCGCGCTCTTGAGCGGTAAAGCAGCGCCCCCTTCTGTAGGTGGGATGAGTTTGGCTGTTTAAGGTTACTCGCCGTTTCTGTGAACTAAACTCAGTCAGTCGCAGAAGGCACATTTGTCACTTTGTCACATTGTCCTAATCTAAGCGTCCAGCAAAGGCAGCAGGCAAAGCGACGGAAGCAGGCGTGGACGGGACGCGAATGTCCTTTGAGCCCAAATGAAGTGATGTAACCTGAGCCAAGCGAAACGATACAAATGGATACAGCGCGACATTTGCTTCTAAATGACACCTCAGTTTGTAACTCAAGGTGGCGTGTCACTTAAAATGTCACACCCACCGACTGGACGTTCAACCCCAGCAGCAGACGGCGGCCGACTTTCGCTTTGCACGGCGCTCCTGCAGCGGGGCGACATCTAGTGGCCGCAGGCCGTCATTGACGAGGCCGCTGAAGCGGAGGGCTGCCTGAGGGGCCGCTGATTTGCGCCGGGCACCACGCTGAAAGTGGAGCCAGAGGTGCCACTTGCCATCTACTTCATGTGGTACGACAGAAAGCTGCTGGAATCATCTTGTTGGCCGTTTGTAAAACTTTTAAAGTTGTGTCCCTTTGTAAAGAATGAATCAGTAACAATTCAGGAGACCCCCGAAGACCCCAAAGAGTTCATTACTTGTACAGGGACGCGTTCAGATGAGGGCGCCGTGTAATTACTGAGCCTCAGGCCCGAAGTCGGCTCAGAAATAAATCAAACACTTTACGCGATAAAACATCAGGGCGGTGGGCCGCTGGGCCATGCTGGGTGGAAGGATGGGGGTGACCCAGCAGTTCGGGGTCTTCAGCATGCAGGTGTGGTGGATGTGCCATGATCTTCAACCGAGCCAGTCACTGGGACGCAATTCCTTAAGCTGGCAGTGTGAGGTGGGGCACAGCCCTGATCGGGGGCACCACACATTCCCCTGAACTCTGCCAGTTTGTGCCCACCTGGTGTCAGGCGGTTCACCTGCACGTTTGTTCAGGCATCCAGCCCCAGAGCCGCCCTGGAAATCGACATTAACTTTGGCTGCCCGGCCCTCAGGGTGGCTGACTGCAGGTCACCAGGGGGCTTCCAGGACTTTTATTATTCCGGTGTTTCCTTCAAAGGCACTATATAACACTAGCCGGACGGGTAGGAGGTCTGGCGCAGCTGCAGGCTCCCTCAGCTTCTCCGTCTACCCCCGATTTCGCCCCACAGTGGTCAGCGGCATCCCGTCCAGTTTGGGGCCCTGCCTCCGCGCGCCCCATAGTGACCCCGTAACAGAAATAGCCGAGGACTAAATGAGTCGATGATCCGTTCGGTGCGCCTCCCAAATGCCATCGTCACTTTCATAAATGCATCGTTAACACATTTTTGTTTTTCTCCTTTTTTGCATAAATTAAATTATTTCATTCTAATTAATTAGAATCAGGAAAAGGAAACTGTGGGCAGCACGCGACGAGTCGCTAAGAATAGCGCGGCTGTCATCGCAGGAAGTCACAAAAGTTCCAGAAGCCGAGAGCTGAACTTTCTGCCGGCAGTCCGTATAGCGCCTTTCATGGAGCACTTGACAGGGTGGCAGAGTGCCAACGGCTTGCAGTCACTCCTCGGGGGCTCAATTGGTGCTGCCAAACCTTGGGATCCTGGAGAGGCCCGAGTCGAACCCGGGTCTGTGCACCTGGCAAGCAGTGGCACCGCTGCCCTCTCCCAGTCCAGAGTGGCTTCTCAGAGACAGTAGGAGGGCACTCAGCTCATATAGCGCCTCTCAGACGTTCCCAACCAAGGCCCATCAATGAGGAGTGAGGTGGCCACGTCAAGTGCTCTGTGGCAGACGGTCTCGGCTCACACCTGATTGGCTGAGTCAGGCGCCTACTGGCCCACAATCCCCATGGGCACCGACGCCACTCCTGTGCCATTCCTGTCATCCTTTCTGCCCCCAACTCATTTGGTGTTACAGTTCATTTTGCCAGCTGGCCTCAAGTTGCCATATCTGACCCTCACTGCCTTGTCACACTGCCCTGGACTCCACGCTGGCATGTGCCCGATCAGGCCTGCCACAGAGGACATGGCGTGGTATGTGTGGAAGCCTTGTGTCTGGTCAGATCCAGTTGGCACCCACAGAAAAGGCCAGAATCTAGAGATGAGAAATGTCAGAAAAGCCAATCCCACTGGCACCGCGTGTGCCAACCAGCAACCAACCCAAGACAGAATGCAAACATGTCAGCCACACTCAATCATTGTGTCCTGGGTCAGCCTGGTCCACGCTCTGCCAGCAGATGCCACCTAGTGGGTCACTTCACATACGTGTTCACTGGGCTTCTAGATGGCTCTGTGCCCACCTGATGCTCGAGATGAGAACAGTGATGACTTCAGGGGTTAGCACTTTCAGCACTGTCATTTTCTCACCAACCTGCAGTGACCATGCCAGACTACTGTGTCCACACCCTGTGCCAGTGCACAGCCACCAGACACTTCACTGTCTTCCTACAAAGGGCACTGGCAGGGCTGGGATCAAATATAGCGCCTTTCATATTTGTACAATGTGAGAAATGGCAGTGACGTCATTTGCTCAGGTCACATGGAGGTCCGTGGCTCTTGGCTTATCCACTAGGTGGTTTCTTTGCCCCCTGAGCTGCCCCTTCAAGGGCACTGTGACCCACTTTACCCCAGCAGGGTGGCACTTTTGAAGCAACCAGCAATTCAGACCCTGTGCCCCTGTCCCCTTCTGTCAGGTGTCATCCAGCATGCCACGTGTCTCCTCATGCCAGTCTGGCTGATTTTCTTGAAGTGTATTAAAACTGCGCCCTGGCCATCTGACCTGGCATTCACTTAAAGCTGTTGTGTGCCCGTCACTGTCTGAATGTGCCTGGACCATCGTCTGGCGGTGTCTGTAGTTCCTCAGGTGAGACGAGCCCCCATTGAGGACATGTAGGGGGCCGAGGGGCCGGGCAGAGGCGAGTGGGCGCGGGTTTCTTCTCACTTCTCTGAATTCGCTCTCTTAGGGGAGACCAACAAAGCCCAACGATTCTGTGACCCCAAAAATGAAGGTGGGACTCAACAAACCCCTCCAGTCAGAGGGGCAGAGCAGGATGGCAGGTGCAGGGCACAAAATGACCCTTCAGGCCAGTGCTGTCCCAGTGGTGCCACACGTCCCCACATTGTTTTTATGTCACAGCCCTCGGCCCCGCCCCCCCAGGTCATCACTGGTGACCACGCCCCCTTGGCTGACCTGACTTTTCCTTCCACTTTTTCCCTGACGGACTGTCGGCTGGTGTTGTGCCAGGTCCTGTGATGTTTGTTGGCACATGACTTGAAGTGCCCTATAAAACGTCTTCGTCTCTGCCCTCACCTGCTGGAGGTCCGGCGGTGGGCTAACAGTGCTCAGCCATCTGGCAGTGGGCTTTGAACTCCGAGGATGTCAGTTCAGTTTCCTGTGAAAAGACACAGACATTTCTTCACCGTAACAAGGCCCCCTATAGAGTAGTGGCATGGCCTCTAGACTTTAGGCCTGATGTTGTGCCATCTTATGGTGCCCGTGATGAAACCCTCTGCCACATCTTGCTAGTGTCTTTGGATGGGAAAGGATGCCATCGGCCACTAGAGGGCGCACTAGAGCATGGCATTATATGAAAGAGGTCTCCTTGCCAGGCCAGGCGGTCACTCACCCAAAAACCAAAGGGTTAAACAGACGTGAAAGGCGCTATATAATAGATGGATGGATGTGAAAGGCGCTATACACATAAAGGGGTGGAGAGCACTGCATAACAGAACGCTTACAAAACGTTCAGTACAATTTAGCAAGACTTGAAAGACGCTAATACACTAAAGGATCAGAGAGAGATGAGTGGGGCCCCGATGCTTGTGAAAGGCGCTATAAAACAGCTCGATAGACGAGAAAGGCGCTATACAGAACAAAGGTGTCATGAGACAGGAGTGGCAGGCAGGCAGTTATAAAAGGCACTATGTACAGCAGCCAGACTTGAAAGGCAGTTATGAAAGGCGCTATATACCTTAGCCTGGCCTGAAAGGCGCTATACAGGATACGACTTAGAGAGACGGGAATGGCGCTGCTGTGAAAGGCGCTATATGCAGTAAACAGACACACAGGTGTGAGAGGCGCCGTAAAACTATTCGACACTTAGATGGACGTGAATGGGGACTGGCGCCCTCTGCTGGAATCGCGCTATATCGTATCCATCAGCAGACGGGACAGCGGGTGGCCGCGTTAATTCAGAGAGGACTCGTCTCTCCTCCCCCGTACCAATAAAACGCCTCGAGATTCCTCAGCTCGGACTCATTTGCATGATTGGATGGAGCGCCACGGCGGGTTCGGTGCGCCGTCTTCACCGAGTCAATGAGTCGACTCCGCGGCCGCCGTCACCTCGTCCGAAGCGGCGTGCACAAATGCGAGCGGCCCCGGGCGGATGGGGGGGGGGGGGGGCCCCCCGCCCCCCCCCCGGCCGCGGCGGTCTGAAAAGCCCCCAGCGCCCCGGGGGGGGGGGGGGGGGGGGTCTCCTGTCGCGCCGCATCGTGCTCGTCGATTTGAAAAGTCCCATCAGCGCCGAAGCAATTTGTGCTCCCCGAATCCTCAGGGGCCACGCGCGTCCCGCCGCCTCAGATTAAGAGGCCAGCTAATCCTGCGCGAGCGGCGACTCATCCGAGTCACTGGAGGGGAACAAGCAAATGGAGAGCAAACGGAGAGCAAGGCGATATATAAGAAGGCAATTTGGTGAAAAGATAAGCCGCGGCGCTCCTCGGGGGATTGGCTGGCTGGCTGGCTGGCTGGCTGGCGCGCTCGCTCGCTCGCTCTCTCGGCAGTGGCGGCTCGCGTTTGTATTCACGGGGTGCGCCCATATAGCGCCTTTCTGTCCTCCCGGGGTCGAGCTGTTCCTGGTGGGCACGTCTGGCTTCTTGTTTAAGTCACTGATGGACTGGCACCCCGTCCAGGGAGGGGGTCAAGCCTTGTGGAAAATGAGAGAATGAATTAAAAGAAGGCGCTATAAGAAGCAGGTGGGCGCCACTCGAGGTGCCCCTCAGGCAGGAGTGTCAGGGAGAATGAAGAATGACTGACCTGGCGGGCACCGTGAAGAGTCCTCGATATCGATGGGGGTCTCAGGGCCATGTAAAGATGTTACGTCAAGACCACTGAGCTCAAACGATTCGTTAAAAAAATCCCACCTGTCTGTCCATCCCACTTAGTGCCTTAGGGGGCCTGAGCAGGACCACCTTACGGTTCAGGGGTCCATGACATCTGCCCGCGTTTAGCAGTGAGGTCGGGAGGAAGCTCGGCCATCCACTGACGTCTCCGCACCAGCCTCGTGACACACCCTGCCATGCCACTGAAGTCACCCCGGGACAGTATTGAGGCACAAAGGACCGATGAGTGCCACCTTTGGGTTAAGCGTAACAGGAGCATTGGCACCAATTCATTGCCATGAATTAGTGACCACTACTGGCTGCCCGGTGTTCCTTGTCTGGTCACCATCTGTGTGGAGTCCTCATGTTCTCCCCTGACTGGATGCCTGGGTAACAAGATGGACTGGGGGACTCCAAATGATCTGTGAGGCCTGAGGGGTGCCACATCACCACTGGTGGCCTAAAGCCCACTAGTGCCCACATGTGCTCATCTGCCTTCTGACCAGGAGACCCCATAGTCAATTTTCAGGCCACTGGAGTCTGGTGTGACCCTCATGTCAGCTTCAATGTCATGTTGTCCACCCTCACAAGTCCAGGTACGTGGTCAGCACGGTCACCAGCGTGTCTAATTGGGCAGCATGACTGCACGGAGAGAACGTGCGGACTGGTCAAGCAGGTGAGGTGGACGCTGTCCAGATAGACATCAGAGCAGGAGTGACCAGAAGATGGCCTGACTGGTGGTCACCAAATGGTCACCACCTGGGCCAGGTGTATGTGTCAAGTGACTCATTGACTTTTGTGTCCTTCACCAACTTCCATGTGATTCGCCCACTCGAGACCTCAGTATTGGGTGGTCGGATGACGCTGCCCATTTGTAAGCTGGGCACTGCCACCAGAGGAGTTGTCGAGTTTGACCACTAAAGGTGGCACAGAATTAGCTTTTGGGTCAGAATGGTGGCACAGTGGGTAGTGCTGCTTCCTCACAGCTCCAGGGACCTGCTTGCTCTGCCTGTGACTTTCCTACACCCTATAGATGGAGGTCTCGGGAGCTTGGGGTGGCACAGCGGACCCTGTGTGGTTTTTTCATTTTCCCTCCACATCTGAGTGACACACACATTAGGACCACTGGCGCATGCCATGAAATGGCCTGGCATCCCATACAGGGTTCCCTGTGACCTTTTATTGGGCTTGGCAGCTTCCAGGATGGACAGATGGATGGCGTAGCTCCACAGTGCCATCTGGAAAGTCCTGCCATGAGCTCACACGACTGTGCCCTCCTGTGATGACGTCCTCAGCTTTGGCACTGCCATGCATCACAGTCATCACTGCTACCTGCACTCTCAGGTGTCCGTCTGCATTTCTTTTTTTTTCTGGCAATGTAGCACTCTTTGCCCTGGCAGGCTGGTGCCCATAAAGCATCTTGCGTGACTCTCCCGCCACCGCCTCACCTTCTGCTCCGCTATGTTCACAGCTTTTAATAAAAGCAGATAAATAAAAAGGAACGAAATAAATAAGGAGCGACAGGTGTGTGCGGGGGAGCAGCCACCTCTGGTGTTAATTGAGGTGGCAGCGCCAGTGCTGGCGCTTGGTACGTCTTTATTTTGGGTGTCTGTTATAATTGCTGCACGTGGGCATCGTGTGAACTGCTAACAAGTGGAGAGAAACACAAACAGGGAAGAAGGCTGAGGCCGGACCACCCCATCGTGTGAAAGGTGCTCTTTAAAGCAACGGGCACGGTCATGCCACCCACCGCGGGCTCCTCGGTCCTGCCTACTATGCCAGAGCTGCCCCTCCGAGCCATGGACACCGAGGGCGCCTCGGATCTGGGCTCTGCTTTGTCATGGTGGTCCTCCCCTGATCTCAATGTCACAGGTGGGCAGTGCCCCTGAATGGAGACGTCCAACGGGCTGGACGCTGCAGTGACCTCAGTGGTCCAGTCCAGCCCTCTAGTGCATAACAGTGTAGGGCAACATGACCTCACCAATTCAGCACTGGGCACTCCCTCACCTGCCTGACTTTGATGCCCTCTGATGACTTTGTGCCACTTCACGCTTCATGCATCAGCTCCTCTGACCAGTCGGGCATCTGAGTGCGAGGTGCCCCCTCTCGGGCGGTCTGAGCCCCACTAGCCACCTTCTCATGGCTCGCTTGATTTCATCTGCTGCCACTCAGCAGCCACTAAAACAAAATGCAAGAGAAATCAATGGTGATGAGTGTAAGGAAAGGCAGCGGTGCCAGGGTCAGTGCCAGCCACTCGCGAAGCCAGCCGGGCAGCAGACTACAATTGGCTCAAAACGAGCTTGTGCCATCCTTGAAGTGCACACTGGCAGCTGGCACCGCCGACCACACGAGCAGGTGACAGACACTCTGCTCGATGACCACAATGAGGTGGCCTGTCACGGGGGTCTTCCTCCTACATGCCAGCCAGCTGGGACCCCTGTGACAGGCACTATACAGCACTGAGACTTGACCATGCTTTGCACTTCTGGACAGTTGAGACATCTGCCGCCGCCCCACCATTGTGCCCCAATAGCTCAGTCCAAGTTGGCCTTGAATGGACGTCCATAGCCATAGATGGAGGTGCTGTGTCTCCACGTCTCGCCCACAGGGGGCTTCGGTGGGCCACACCGACAGGAACGTTGAAACATGTGAGCGGACGTAAGGAGACACCTGAGCAGAAGCCCCCAGTGAGGGCCAGTCACACCCGTCACCAGGGAGTGCCACAGGGTGACTTTCCATAACAGGAGTGCAAGGCAGGCATTCAGCAATAGAAAATGCAGCAGTGCCCCCTGTAATCAATCACATGGCATGACCACCAACCTCTTTACTGCTCACACACCCCCCCCCCCCCTCATTTAGTGGTGGTGCAGCGCATTGCAGGACCTCAGTGGACCCTCATGGGTGTGCCATCGCCTGTGGCGCTCAGAACACGTGACTATGCCAGCCTGTGCCCCCGTCATGGACCAGGAGAATGGGCACTGGACACGCCTTGACAGTCACCTGACACACTTTTCCACAACGGAGGCCGCCTACTTAGCAAGTGACAGAACGCGCATCACACCGCATGGCAGATGATTAACACTTGGAAATCGCAGCTCACAGAAGCACCTGGGCACACCTCCTGGCAGACGTGGTTCATCTGGTGCCCTACATTCAGAGCATACCGCCCACCACACGCCTCCCACTTCTTCAGTCTTTCTCAGCCTCAGGTGCCAAGACCTGGCGTGCCACCCTGCTGCCCCAGTCACCATCCTGCAATGAGTCTGTTGATGTGATGGTGCTGGGCACTGTACCACACCCTGGTGGGCACTTGGGGGTACAAAGTGATATGTCTGCAAGGGGTGTGCGATTTGTGAGTATGACTGACCAATAAGCCACTGGCTGACCGATTGGTGGCTCACATGCTGGACACCCAGCCGTCCCAACAGCAGGGGGACTCCTGTCCTCCACCGAGGTGACACCAAGTGTCACCATGAAGGGTCAGTGCAGACTCTGAGTATCAGGTCACCCTATGTGCTGGCACGACTGTCTTCGGGCAACATGAGGTCACGATGGGCTATTCCGGACTGGAGAGGCCCTGGTTAGCACTGTAATAATCAAACATTTTATTTATAGCGCCTTGCTGGCCGGGTCTTCACCAGGTGACTGGGAAAAGTGTCATTGTGAAAATGTGACCAGTCACTGGACGGCCTCAGCCTCTTTTGCCACATCTTGCTAATGTCTTTGGATGGGAAAGGATGCCATTGGCCACTAGAGTGCACACTAGAGCATGGCATTATATGAAAGAGGTCTCCTTGCCAGGCCAGGCGGTCACTCACTTCTCAGTGACCGCAGCTTCTTCTTAAAAATGCACAGAGGATGTTGTCACCATCACATTTAGCCAACTGGAGTGTCACGGAGGAAGGCGCTATATACCAAGATTGGCAAATGCATTCCTTTAGTTGTGTTGAGTTGGCTCCTGCTAACCTACTGACCGCCTGCAGCCCCAAGGTGCCCAGCGATGCCCGATTTACCTATCTGCATCTGTCCTCTTATTCTGAGAAGAGGTGCAGGGCACTAGAATGGGCACTTGGCACAGTGGCATAAACGATTTAACCCCTGGCTGGTTTGCACAGAGCCACAGCTAGATCCACCCGTGGGCCAAGTTGTGGCTGTGGGTGGCGCCCTATCGGGTATGAGACAGGTGCCATCCCAGGCAGGAGGACATTAGGGCCAGAGGTTTGAACCAGAGTCTCCCTGCTGTTCCAGCATGCCACCCCTAAGGCCTGAATAGTCCACTTCCTTCTGCACGAAGTGTCCATATAGCGCCTTTCAGTGACATCACACACCTGCTAAAATAATGAAGAGGAAAACAAATGAGCAGGAAGCTGAAGATGGGTCACCCACTAGTGACAGAGGGAACCAAAGTGACCGCACTGTCACATTATGACCGCTGTGACATCAGCCTCTGAGATTTGAGAGCCACAACTTGAATGATAAATGGGGGGCATCATCCAGGAGTTGGGCATCTAGCCAGCTGAGAATGGACTGGCGGGGGAACATCAAGAGTGACAAAACAGGCCTGTAGGTGAGAAAGTGTCCCATTTTCACAGGGGCCCCTTCATCCAGACAGAGCGGTTGATAGCAGAACTAAGTCGGGGGTCCGACAAAGCCTAAGAACTCATCATTGCAGGAAACGGGGGGAGATCTATGAAAGGGGGGGCGACTGAATGAAGACACCAAAGCAATGCAAGTTAAATCTACTGCAGCTTGGGACAATGGCCACAAGAGGGCAGCAATCTCTTTAGAAAACGCTGAAAAGGAAGACGGGGCGGGGGCGGGGAGTCCGTAATGACACTCAGGGTCCTGAAACACGCCAGATAGTGGCGCTGGTGAGCAAGGCAGGAAAGTTGAAGAGCTGCAGGTCGTAGCAACCGTGAAATTCAGAGGGACACGAAAGGCGCTATATACACGAGGCAGACAGAACGATGGAGGGAAAGGCGCAGTACACTTCAAGGGAGGGGGGGCATATGAAAGACGCTATATACATGCCATTCCCCTGTGCGGCCCCCCCCCCCCCCCCCGCAAGGCCGGTTATTAAGCAAAGACAGAAAACAAAATGAAACAACATAAGAGAAGCACTTTAGCGGAACAATGGCACCAACACAGTAAAGCCCCCCTTAGCGGTCTCTCGAGTAAATTCCCACCCACAGACATAGCAAATCCCCCAAATGGCCTGCCGCGGAAACTTAATTTTTTAATTTTTTAATTTCGGCGCTCGGACCGTTCATTGGCTGCCAACCGGAACAGAGGCTGACGGATCTTTCCCGACCCCGCCCACTAAGGCACTGCCGTCAATCACCGCTTCGCGGCTCAGGCTCACCCACCTAAAGCTGTGTGGAAGCCCCCCGGCGGTGACGAGCGGCACAAAAGACGGACATGTAAGAAGAACATGGCGAGGGGTGGGGAGCGTATAAAAGGCGCTATATAGATGACATCAAGAATGAGGCGAAAGGCCCTGTGCACGCGAGTGAGACAGAGAAGCGAAGCGAAGCGTGTGAATCCATGACACAGAGGTAGCGATGAAAGGCACTATATTAACAGCAGGTGGCGCCCTTGTGCCAGTTCTTCATGCCAGGCGTAAGGCTGAGATGCCAAAATGAGCTTTTCGTATAAAAGATACAGGAGACGCCGGAGGAACAGGTCCCCATCACACCAAAGTCACATGGCCCACCCGCCTGCCTGCCTGCACAGGTTGTTGAACCCGTGTCTGTCTGGTGGGCCGCCCCCCCACCCTTCTGTCCCCAGATGGCTTTCCCACCCTATGTGACTCTCCTTTGCTAAATGAAGCCCTCGAAGGCCTAGATCTCCTCAGGGTGTGCCCGCTGTCTGTGTTCTCAGACGGACAAAGTGGCCACACTCCTCTGTAAGTCAGTGTATGTTCTGCCCCTTAGTGGCTGGATGGCACCACACTGGTGCCAGTCGTGCTTGAACTCACCTAAAACTGGTCACCTGGGGTCAGCCTCGTTCACTAGAAATGCCATGTTGCCACCTGCTGGGCCCTCTTTGCCCAAGTACTCTGGCATGTCTTGGGCTGCCAGCCTTTCAAGGTGGCACTCTTTCTCTGTGTTCTGCATGGGCACCTGGTATGCTGTATCTTCTACCACCTAGCAGTCGAGTTGCTGTCTTCCTGCCAGCGGGTCTCCTCTTGGTGGGCTCTTCGCTCTCTGCATTGCCACCATGGTGGTGCACCTGCCCTCGCCATGCCCACAGCTACTTCAACATGGCTGTTAGCAGCTCACACTGATGGGTGGTCCCGCACCTGCACTTAGCTCACTCTGACTTTACAGCATCTTTGTGTTATGGGGGGCTCTGCATGCAACAAGCTTCAATGGCCCTGATAAGGTTAGTCCACCCGGCCTTTATAGCGCCCTCACCCTATATGTGATTGGCAGCTGCCAGTACCATGTCTACCAAGCTGTGCCACACCACTCCTCTCAGATGGGCAGCCTGTCCGGTCTTCCCTCGCTCAAACTATATAGTGCCTTTCACGTTACACACCCCAGCATGCAGGATGGACAAGGACAAGGGTGGCAGTAAAGTCAGGCAGACGGGGCACAACAGCAGGGCACCGCTTTCTGAGACTTCGCCAGGATGCTTTGGGCCTCAGGAGCTGCTGTAGCTTTACTCTCATGAAGATGGACATCAGGAGGTGTCAGTGACAATGACAGGGACATGTGACACCTGGGGGGGTGGGTCGTCATACTCACCTTCCCATCATGCTCTGCTCTCCATGTTTCGTTGTCACTCGAGTCACCACTGCCAAGTCTCTCTGGTGGCCCCTGAAATGTCACTGTGCTTTGCTGGTGCTGGACGGCGGCCCACCGTAATCCTCAGAGGTCATCAGAGATGAACAACACGAGGGGGGTCACCAGCACATAGACATGGGATGACATAGAGACATGGGGACTAGGGGTCAGGACCAGTCAGAATCTCACAAAAGATGCAGAAGGAGCACTCGATGGGTCAAAGATGGCGAGGATGGCACTGCCAGGCACCTGGGGTTTACTCCAGATGTGACACCAAAGTCACAGGAGAACATTTAAAAGGAGCCAAGTGAGGCTAAGGACGAGGAATGGACAGGCGTGGGCGCTGGACCAATGGTGGGCAAAGACAAAAGTAAGGCAGCCTTCACCTAATGCGCCAAGGATGGTCACCAAAACCCCTCATGCCCCCTAGTGGTGTCATGGCCACTACAATCCAAAATGGCAATGGCTCCATGACATTGTGACCTGCGCCTCAAATCAGACAGTGGGCGGCAGGACAAAGTTTCCATGTAAGTGGCACTCGGGGTGCCATGTGGAGTGCCCTGTAGGGCCTCAGGTGACAGGGGGATGGACAGGTGGACAGTGTGATGTCACTGGACAGCCAAGAGTGGAATGCCATTCAGCTGCAGGCACGTGCCACCAATCAAGTGACGCAAGGTGCACCCTGGCATCTGAGGGTCCGACAGCACATTTCTGTCTCCTACCGCACTGTCAGTCCTGTTTCATAAGGCCCCCGGTGAAAGGCGCCATACAGCATGACAACAGAGAGACCTCGCAGGGCTCGGGACTGGCACCTGCTCCTGGCATGGCGCCCCACAATCCTGATTACCAGCGCTGTGCAATTCTTCAGCGCAGACCACCAGCAGCCTCTCAAATTAAAGCCACAATGAGGCAAACGGCTGAAATCTGCAGAAAAATGTGAAAAATGCCCGAGGCCAGCGGGCAGCCGCCGGCCAGTGTTGTTGGATACAGTTGCACTGGTCGTCCGATACATGCTGTTGCCATGCGGTGCCCGGGCGCAATCCCAGCGGGCCCTCATACCTCAGCAGGATTACCTCATTCCAGAAGAGGCCCGCGTGCCAAGTAAAGAGGATTAGCGGGCGACATGTGAGCCATCGGCGGGCACACAGCTCAGCCCACTGACTCTGGACCATCCAGCGCACACCAGACTCGGCAAGCCCAGAAGAACAGTGGGCGCAGAAGAGGGATGCACACTATGCCAGTGTCTTAGGCTCCTGTTCACTATGGGATCTATGGACCCTTGGGCTGTGCCAGTGCAGGGGTCGTTAATTATTGTAAGATGAGGATCTTTGGCCTGGCAAAGGCCGCAGTGTCCACTTTAGTCCAGTGTAGGGCTATGGGGCATCATGGAGTGACCAGCCATTGGAACACAAGCACATTTGGATGTGAGGGCCGCAGGGTCCACTGCTTATGGACAGTTGGCACAGCCTGGAGTGACCAAGTGACACACAGCCTATGGGCAGCTGATCATCTGACATGACTGTCCATTTTTGGGCCAAAGCAGAGATGTCAAATATCAGAGGGCTATGGGCGCCCACTGCTCATGGACCACCCACCATCCGAACACAGTGGGCTATTTCAGGGTGACACAATGTGCATTCAGTCACAGCAGGGGTGGTCACTCACCCACAGGCCACAATGTCACCTCGATGTACGTCTCCCACCGGCAGCTGTCTGTCTCAAACACACCGAGCCCACTTCAGGGTCACAGGGTGGCACAGCTGTCCAGCACCACACAGGGGGAACACGACAGTGGCACACCAATAGTGGCCGAGTCCCAGGTAAAAGACAGCAGCTTGACCTACAGCCACCAGCCTGCCCAGTGTGCCACCCTAGCAACTGGCAATGTGACTGAGCCAGACACTTCATCGCTGACCACTGACCCACAGCTCTCATCGACACTGCCATCCCCCCAATGACCGGCTCATGCTATTCAGCTCTGGCCTTGGCCTCCATCGGTGTGCCACTTCCTCGGGTCAGTCTGGACACTCGTTACAAAAGTGAAAGGCGCTATATACATGTGACAGACGTGGACACCTCAGCACTTACAGAAGTCACAGGGCGCCTTCACCCAGGTAGCCATGCTTGGTCGAGATGCAGTAGAAAGCACTCAGGGCACCGGTGCCCACGCCCGGCTCAGCTGGCTGCCACTGAGTTGGCTTTGTCACCTGGTGGCTCAGCGGTGATATCTCTTAAATCCTAGGCTCCTCTTGCCCTCAGCTGTTTATTCATTTTCACGGCTTTTCTTTCTGTGCCAGCCGGACCACCCTGTACCCCCAGTTGTCCCTCGGTCTCCTGCTCTGGCCAACACCTCTCAGCTGACCTGGCATGGACTGAGCTAAGGTGTCATGAGTTGTCGTGAGCTGTAAGGCGCTATATCCACTATGAGCAGGGGAGGGGCGCTCAGATGTTGGCAGATTGGTGGGCTCGGTCTTGTCCCCTGACCCCTTGCCCTTGGCTCTGTGACCTCACCATGTTTTGCCCGTTGGTGGGCTCGTGACCCTCACTGTTGTGCCAGGATGATTCTCTGGATCACAAAAGGACCGGGACAGGCTGCTAAGGGTTTCCAGAACCCGACTTGGAGGCCACAGATTTGGATGTGGAGCCCCCTCTATTGGGAGAGTCAGGGTGAGGGAGGGTGGCCAAGGTGGGGCACTGCCAAGTGGATTCAAGCAGGCCTCTGCTTCCCTTCTGTCATTGTGTTTCTTTTGAAATGAAGGTGATGCCACAGGAGCACCTGAAATAGTCTGGTGCTCTTGAGCCAGCCCAGAACAAGAAGGATGCCAGTTTGGGTAAAGTTAAGCAAAAGTGGGAATATCAGAAATCCCGGGCACCACTGAGGCAGCACCAAGTCCAAACCCACAAACACCTCATTGCTCGACAGGCCTTCCTAAGAGCTCATCCTCCTCTTCTTCTTCCTCTCCACTCTGATCTGCAGCCTTCATGCCCACCAGACAGCTGAGATGAGGGAGACCGTAGGCCTGTGCCCATTTCTAGGGTTGTTGCCCAGTGGAAGCTCCTTGCTGCCCTTGGTGACGCCAGTTGCCTATCACAGCTATGTTAGTCCTTCTGTCCCCCAGTATTGCTTCCTCTGTTTTACATGTGCCACTTGTGCCCATGCTTGTGTTCACTGTGTTGTCAATGCCTTGTACCGCCTTGCTCCCCTTCCTGAAGTGCCCACTTTAGCCCAGCCATACATCGTCCGGACACCAGGCTCACCAACCCATCACGTCCTACAGAATCAATGAAACGAGACAAGGGAAAATTGAGATGGCAACGCACATAATGGAATGTGTCAGGATGAACAGAAGAGCAGTTCGCATGAGGAATCAGCCTGGCATAGGCCTGGAATACAAGGGTGGGCATCAGCAAAGTGCAAATGGGTGGGAAAGACCAGGAGCGGGAAGGAAACGTGGGTGGAGACGAGGCAGGCATGGAGAGCGTTATCAGAAGGGAGCAACGGCGGGAGTTACAAGGAGACATGAAGAAGGGTCCACAGAGGGCAGGACCTCAGCTGTACCCAGAGTTGGTAGGCACCTCTGATGCCAGCACTTGGCGTTTAACCAACGACGGGCTGCTGGCCTCTCTGGAGCTGCCTTGTCTCTGCTCAAACATCTGCACGTCTTCTGAGCTGCTTGCTCCAGGTCAAGATGAGTCAGAGCTTCTCTGGCAGAGTCAGGTGCCAGGCGGTGACCCACTCTGGACAGAACACAAGTCCACTCCAAAGTCCAGTCACTAGAGCCCACCAAGTTCTCGATGAGGACCTCAACTCACATCCTGGGAGCTCAATGAGTGCAGCTTGCGATAAAGGTGCTGCCCGTGTGAAGGGAGCCTGTTTACCCAGGAGCAATTGGGAGTGTGCCCATCGTTAAGATGAAGCAGGAGGCCAACAGGAAAACCAGTGAGCATGGCATTCACACAGTCAAGGAGCTGAGCCCGGGCTCCTGGAGCGGCACTGCTTCAGTGATTTGATGGCCATCTGCACAATGCCTGTTTAGCATGTCTTACCTTGGTCTTCTCTTTGTGCCAAAGCCCTGGCATGCCCTTCCTGCAAGTCTTGTATTAAATGTGTTCATCATGCCAACATCCACATCCAGACTGACAACTGGGTCTACCTGGCCTATCATTGTTCATCCTTTCACTTATGAGTTCCCAGGATGGCACCCACCGTGAGCACATCGCCCATCTGTGCCCAGTAACCACACTCTGTCTTCTTGGGTGACTTTTGTCTGTCACTCCGTCCTGTATGGCCAGCTAATTTAAAAAAACATCCACGGGCTGGACAGCTGGCACTCAGGTTCAAGTGTATTGGCATAGTGCCCTCACTTCAACATACGTCTGACTTGCACGTCTCCTCAGAACTGTGCCAAGACAGTGGTGTGAAAAGGTATTTGCCCCCCTAGTCTTCTCCTCTGCTCTTTGCATAGTCCAGAATTACAGAAGGGGAGCCCACGTTGACACAAGGCAGTCCAAGTTACCCGACACCAAAGGCAGCCGTGTGAAAAAGTAACTGCCCCCCACAGCTCCTCTAGCAGTCTCTTTTGATTTCAGCCTTTCATGTCACTGTTGAGAAGTCGTAGTCCACTCTTCTTTGGTGGGCCACCTGAATTTGGACACAATGGCAGCTTTGTCGGCCGCTCATTTCAGACTGGCTGGTGTGCTTTGGCTCCTCGTCCTGCCGTGTAACCCAAGGACACCCGAGGTTCAGCTCAAGACATACGGCTCAACGTTCTCCTTAGGAATATTCCAGTCAAGTGTGGAATTCCTGGCTCCTTCTTCAAAGCTTCACTGCCCCATCACATTAGCACCGCCATCTTTGATTGCACAGAAAACAGTGGAGAGCCAGTGGACCCAGTGGACCCAGTGGACCCCGTGGTGCCCCACCCCCCCGAGATGGATGATGCACTCGTCTAGCAGAGCTTTCTGCAGTTCCTCTGGGGTCCTCTGTGCCTTCTTGTGCCATTTTAAATGATCTCCTTTGGTGACGACGGCTCTCACTGTGGTGGGCTGCCATCCCAGACCTTTACAAATGGCTTTGTCACCCTGTGCCTTCCTGATTGGCCCTGGAGTTTCCCAAGATGGAGTTGTTCTCCTGGTGACCACTTCACTGTCATGGTGGGAGGTTGGCTGGGTTCAGAGGCCTGAGGGAGTGAGTGAATGGGGGGCTACACAGGTGTGCCGGGCAGATTAGGACTTACAGCTATGACGCCTGTCGGCGGTCACCTCCACATCTCTTTATCTGACGTCACCTAAAGATCCAAAGCCACTCGTTCTGACAGACACACAAAGAGAGAGGAGATCACGAAGGGGCAAATACATTTTCACAGCGCATTTGCACAAACTTCCTGTTTCTTTTAAATCAGATGTCGTGCCCCCCTAGACACCCCGTGTGCCCACCTGCTGACAAACCACAACTCCCTCCTGGGGCAGCAAACGCAACCTGCCATGGTGCCAGCTGGGTGAAGGCAGGCACGTGTGAACTCTGAGGCGTGGCAGGCGCCTCTGCCCATCCTCACGAGAGTGCCCGGCGCACTGGCAAGCTAAGTGGAATCAAACGAGCCATCGAGTCCAACCAGCCAAGGCGCCAGACTTTGGGGTCTCGAGGCGCATCCTTCAGTCTAACCGTCCCAATCGCCCCCCTCACCCCGTCTTGTTTTCGGAGGTTAAACTTGTGGTGCTAAAGTGAAGCAGCAGCCCCGGGTGACCTTTGACCCGCAGCTTCTGTCTTCAACTCACGATATTTGCCGTTCAGGAAGCCTCGTGTTTGCGTCTTCTGTATCCACCCCCAGAAACGGCCCAGTCACTCACTCGCTCGCTCATTCACTCACCCAGTCAGTCAGTCAGTCACTCCACGGCGCCCCGCTCCGCCGCCTCATTTCACATTACGCCACCCCGGCCCCTGGCGAATGAGGATCCTGACCGCGTGCCTACACGACGCCGAAGACGCGGCCAAGCGATCTTGTGGAGCCGTTCCTCTTCGCCTCCCTTCCTCCCACGCCCCTTTTCAAATCCCCTTGAAGCGATTGGCGCCCGGCCGGCCGGCGCCGCTTCGCGATTGGCGGAGAGCCACGCTCGTCATCCGCCGGGGCGGCACGCTCTTTGTGTCAAATGTTGTGAGGCGAGTTGGCGACTTTGTGTCAGTGGCTGGCTGGCTTGCTCGCTCGATGGCGGCTGGTCAGCGGCGCGGAGAGGCACAGACAGACAAAGCGACCGGGATGGAGGAAGACAGGAACGAGCAGATGCGCCCACTCCTCACGACGGTAACTAAGCCCCCGCGCCCGTGAAGCGGGCTCCGGAAAGGGGGGAGGGGGGATCACCGGCGTGTGGAGTTGCGAAACGCCGACGAGTGGAGCGGAATTCGGGCGTTGTGGTGGTGGCCGCCGCGCGGGCGGGCGGGCGGGCACGTGGGGACGCCGCTGGTTTCGCTTCTTCTTCTTCTTCTTCTTCTTGTTAGTTAAGCCATCAGGTGCCGCTTCTTCCTCGTCGCTTCGTGCCGTTTCCGATTTCGATTCCCTCGGCGATGCCACTCTGGCTGCCCCCCTGGTCTTTGTCCACATATGGACGGCTGTCGCCCGATGCCTTCTGCGGGGTTTGGGGAGGCACGAGCGGCGGCGACCCTTCCGCGGATCCCGAGCTCGTCGTTTGTCTCGGGAGGTGCAGACGGCTTGCTGCCTGCGTCAGAGTTTCGGAGTTGGGGATTCCCGAGTTTGTGTCACGTAGAGTACCGAGTGGGCACATCCAGAGGGAGCTGAGTCTGCAGCTGGCATGATGGCTTATATAGCGCCTACACAGGAAAGGGTCGTCAGCATTTGGGGGCTGTTAGTGGCCTGGCACTCGGGCTGGTACTCGCACGTCCCACTCCCACAGTGGCACACTTGTTAACCAACCGCCTTCTGTCTTCTGAGAATGGCCGCAAGAGAAAGGGGGGGCGGGTGGGTTTGGGCTCCTTCCTAAACTGTCTGGACCCTTCAGTTGGGTGCAGGTGGGGTACAAAACACCCCAGGGCACTGCCAGGTGTCTCTTCACTTGAGCCTCTGACAAGACGGGCAGACCCATCCATGCTAAGAAGGTGTAAGGAGTGAAAAGTGGCATAGGGGACCCAAAGTGGTTATAGTGACAGCTCTCACTGTGAAAGAGAGCCGCAAGTCGCACTTGGGCACTTTTTGGGCCCCGCCAGGCTGCGCTCCCTCTGTTTGTCAAACTCGGCCATCGGCCACCAATGCCTGTGCGGTCGAGTAGGACAAGGCAGACGATGGGGTGACGGCGGCCTTTACTGGTCATCTGCACTCCTCTCGCCCCCACACCGCTTTTTAAAGACCACCCCAGTGAGGTGTGGCATCGTGCCTTGGAGAACGGCAAGCCGGTTTGAAACTATGTGAAAAATGTCTTGGCACGCGGCGCAAGTTTGTATGCGGAACGTAAGCAGCCCCTCGACGTCGTCCCCCCTGAGTTCACGTCTTGCCCAGCTGCTGACATTTTCAGTTGTTTGTCACGGTCGAGGACTTTTAAGTGCGCTTAAGCTGATGACGGCACACAAACGCCAGCCCTGCCCGGGCACGGTCAGTGAAGGAAGGGGCTGTCACCGGCCCCCGGGTCAGGACGTTGTTGCACTGACAGCTGCCACCATACCTGTGGTGCTTTACCGTCTTTGTAGGCTTTGGCTGTGCCCGTCTTGCGGTCGGGTCAAGTTTGCCCGCTCTGCCCGGTGTAAGAGCCCACGTGAGGTAAGAAGTCTTTGCGTTCCTCGTACTTCTCTTTGTGCCACTTTCTGCTGCCCTACCAGGCTCTCCCTCGGCCACACGCTGGCAGCTTGACGCCATGAGCCACTTTTCTGACTGTGTGTGGCGTGACCCCCCAGGCTGATACTGTAGTACCCCCTTTGTGGTGCCCACTGCCTTCATGTTCTCCGTCATAGGAGGCTGGCCTGGCAGTCTGAGGGTGGTGCCAAGTGGAGAGGAGGTGGCAATGCTGTGGTCACCGTCTGTTAAGAAAGCAGGCCACCAATGGCTCACCTGCCCCGTGCAGGAGGAGCTTTGGGTTTTTGGGGCAGATGCCCCCACCCACACCCAAATCCCCCCCCCCCCCCCGTGTTTGCATTTGTGCAGGGTGTGTGTGGCGCGTTTGTGCCCTGGGTGGACGTTTACTCGCCGTGCCTTATCTGGGTGGCCGTCCAATCCATCGATCGATTGGGCTTTTTGTGAGGTCACAGGGACCACAGGGTGACAGAGCAGACAGACGGTAAACACAGAGGTGCCACACGTCAACCAGTCCACTCCGGTGTGGGCCTTCAGGCGTCAGTGTGGCCCATCAACCGGGCGTTTGAGGTGCACGTCAGGGTGGTCAGTAAAATGTGACCAGGGAGTGCACTGGACAGGGGGTCTCGGAGTCATTTTGGACTCGCCCACATTTTCATTTGTTCTGACATCCTAAACCAAAGGATGAGCACAAGAGCCATGGCAACATCCAGGGTCTCATGGCTGGGGTCTGGGGGGCCGCCACTTTGAGATGCAGAGGGTAAGGCGCCGAACAGCTGGGACCGCCAAACCAGCGCACCTGCTGGCATTAAAGGGACCTCAAAGTCCTGATATGGTGGGCTCGAATGGGGTGGTCCACTTCACAAATGAGCTGTGGTCACAAAGCCCACTTGTTTGGTTGTCTGGTGGCTCATCTCGGCCCACAAGTGTTGTGGCATGGACCACTAACATGCTGAAGACCAACTGTGCGCATCACCTAGGTGCCCCCGTGTCTCTTTGTGTGTGTTGGTCATTGAAATGTCACGTCGACTCCCCCCCGACTCTGTGCCTGTTGAAAGGCGCTATATACGAGCTGCACAGCCGCTGAGCACAGCTTGAGAGGTAGTCCCTCCTCCCCTCTCTCTCATTGGTCAGCCCTGCCAATCACCGCTCATTCATTGGCTGCTCTGTCACCTCAATTGACATCTGCTGTTAAAGTTACAGCGGGCGAGTGGGCGGTCCGCCTTGTGTTTGTGCAGATCCAAGGGGCTTCGACAGGCGGGTTCATTGAATTGTCCCCGAATGCTGCGGCTGTGGTGGGTGTCGTTTTCCTTTGTTCACGGTGTGTTTACACAGCGGACGGCTGGCATTTACTTAGAGGGCGCGGGGCATCCTGCTGGGCCCAGCGTGCTTTATCAGCTGTCCCGTTCATTGATCGGACGTGCCCATTATTTTGCGCATTGTAGTGTCACGGACGTCTGTGGCCGATGCCCCTGATAGTGAAGACGAGAGGGCACCTCAGTTTATTGGTGGGCCACAGAATTTTCTTTAAACAATTCATTTGAACAGTCCTTGACTGGCACATACCATGGGACAAGGTGAGCCTCAGACCAGGCACCTGACCCATGGATTGTGTGGCTGAGTTGTTGGGTGGGCCTTTGGATTTCGCTTTGCATCTCCATCTGTGGTCTCCTCTCACTTGGCGACGTGCAAGCCACAGACATGGATGAGGACAAAAAGCACTGTGTGCCCTGGTGAGCGGGTGATGGGTTGGCATGCCAGGTTTGTCTGTGCTGGGGTTTCAGATGAACTCTCGTTATTTACTTATTTGGGAGGATTGGCACAAGTCCATCAGGAAACAGTGCAGTGGGTGGGGCAGCCAGACGGAATTCAAAGTTGGCGTATCAACATGTCTGCCAGTTAAATGGCACAGGTAGTGCCACTTATTAAAGTACTTGAGACTTGATGGCTGGAGTTGGGTAAGAATTTGGCAGTTCTGGTGCCGCCATCATGTGCTGCATTGACATTCTGAGCCAATTTCGGCAGCACCCAGGTGCCACACACCCAGCGAGGGTGTAGACATTGGTGAGCGTAAATGGCTCTATCTGAGCGCTTCAAGGTGTTGGCAAGCCTGGTCGATAAGAGCGGAGATGAGTTGTGCCAATGCTGGGGACTCTGAGGTGTTTTATGCTTTGCATGGCAATGTTGCCCGTCTTGTACCTCCTGAAGTCTTTGACTCACTTCTTGGCTTTGTGCCATTGTCATATTGGCACCTCTGGTTCAGGGGCACAGTTCTCTTTATTGTTGGTGGCAGGGCCTGCAATGGCAGTGCCATCAGCAAACCTAATGACCCCATGGTCATGGCAAGGTTCTTGGCACACTACCCTCAGGGTCCCCTGTGTTGAAGATCAAAGAGGAGGGGTGGCTGGCATTGCCAGTCTGTGCGTGCGGTGGCACTGTGTCCGAGTCAAGAGCTTGGTGGTGCTCACAGGGCTGAGTCATCAGACCCAATGCCAGTGTGAGAAAAAGCCCCGCCCAGGGTTGGCTCCTGCTTTACGGCCCCCCGAGACCCCATACTGGCTTACAAGCTCAGCTGTTTGCAGTGTAAACACGGCCCGTGCTTTGGGCACACAAAACTGTCACAGCTGAGCCGTGTTGACAAAGCAAATGCCCTGCGGCGAAGTCCAACAAACGAGCCTGAGGACTGGATGGGGGGCAGCATGGGCGGGCGCATAGGTATGGCTCTCGCCATTCGCCTGTGCCCCGAAACCAGGACTGCCACTCACTCCTGGGGGCTTCTGAGTTTAGATGGGGTAGGCTGGCACAGAGCAGGGGTGGAGGAAACCCAAATGTAATGCGCGTGCAGAAGGGTGCTGCCAGGGTGTGCCAGGAAAGGAGAGAACACATGACATTGGCAGCACTGCCCAGGCTGACCGCCAGGACGCACATGGAACCACAGGGTGCAGCAAGAGGGCCATCCTGGGCGTGCAGGGGGCCATGGAGGGTACAGCACCCACAGGTCCCTGTTACAAATGCTGGCCAGCAGCTCGCACAAGAGGCAAGTTTGGGGGTGGGCAGGTGGCAGACAGCAGTTGGCACTGCATGTTTGTTTTGTATCTTTTGCCAGCTTGGACAGTCTGGAGCTGTGGGGCCCGAAGGCCAGCCGGCTGGTCGAGTGTCACCTCCAACTTGGCAGCTGACGCACTTCACGGCTTGCGCCCACCCGCTGAGCTCCTGTTTGTCTTGCTCTGAATTCCAACACACGCCTTTCTGTGTCGAAGGCTGAAGCCCAGCGGTGGGCCGCGGCCCACTGTTGCTGGTCACCTTCTTTGGTCCACCTGTCCGGTGCCAGGCAGGACCCTCTTAGAGGTTGCTCTGGATAGGTCAGGCGTGAGGGATTCGGTGGCATTCCAAAGGAGCCGGGCACCACCGGATGTCTGGCGCTCCACATTCGTCTCTGCAGGCGAGACTGTAAGCCGCTCCGGTCCGGGCACCTGCTCTTGCCTTTTGAAACACTGCAGCAAGGTGCCACTGTGCCAGTGTTTGATCAGACAGATTAACGGGCGTTTGAAACGGATGGGGCATGCAGTGATGCTGACGGAGAATGGGCACTACCAGCTGGTGACTTGGGTATGCCTGGCCAGTAGCCGTCTGAGCCTGGACTGGGTGGTCCACTCCCACCTGCCCCTTAGACTTCTGTGCCAAGGGTAATGGTAGGTGAGGCTCAGGGCTCTTGGTAGGACAGCCGTGAGGGGTGAGGCGCTTGGGCTTCTCGGTACCGGAGTGGCAGGGTAGCAGGAGCCCAGTCCTGTACCCATGATGATGACCAGAAGGTCAAGTGGGCAAAACAGGAGCATCTGGATGCCCCTCTTGATGTGCCAGACGGTGGAGGATAGCGAGAGCAAGCAGAGGACACGCTGTCTCAGATCACCGGGGACTCGGCCAGAGGGCACTGAGTTGGATGAGCACGTCGGGATATTCTGTGTATCGGGTGCCAGTAAATCCGTCTGCGTCCTGGTGGCACACCTTGGCATAGTCCCAGATTTGACACCTGAGACCTGTCGAGCTGTGGTGGTACAGGGCCTTTTGAATAATTGAGTGTGTGTTTAAGTTGGTGCATGAAGGCTTTGCACCCCCTGGTTGTGTGCCCGTTGCATCCTTTCTTTTTTGCAGGTGAAATGAAAGAAGTCAGTGCTGGTGCCCTTACTGCTAGTGCCAATTTGTGTTTTGTAAGTTAGCTGGGGACACAAATCAGTGGCTTAGCTATTTAGCCTTCACAGTGCCACACAGGCTTCAGCAGGGTGAGGTGCGATTCCCAGGTCTGGGCTGCCCTCTTTGGTTGGTTTGCATTTTTATTTTGACTCCTTTCTGGTTGGCATGGCTTTAGTGTTTTGGCTTCTGCTTGGCACACCATGCAGGCTGGTGCCCAGTTCCAGCTCAGATGTCCCTGCTGATGCCAGTACATTGACTGACTTGTTGATATTCAGATTGGTCACCACTGCTTTCATGGGGTGCTTCGCTGATACCCAGACGTTGGCCAGGTTCAAATGTCTGTCATGGCTCTGCATGAGAGGGCTCTGCCTGTTCTACCCACATCCCAAGGTGGCAGCCACCTGGAGGTAGTTCAAGCCATGTGCCCAGTGCTGCTGGGATGGGCTGTAGGGTCAGGTGAATTGGGTGGCAGGCATACCGTGTACCAGCTCTGCCATGGCGTACTTTCAAATCTCACCACTGCCCAGACTAAAGGAACTGTACCCTCAAAATGGCGGAGTTTGCCACTCTGTGACTTGAAGATGGCGGCGCCCCTCTCGACATCAGATGCCCATTCATTCTGTGCTTGTGTTTTGTAGTGCCAGCCTCGGGCGACCTGCGTTAACCTGAGTAGCAGTGTTAGGTGACAGCTGACAGCGTAGAATCTGAACCTGCCAGTGACATGGGCGCAACAAACAAAGCTGTCACCTGGCAGTATGCCAGGGCCAGATTGAGGCTGCCCTGGGCTACTGAGACATCAGTGCCCCCTTTATGAGTGAGTTGATGAGCCAGGCAGTGGCATCTAGTGGTGCCATGTGGGTGCCCATTTTGCTTTAGAGCTCATGGTGCCCATCTTGAGATTGTGCCAGTTACTCCAGTAAAGCAAAGTTGTTGTCCATTTAACTAACATGACTGGCTCTTCACTTAGGGCCTTCATGGCAGAAAGCCGCCTGAAACCTGCTGTGCCACGATGCCCGCCTGGTACTTAGGACAGCTCCTCCATGCCAAGTTCCAAGGGTCTGGGATGTGGAGGTGAGTGTGGCAGATCTGTGGTGCCAATAAAGCTTCCAGGATTGCCTGCTGCCGTTTGGCTACTTCACTTTAAAGGAAATCTCGAGTAACTGGCACTGTTACTGTGGCACGTTGATGGCTGCCCAAGGTGGCATGGCCTGGCAGTGCAGCTGGGGCTTTAGGCCTATCCCCAGCGTCCTGTAAGTGTCGGTCCAGAAGGGCACTATATTATTGGACGGCTGGCTCCCTCTCACCAGGCTCTACGGGGGGCACCTCTTCTGAAATTCTGGCATGTTGATGTGGACTCGGCCCTGATGCTGCCAAAGCTGAACCTCGCAGGGGGGTTTGCCGGTCTGCTTGAAAGGCAGGTGGATTTGTTCCAGTCAGCATTCCCACCGTGCCAGTTAGGAGTCCAGGCCTCAACTGAAGTGCCCAGCACATGACATAGTTCATGGAGTGACATAAAGAGAGTTGGAGAAGGCGGGCACCACCAGTAGGTGTGCATAAGCAAGCCGACAACGGGCACGTTTTATCTCATTAACCCGTGGGAACGAAATCTGCCAAGTTTGAGTGGATTACGCAGATGGACAAAAATGGGCACAAAACAAATACAAAGTTCAAAAATAGAACAAAAAATAACAACAGGAAGAGTGCCAGTTCCCAGATAGCAAGACCAGTGCCAGGCCTGCCAGTTTGTGAAGGACAGTCGGTTTCGTGCAGACCTCTGAGACGTGGTGGTCTTTGTGTTTAGTCTTTTGATACCCGATCATCTGGTCATGCCAGCTGCTCAAATCTGGAGTGTACAGGCCAGTGTCCTCAGGATGTGGCACAACCAGGGTCACAGAGACCCCCAGCAGCACCCGCCTTTGGTCAGGCCTCGTGGTTCATGTCTGTCGGACCCTCGCTCACATCACCTCACACTGGCTGTTGTTGGAAAGCAGACCCCTCGTGTGTCCGAGTACCCAAGTGGCATGAAGTCAGCTCAGTTGGCATGGAGCTGCCACCGATCATGAGTCAGTCTGCAGCTGTGTGCCCTCCAATTTCTGAGTTTATGCCTGATATGATGGTTGGCATTTTCACAGAAAGCAGCCTGGCGTTTAAGGAGCTAAAGACTGCCGTTAAAATGGAGTGACCCATCCAGTTTGAGATGCCCTGTGCCACTGGCTGCTACATGGTGTTTTTGGGTCACTCTCAGGTAATGGCCACCCTCCTCCATGGTGTGAGCTCTTGTGGTGGGCAGGGTACAGGTCGGCGCCCACGTGAACAGCTGGACGTTGAATGAGTGCTGCTGCCCTGGCCTGCTGCAGACCCCGTCCATCTCCTGACTGCCAGTCGTGATCTGCCAAGTGTGCCCTCAACGTTCACGTCGAGCTCAGTGTACCCACTGACCACTGCACTTCCTGTCCTGCTGCCAGTCCAGCCAAATGTGCTCTGCTGGCTCAGGATGAACTGGTGGGCACCCATAATGTGTGCCATGTGCCGACTGGGAGTCGCAATGGTGCCCATGTGTGTTTGTGTTCACCTCTAATGGTTGGTTTGGAGCTGGCAGTGCCCTGATGTTGGAGAGTTGTGCCTAATATGGTGCCCACCACATGTATTCTGCTTGCCCACGTTGGCCTTTCTTGTTCTGTCACAGCTGCATAGTTAAAGGCGCTATATAAAACCAACTGATTGAATGTATCCGAAGAAGCAGTCCTTGAGGCAGCATGGCAGAGAGGGCACAAGTGTAAAGTTGAGTCACCGAGAAGAGCAAACAGTGACAGCAGCGAGCGGCCATCGGCCACCTGCTGCAAAACCAGCAAAATCCAAGGTGACAGAAGGGATGACGCCTAGGTGACAAGTGGGGGTGGGGCGGCAAGTTGGCTTCTCTGGGCTCTCAAATGAGCTGGATGTGGCATCTCGGCCTGAGGCCTGGCACCGTGGCCGAGTGTCTCGTACTCCAGCAGCTCCTCCTGGTGTCTACTCGCCAAGTTGAGCGAGTCACTCAAGGCCACACATGTCACATGCCAGGCCCACGCAGGAAGTGGTGGAGTGGTGGCGGTCCTGGGGGGCCACGGTGCCATTGGTGAGTGGCCTCGGGTGACCGTGCCCAGGCCATTGTGCAAGACGGCCTGGCAGATGTCTCGGACGCCTTTGCCTTGTGAGACTGGTGGGCATCGAGGGGTCGCCGAAGGGGACGGAAGTTACTTTGTCCGTGCGCTGGAGCGCCCCCTCCTGGGGTCTTTGAGACCACGCGCACCCCAGCTCTGTAAGATTGCGTGTGCGTGTGAGCCGCTTGGATCCTTTGGGTTTTTTTTTTTTTTTTTATGTTGCCCCCTCACTTTGCCCCGTGTCGTCTCAGAAATGGGCCTCAAACTCGACAGGTCAAAAGAAGAAAAGCAGTGGCATGTCTAGGACGGTGTGGGTGGGTGGCATGACTCGGGGGCGAGGATAGATGTAGATGCCATGGATGCCCACTAAAGGACAGTGCAGTGAAGCGATATGGGTGAGGCTGGCACAGCTGCTCCATCTGATTTCATGCTGCACAGAGGCTGTCGGGGGTGGCCGTGCCCATCTCTGTGGCATTCCCAACTCATCATTGATGCCATTGATATCATCTCCCCATTGCCAGTGTTCAAGGGGTGGGTACAGAACACCAAACACTTGGCACAAGTCTGTCAGGACCGGGAGCTTCGTGTCGGGGGCGCTAGTGTGTGTGTCTCATGGTTACCCAGCCAGGACCCCCCGGACAACCACACACTGTCTCCTGAAATGGCCAGTAGGGGGGCGCAGTGTGTTGCTGACGCTGCCCCCTTGGGTGCCCTTGGCCTCTCGCCTTCACACTGGAGGTCCGGTGGTCACCACCCCATACCACGCTTTGCAGCATTCGAGTAACCCCCTAGTGGTCCGGGCGCGTCACAGCACAGGGTCATTTAGGCCTGTGGTACGTTCTGGAAAGGCTCTGCTACTGACCTTTGGTGACCGTGAAGATGCCACTTCACCTGTGGTGGTCCTCGGTGTAGACAAGGTCTTCGGCCCCCTGTCAGAAAACGGAGCACCTCCCTCCGACAAATGGTGGGTCTTCGTTTATTGAGGCTAAACCTGAACTGCGGACCCTTTGGAGTCGTTTGGGGGGCTCACGTCATGGGTCACATCCGGTCACTCAGATCAAGGACCGGACCGTGGTGTCCTGTGATGGGACTGCTGCAGTGTCACCTTCTCCTTTGATTTAGCCACCCTGAGCACCGATGTCAGGCGTGCCATGCTAACCATCTGCTCACCTGGCACGGCTTTGCTTCCGGTGATCGTGCCAGCCTGCGAGACCCCTGTAAATAGCCGTTGACCAGTCGCAGCTGCCTGTCTGATATCCTAGAGAAAGCTCCCCCGTTTCCTTTCGGACCCTTCCATCTATCCATCGTGCTTTCCAGAAGCGGAATAAAGAGGCCACCGCCACAAGCTCGGGGGCGGACCGGCGCCTGTCCCGCCAGGACGTACAACGAGACGGAGACCGCGTGCCCGCGCCCGCGCCCCTCATCTCATTCGGACGTCGCGCCTTCGCAAGGTGCGCTCGCAGCAGGTGGCGGAACAGGCGGGGTTGGACGTCCGAGTGTTGCCATATAAGGGAGTCGTGACGTTAGCCGTGTGTTTTGTTTGTTTATTCAATTCACCAGTAAGGCTTTGGCTGCCGTTGATTAGCATAACCCCGCCCCCTTGTCCTTCGCGCGCGCCCTCGAATGCCTGACGAGGGGCACACGGCCCCCTCGACGCTGGGTGCGCCACTCCGGCCGAGCGAATGTGACCGCCGCGGGCAGGACTGGCGGGCGACTACCCGTCTTGGCATTTTTGGAGTCCGAGCGGCTGAGGCGCGAGAACGAACGGCCAGCAGCTCACGCACGCTCGCACGCACGTACGCTCGCTCCCGCCGAGCCCCGCGGTTCGGTGAAAAGACCTTCCGGCGACGACACGATGGCTTACGGAAAGTGAACGCGGCGGCTGGAGCGGGCCGCCCCGCGACAGAGACGGACGATGGAGAGGAACGGCGAAGGCGCCCGTCCGCTGCGTGTACGTATGTGCTGCCGCCTGCCTGCCCGCCTGCCTGCCCGCCCGCCTGCCTGCCTGCCTGCCTTCCGCCGCCTTGGTTCGCGTGGTGCTGTGCTGTTCGCGACACATTTGCATCGGGGACACCGTGAAAGGTGCGACATGCGTTTTATTTGGTCGACTTGGCTAAGTCGTCATTTTGGGTTTGCCTGGCCAGGTGCCCGCTTATTTGGAGGAGGCTGGCACGGCAGTCAGCTCATGAAGACGTCAGTCAGTTCGTTTAAGTTGGGGACGCTGGGCACGGACTCTGTCCCCAGCTGCACTGTCCTTGAACCCCTGTTTTCTAAAATTACACAGCCGATGGCGTTTGCTCTTTGCAGAGGCCGGGCTGTTGAGTGGCATTGACTGCCCGCACTGGGGCCCAGCATGGCCTGAGCAGGTGGATTTAATGGCTGGGAATTTTAGGCAGGTGTGACGCACGTGGCACAGGCAGCATGGCCCAAGTGCAGCTGTCCGTTCATGCCCCAGTGGGGTGGCATTCGTGTTGACCCACGCCTTTTCAGGAGATGGTTTAAGGTGGGCATGAAAATTGGCGCCTCCAAAACAGAGGTTTGGTCCCATCCCCAGTTGCATGGCAGGGAGCTGGCATCGTTGCCTCTTAAGTAAAAGAACCAAAACTCGCAAAGCATTGATGGGCATCCCATCTTGATGTGGGCATCCATTCCTGCACATGGGGGAGGCAGCGAGTGGTTAGGGTGCTGGTGACGTCTTGTCGTGTGAAGATGGCGACCCAGGCTGAGCTGGCATAGCTCAACTGTCTACAGGATGGGGGCAGTAATAGGCACTCTAAGGAGCCAAAGGCATCTGGTGTACTATTTTGTCAAATCCTTATGCCCGCTGAACACGGGTGCCCATGTTGCTTCCTACAGTAGACAAGCCATGGGCACATACCAGGAGGGTATCACGTGTTCCTTCCGAGTTAACAGGTGTTGTCTGCAGCAGCCTGTGGATGGCACACTGTGCTGCCTGCTTACCCAGTGTCCCTGGAGGAGCTTCCGCTGAGAAGATACCCATTCAGTTGAGCCATTCGAGCTGGAGTGCCACCTCTCCCCCTGTTTGCCTGTCTTCTCTTGGCTCTGCCCATTCAGTGCCCTTGTGTGGGCTATAATAGGAAGTGTGTAGGCGCGAACCTTGGCACCATTGTGTGAGACCGCATGCCTTTGCCAGGAACTCGAGGGGGCGGGCCTGGCATTTCGGATTGCTTCTTCCAGGGTGGTCGGTGGCGCCAGCTGCTTTGTGATATTTGGGCTCCTCATTTAGCTCGTCCTTGAGCTCCCAAGAGCACCGACGGTGGCACGGAGCAGAGGCCATGCAGGGCACACGGAGCCACCGGGCCGCGGTAGGCCAAGCCGTCTTTTGTTTACATGCACCTGCTGGGCATGTCGGTGTGGGGGTCTTGATGGGGGCTTTGCGGTTGATTCCGGGGTGGGCGGGGGAAGGGGGGGGTGCCAGCATGAGTCTGGGCGAGTGTCGAGCACCAGGTGCAGATATGATATGGCGCCTTTCCTAGGTGCTCCTGTGTCTCGGTCTGGCATTGTGCAATGCTTGTTGTCTGCTGTTGTGTTACAGCGTCCTTGAGAACGTCGACCCTGTGATTGAAGGTGCCAGTGGGTACTGATGGGGTGCCAACACTACAACCACTTGTCATTTTAATGAAGGTGACCCACAGAAATTCCAGTGGGCAGAGCTGCTGACAAGTAATGGGAGCACTGGGGTGGCGGCACCTGCCCCTTTCCCTTCAACGATAAGGCCACCTGACGCCACGCCGCTGTGTCACCAGCAGAAGACACCATGGAGGAGACGAGAAGTGAAAATGTCTGCTGCTTCACCAGAGACCTCGACTTTGGGGCAGTGGACCCCCCTCAAGAGTCCAGCTGGAGTGGCCACCGTCCACAGCCCCTCATGATGAAGGCAGTGAGACGGGGTGGTGCTCGCTCATTGGTTTAGGCCTGGCAATGCCCCCCAGGTGCCACTGACTGCTGCAGGACAGGCCCTGTGATGGACCGGGGACAGCGGTGGGCCCTGTGATGTGTCTCTCTGTGTCATTGTGCCCCATCTGCCCTGTGGGTGCTCATGGGTGAGTCGCCAGTGTCAGGTCAGTCCTCAGTGCATATAGCGCCTTTCACAGGACGGCAACAAGAAGGGCATCGGTGATCATTGAGGGGCCTGCTGCCTGCCAGGCTGGGTTTGTGGAGCTTCCCAGGGTGCTGTGCCCGCATTGAGTCGGCTGCTCTGCTTTTGAGGCCGCTCATCTCGCTAATCTGCTTGACACTTTTCGAAGCCCTTAGTGTGCCCAGGTTACTTGGCATGTCGCATTTTAAAAAGATTTGCATGCCAGTGGCTTACCGACCAGTCGCAGTTAATGAGGCTAATCGTCTGAGTCGTGGCGTGTGACTGCCAGTCCTCTGCCAGGTGTCTCTGCTGCCATGTCTTCAGTGTGTGACCCTCGGCACAAGTGCCCACTTTAAGAGGTGCTGCCCTCGCCCGCCCTGTGCTTAAGCCCCTTGGACACCCAGCCAGTAGTCAATGAGCCGTTGCCATCCTGCCTTGCGCCTTTCTGCCAGGTGAGGCCAGCCTTAGGGTTTTTGATGCGGTGCCCATTTTTAACGCTTCTGTCTCTCTCATTGTGCAGGGTCAAGACGAGGAGGCCATCGTGGACCTTGGCAAAACCAGCTCTACCATCAGCACCAACTTTGAGAAGGAAGAACTCGAAAGTAAGTGGCGAGTGGTGGTCCTGAACTCACCCGGGCATACATGCCAAACAGATGCTGCCATCTGTGTCTGACACTCACCAGGTGCCATATAGAAGCTGGTAATGCCAAAACCAGTGGGTGCCATGGAGATGCCCACTAGCCTCGTCTCGCTCATGTCTTGTTGGTGGCGATAGGAGGGCCTGCAGTTCAGCCAGTCATCTGTGAGAGGGCACTGTGCCATGCCCACTGGGTGCTTTTGTGCCATGTTGGGTGGCACTCCTTAGCTTCAAAAGTTGGAAGGACATTCCAGTGACATTCAAGTCCTGCTCTAAAACGGAGGGCAGTATTGGCTTGGAGAGTTGTGGTCAGCAGGCTGATGTGACATGTGACGATGCGGTTCAGTCATTGTGCTCTCCACCAGTCACTGTGATGGACACAAACGGCCCACATGGCACGGGTCCATTTAGACCACCTATCACTAGCAGGGATGTTGAGTTGGCATCTGGATGTGCCAGACCTGGGAGTTGAGTGGCTGTGAGTGACGCCTTGATGATGATGATGATGATCAGCGTGCTTAAATATGTGGCAGAGAGGACATGAGGGAGGCCCTTGTCTGGTGAAGGCAGAAGTCAGGTGCCATGGGCAGAGATGGGGCGGCGTGCCAGCAGCTGTTTATGTCAGCAGACCTAAGCAGGTGCTGCCGCCCAGCTGTTCAGGTGTCCACAGGTCTGCTGAGCTCAGCGGCGGGCACCACAGTTTATTAAGCAGAAGGTGTTGCCATTCATGCCTGGCAGGCCTACCATTGGAACAAATGGACGTCTCGGCTGAGTGACCGATTTATCGGTGGACATTGTCATTGAGTGGGTCAGAGTGTGCGTGTTGATGCTAAGAAGTGGCACACAGCCCGAACTTGTGGTATGCACGGGGCACCCTATGAGAAGTGGGCAGCACTCTGGGGGCTTGAGGGGAGTGATAGGATTTGCAACGGTGGGGGAGGAGGTGCCAGCTTCCCCTGGCCACTAGAGGGCAGCATGTGATCCCAGATAAGGACCTAAGGGACAGGGTGGTCAGTCGGCAGTGCAGGGGGGGGAAACGTGTGGGCATCCCGCTGTTCTGCCCTGGTGCCCTGAAGCTTGGCCAAAAGCGCCCACATGACTCAGGTGGTCTCACAGTGGTTTCATGTCCTGAGACTTCGGGCAGGTGAAGCAGACCCCAACTGTACTTCAGACTAATGGCGGCCGGACCCCAGAGCTCACTGAAGACCACTTGTGTCCTTGGACCGAGAACAGGGCAGCGTCCCATGGGAATGTCTGGCAGCAGGACAATGTGGGACGGGCACCTCTCCGGGTATGGACACACTTGGGTTCAGGTTCCAGCCACCCACAAAATGCCTTTCTGCTCTGGCAGTGCCACCCGCCGTGACAGTGGGTGTATCAGTGCCCTGTCAATGGCAGAGGTCAGGTGGTCTGGACTGCTCTGAATCGTCTCTTTGTCCACCCTGACCCTCTTCTTAGGGGCTGCTGCCAGGCTTCTGCAGCCATCTAACTGCACAGCGTCCCCTACCGTCATGCCCCTCCGCAGCTCGTTACATGCGCCTTTCATATCTGTCACTCTGTCTTGTATATAGCGCCTTTCACTCCTCTCTGGCATATGCTGCACTGGTCAGGGGTTTTACTAACCCTTGAATTTTGTTCAGAGCCCTTGAGAAACCTGGGCGACTCCTGATCTGTGCCAGCGTCCCTCTTGTAAAGTGGCCGCCTCTTTAACCCAGGCCCGCAGTGTTCTCCAGGGTGACATTGACACTGATGTGGCGTGAAAACAGCAGGCCGCTAGCATTGGGCGCTCAGAAGCCCAGAAGCAGCTCATCTCTCCGGTTCAGTCACTGCTGTGGCTTCATCTGTCCCCAATGGTCAGCTGCCCTGTCCTTCATGTGCCTGCCCTGATGCTTTAGTGATGAGTGAAGATGCCACTTAAAACTGCCATCAACTGGCCGTAGGTGACCATCACCCGGCTTTGTAGCCCAGACTTTCACACAGGTTCTGGTCCTCTTGATGGCTACTTATCGTGTGTGAAAAGCAGGCAAAGGAATTGAAAATGGGTGGTGGCAGTGCCAGGGATTCAGCCGTGCTGCCCAGAAGCCTGCCAGCTCTAAAGAGATGGCACTGTCCGTCATTTTCATTCTGGTCACATTCTTCATTGGACGTCGGCTGCTGATGAGCTTGGCTTTCTGTTTCTTCATTTTTGTTCCCTCGGTTGCCAGCATTCTGCCAGTTCAATGTAGAGAGCTCTGTAGCCAAGAGGTGGCACTTGTACCCAGGTGTGCCCATTCATCATTCTGTTCCAATGACATATTTGGAAAGCACTCTGAGAGGGTCAAAGTGATGGACACATGGGCACTGGACTCTCATTAAGAAACTGATGGGCATGAAACCTCACGGCTACTCCTGCTGCAGTGCCAGCATGACCCTTGGACCCTGAGGGGCACATGCAGGAAGTCCCTCTGTGAATTGTCACCGTGTCTTCATTGTTAAAGCAAACGGTCACAGTGTCATTTGTCCCTTCTCCTGAAGTGACCCTCCTGGGCAGCTGTGCCCCTCAAGGTGCCCACCACCTGTTGAACGCAGCTCCATTAACTGCCTGTCTTTTTATTCTCACAGGTCACAGGGCCGTCTACATTGGCGTCCACGTCCCCCTGGGCAAACAGAGCCGACGGAGGCACCGGCACAGAGGCCATCGACACCACCGGAAGCGGAGAGACCGAGGAAGTGACCGGGAGGATGGCAGGGAGTCTCCGTCCTACGGTAACGACTGCGGCCCGTCCGTCAGCGTAGCCTTCTGCCCCTGGGCATCTGCCCATCTGCCTGCCCCTATCCGTTTGTCTCCCTGGCTGTCTTGGCCTCCCCAAGTGTTTGAGTAAGGGTGTGACGAGTGCCCTGAGCTCGCCAGGGTCTTGCTGTCACCAGACTGGCTGTGCTTGTGGCACTGCGTCTTTTTCCCACGTTGCTGGTGGTCTTTGTATTTTCAGGATGCCAACTTTACTGTTTAGCACCCCTCGTTCTGTACACAGAACTTAATTGAAATTAGGCAGGCAGGAAGTGGGCATGACTTTAGACGAGAACTTATTGGTGGGCACCATCGCTTGGTGGCCTCCGTCAATGGGGTGGCGTGGCACACCTGAGCAGGTGCAGCCCCCCGCCCAACAGCTGATGACATCTCAATGACAACACTGTGATGCCAGCTGTGTTGCTGAAGACTCTTGACTTGGTAAATTGTGGGCAGGGTTTCACCTGGAGCCATTTACCACCTTTTTGGGCTCTTCCTCCCCAGGTGGTTGTAAGTCAGCGCCCTCTTGGTGTCATCACTTGTGTCACCCCGACTAACTCTGATGGCACTGATGGCTTTGCAGTGTCCCCTGAGGCCACCCAGAGAAGTGGAGCGATGACAGAGCAATGCCACAGCCAAGTGTGCCAGTGTGCTGGGGTCTAATTGGTGACACACAGAGCTGATTGCATAGAATGGCACATGTGCCTCGGGCCAGGAAAGGCATGGCCACTGGGTATCCAGCCTGAGTAGGGTGGCATCAAGGCACGAGGCCCCAGAATGAGGAGGCCTTTCCGTTGTCCTGTGTGAAGAACAGGTGGCAGCACTGATAGTTTGGCTTTTCACTTCCTGGGAGGGCACTGGGTGGCCATGCGGCCTTGGGCTACCAATTCTGTGTCTTGGTCAGTGTGCTGAAGTGACAGGAGCAGAAAGGACACGGGACTGAAGTGACCACGAGGACTGTCTGCCCAAGATGACCTGGACTGAGTAGGACACGGGGTTGGGGCTCTGTATTGTCAGCTGTGACCTCCATGCCAACCCAAGTGCCACCTTCTTTCTTCCAGACACACCATCTCAGCGGGTGCAGTTCATCCTGGGCACCGAGGATGACGATGAGGAGCACATTCCGCACGACCTTTTCACAGAAATGGACGAGCTGGCCTTCCGAGATGGACACGTCTACGAGTGGAAGGAGACGGCCAGGTAGAGTGTTCAACAGTCACCGGGGCATTGAGGTCAGGTCCAGGGTGGCACTTGGTAAACTTGACCATCAGAAGTTGCTGGGCACTGCCGAGAAGAGAGTGTGCCATCCTGCTGTGCCACTTGTGGCCTGTTGGCCCTTAGCTGCGTTTCTTATTAAGCCCAGGGAAGTGGGTGCTGAGGTTGAACCTGGAAATTAAGTGTGTGAAAGGCGCTATAAACACAATGTTCAATTGGATGGGGATGCCAATGCAAAAATGACACCCAACACCTGAGTGGTTCTTTAATGATGAGTACGGGAGTAGAGGTAACATGAGCTGCAAATGCCAGGCCCACAGGGCACAGGAATGGCATACAGAGTGGCAGAAGGAAAGCTGTGCAGTATGAAGCGAGGTGGGCCTGGTGGCATGTGCAGCTCGTGGTATTTTATTCATGACTACTTGCCTGACGTCCTGGCATGTCGACTCCTCGCCCACTCCTGGGTCGATGGACTTGGGCAGCAGCTTTGTAGATGGGTACCCAGAAGTATGACGTGTGCCACTGTGTTTCTCGGATTTGCCACTTTGGCATTTCTGCTCAGAGTTCCGCGATTTTCTTTCGGATTTCGCTCTTCACGCCGACGCCTGTTGTGGTGAAATGCTGCCCCCTTGTGTCCATATGTGTGAACAGCAGCACATCGCCAAGGCCCTTTAACCATGCTGTTTGTTCCAGGCTGGCATCAATAGACCTGCTTGGTATAAACTTTGAGCACAAGCTCATCCGTGGTGGGTGCCCGTAATTTCTGAGATCACAGTGGCATAGCAGCTGGCGCACACTATGTGTGTTAGGTGAAGTGGCCTTTCTCAGTTGGCTCAGTATGCCGGACTGTGGGCCGTGTGGTGGACGTGGGCACCCCGTCCAGGGATCGACATCCCTAAAGTGATGGACAGATTTTACTCTGCCAGTGATGCCACCAGGTTTCCAGCTGGGTTCAAGCACTAAGCCGATTGATAATTTTGTGTCCATTGTTCAAGTTCCTTAACGGTCCAGGGCCTTGAGTGGTCACGTTGGAAGATGTAGGTGCCACCCGGTTGGCCCCCCCCCCCCCCAATCTCATCCACATGACTACCTGTCCTCCACTCTGGACCGCAGTGCCCCCGGGCCGACCTTTTCTCTCTCTTGTATAGCGCCTTTCAATTACTATGCCGTGTGTCTAAAAGAAGGAGCTCTCGGCGGGTACCCTCAGGCCCGCTGACCTATAAAGTGACCCTCTGTGTGCTGATCCTGTTCCTTCTCAGGTGGCTGAAATTCGAAGAGGACGTCGAGGACGGCGGAGAGCGGTGGAGCAAACCCTACGTGGCCACGCTGTCCCTGCACAGCCTCTTCGAGCTGCGGAGCTGCATACTCAACGGGACGGTCATGCTGGACATGAGGGCCAACAGCATCGAGGAGATTGCAGGTGACCAGCAGAGCTGAGGCTGGCCGGCGGGCGGGCGGGCACCGATTCAAGGTATGGGGTGATAGAATTGGCCAGTGACCTGTCGTGTCTTTGGGTGTCGCAGACATGATTATCGACAACATGGTGGCCTCGCAGCAGCTGGACGAGACCCTCCGGGAGAAGGTGCGGGAGGCCATGCTCAAGCGGCACCACCATCAGAACGAGAAGAAGCTCAGCAACCGCATCCCCCTGGTGCGCTCGTTCGCCGACATAGGCAAGAAACATTCTGACCCCCATTTGCTCGACAGAAACGGTGAGAGCTTTGGCTGCGGCTGCCTCCTTCGTTACGCTTTGAGTGGCGCGCGACGCCCCAAGGGCACTTGCTGCTGTAGAGGCGTAGGGTGAGACCTCCGGAGCACCCCCCGCGGGGTGTGCTGTGTGTGTGTGTGTGCGCGTGCGCGCCGAGCAGCGCTGCTGTGACTAACCGCTTGTGGTGGGTGACGCATGCGCAGAGTGTTTTCTGGTCAGACAGGAGTTCAAATGCCCCACCCCCGTTTCCTTCTGGGGTTGCCCGCGTGTGCCCCCTCCCGCTTTGCTTCATTAACCCTTTGCCGCCTGCCGGCCCCTCTCAACTCTCTCTTTTCTTTCTCTCCCCCCTCAGGGGATGGCCTGTCCGCCTCGCGCCTGTCACTCCTGAGGCCGAGCCTCTCCGCGTCCAGCCTGTCCCTGCGGGGCGACTCGCGCCTCTCCCTCTTCTTTAATACCCTCCTGTCGAGCTCCAGAGCGGGAAGCCCAGCGGTGTCGAGGTCGGCCACTCCGCAGCCCTCTCCTGCCAACACGCCGCCCGCCAGTCCGGGTCTCGGGCGCAACGTCTGCGGACCGGCGGGCGGCGCCGACCCCGCGCCTCGGCTGCTGGTGACGTGCGGTGACATCCCCGAAGTTGTGGTTCATCCGCCCGAGGAGGACCTGGAGGCCGCCGAGGATGACCAAGTGGACCGCCAGGCACCGCTGCCCCAACCAGGCAAATATGTGGCGCCGTCAGAGTGCAAGTGGAGCGCAGCATGTGCCGTGTGGCGTTTGCATGTCCCGCCCTGCTCTTTGTGCCCGCTCGTCTCCTGCCGTCGTCCATCTGCTTACAGGTGAGGCCTTAGGGATGAAGGATGAGAAGTTGGGCCCTCCGGCGGGCGCATGGGCAGCGGGGGTGAGCAGGCCGAGGGTGTCACGTTGTGCCCTGTGGCGCCATCTCTGCACGTGTGCCAGAGCCATACCGTGTCGCAGGGCAGTCAGGTGGCACAAATCGGGACTTGAAGAGTGTGGTGCGGCTCCCACATGTCACACGAGATCGGGAGACCCCCGTGGTGGGCAGAAAGAGGACGGGCCCTGCCACCGCTCCCCCCTATACCCACGCCAGCTACTGAAGGTGGAGGTGTCCCCTCATGTTCTGATGCTTTGGGGTCTGTTGGTTTAGCCACCTGACCCATAGTGACCCCCCAACCATGAAGAAAGTGGCACTGCGTGCAATCCAAGGGCACTGAGCTTTGGGGAGCATGAATTTGAGGGAGTGACTGGCATGAGGAGTGCAGAGATGGGTGGCCATGAGTGTAGTCTGTCATCGCAGCTTATTACGAGAGTGACAGTGGCACAGCGGGCGTCTAACCAGCCATCGAGGAGCCTCGCCAACTGCCTTCATCAGTGAAGCTCTCACTGGGTCGCCCACACATGGCAGATGGCACACACACACTTGTGTTCTGTGTGTTAGGGGACACGAAGTGCGGACCAGGAGGTGATCCTTGAGCCAGTCGGGGGCGGCTAAGTGCCAAACCCGGCCACCAAAATGGGAACAGTGGGGCCCACTGGAGGAACGGAACACGGGTCGTCGCACAAATGGGACTTCCCAGTAAGACCAGAATGAGAAGTGAATCCCAAACACAATCCTGGGCAAAGAGGCGGCCTGAGAGGGTGGACATGGAAACGGAATGGCATTTGTCACTGTGAGCCCGTGACGTCCTGCTGGCCGGGCACAATGTACCTAAGGTGGCACGGGACGAGAGCGACTTCCCGCCTCCCTCAAAGCTCTCGCTCATCCCTGTTCGCTACACGACACGTGCCAGCTGCGGCATGCCAGTTTTAGACCCTTGCTTGTGTCCGTCAGGCAGTGGCCTCATCTGAGTGATGTCACGTCCATGCGGGTCACCCTGATGTTGATTTGAGGAGACGAGGCCGGGGACAGCTTAGCGACTGACAGAAAAATCGAAGCTCCCTCTCGAGGACAGCCTGGCATCCTGCCCGCAGTAAGGGACTGTCGAATACAAAAGACCCCCGGAGCACGGCATAGTGTCACCCAGGCCCTGGAACTGGCCGTCATGGGACGGGGCAGACGAAGCCACAAAAAGGACAATGGACCTTTGCCCCCTGATGACCATGCTGTCCGCTTGCCCTCGGCCCTCTGGGCTGCTGAGCAGCAGGTAAGAATGGCTATTTCATTCCAAGCCAGGGGTCCGTGGCCATGCCGGGCCTGCCAAACCTCGATGGTGGGCTCCATGAAGTCTACAGGGTCATAGCCAGGGTGCATTGTGACCTCTGGCTGAGCTCCGGCCCTGTGGCCCCCCTGCAATTTCTACTCCAGATGGACGGGCAGAGTGGCTGCTCTGCCACTGTTGTGTGTTGGCTGTGACCACCCACGCTAGCAGCTTTGTCACCTTGGTGTCACCTGTTGTGTTTGGTCCCGTCACTCATGCCCACTGTGCTGTGTGTAACATGAGCCTGCATGCTGGTGGCGGTGCGCGTCTCACCCCTCGTTTCTGTCCCCTCTTTTTCTCAGGGCTTCTGACGTCCCCCCAGTCGTCCCCTGGAATTCTTGAAAATGTTACGAGAGGATGTGACAGCAAGGCCAGCGGCTTGGGAGGTGGCAGCCGAGAAAACAGCACGGTGGACTTCAGCAGGGTAATGGCGTGAGCTGAGAGAGGGCAGGGTCACTGGGTGCACGAGACAGCGGTGGCCTGGGTGGTCTTTGTGTCACCAGAGCATTTTTCTGAGTTGACCCGCTCGTCACCTGAGCCTCATCACAGGTCCCATTACTATACCTTCAGTAATCTACCAGTCCAGTGGTGGGCACGGTTGGATGCCTTTGGTGTGGTGCCACCCATTGGTACAGGTGGCACACTCCTCTTCAACCCGCTTACTTGGTCAAGGTACCCATGACATATCTTCAGAGTTGTGGCGCAGGCTCAATGCTCCTCTCTTTTGCCAGGTGGACATGAACTTCATGAAGAAGATCCCCCCCGGGGCCGAAGCCTCAAACGTTCTCATCGGTGAGGTGGACTTCCTGGAGCGGCCCATCATAGCATTTGTGCGCCTCTCTCCTGCAGTCCTCCTTAGTGGCATTACAGAGGTGCCAGTGCCAACCAGGTATGTTAGCTGCCTGAAGTTCATCTGGGACTTCTCGGTGTGCCAGCCGACAGTAATTGGGGGGGGGGGGGGGAATGGAATGGATGGGTGAGCGACTGTGCTGTCTTTGCCCTGCGTGTGAACAACAGAGACGTGGCACCATCTTTGGGTCCCACAAGGAGCGCCGAGTGACTTTCCAGAATGTTCTGTGAGGTCACCTGACCACTTGTCTTGTTTTGCCCTGCAGGTTTCTGTTTCTGTTGCTGGGTCCATTTGGTAAGGGGCAGCAGTACCACGAAATTGGCAGATCCATCGCCACTCTGATGACAGATGAGGTAGGCGTATTTATGTTTAAAAGCCTTAAGTCGATGTTGGGCACCGGCTGCCAGCCTTCTCTCCTGTCTAGTGGGCGGCAGCACACCGCATCATGTGGCATGCTGCCAACTACACTACCATGTGCCCGGTCATGTGGCAGCTGCCTGACAGAGGTCTGTCGTGAGCTCAGCTTGTCACACCCCGCTGCCAGTGCATCCCAATCGAGACCAGTTTTAACGGAGGGTCCTGCGGTGGTCACTTCAGTTTGGTTGCTTTGTTGGGTCTGTCTGGGGTGATTGAATGCCAGCGTGTTGTTGACCAATGCCTGTTGGCACATGTCGGTGTTGGCAGGGACATTACAGAAGAGATGTCTGCACCCGATAAAGACGCTATATAGGTGGTACTGACCTCCAAGTCGGCGCTGGCACCCGATACTGCCAGCGTCCATCAAGTGGGGTCAAAGGTTTTTTTTGGTCTGCAGATTTTCCACGACGTGGCGTACAAAGCCAAAGACCGGAATGACCTGCTGTCGGGAATCGACGAGTTCTTGGATCAGGTGACAGTCCTTCCTCCTGGTGAATGGGACCCCACGATACGAATTGAGCCCCCCAAAAGCGTCCCTTCGCAGGTACCACCTTAATCCTTTGACTGGCGCTGCAGTGTGCTGTGACAGCTTTGACAATATGATGCCCACTGTGTCCTGCAGGAGAAGAGGAAGATGCCCGCCTTGCCCAATGGCTCAACCCCGGCCACGGACATCATAAAAGATGATGACCACCATGCTGGGCCGGAGTTGCAGAGAACGGGGCGGTGAGTTGAACTGGGCATAGTGCCCGCCAGGCTGTGAGGCATCTACGATGAATGGACATGTCCTCCTGCTGTTTGAAGCTTGGCTTTGTGCTGTTGGCATGTTGAAAGTGCCCACCGCTGCTTCGCACCCCATTAAATTACGGGAAGTGGGCCTCTGAGTGGGCGGCCGTGTTCAGTGTCTGTCTGTCTGTCCTCCCCCAGGCTTTTCGGCGGGCTGATCCTGGACGTGCGGCGCAAGGCGCCCTTCTTCTGGAGTGACCTGAGGGATGCCCTGAGCCTGCAGTGCCTCGCCTCCATCCTCTTCCTCTACTGCGCCTGCATGTCCCCAGTCATCACCTTTGGGGGGCTCCTGGGAGAGGCCACCAAGGGCAACATAGTGAGTACTGCGCCTCCTGGTGGCAGCCACATGAAGGGCTAATGCCAGGCTCGACGGCGATCGGTCACTTCACCCCCTCTGCCCGCTCTTGTTGTTTTCAGAGTGCCATCGAATCTCTGTTTGGAGCCTCGCTGACTGGAATGGCCTACTCGGTGTTTGCTGGGCAGCCGCTGACGATTTTGGGCAGCACCGGCCCGGTCCTGGTTTTTGAGAAGATTTTATTTAAGTTTTGCAGGTGAGTGTCACGGTTTGGGCACGCGGGCAGTGCCAGCCTGTGGGTCGCCCTGTAACCCCTCGCACATCTTGTGCCTCTCGTCCACAGCGACTATGGCCTCTGCTACCTGTCTCTGCGCACCAGCATCGGCCTGTGGACGGCGTTCCTCTGCCTCCTGCTGGTTGCCACCGATGCCAGCAGCCTGGTGTGCTACATCACCAGGTTCACCGAGGAAGCCTTTGCTGCCCTCATCTGCATCATCTTCATCTACGAGGCGCTGGAGAAGCTCTTCGACCTGGGGGAGCAGTACCCCGTCAACATGCACAGCGACCTGGAGAACCTGACCATGTACACGTAAGTGAGGGCGGGGGGCGTGCCCACCTGTTACCTTGGGGCTTTCTTTGTTGGTGAAGTCTGCTGGGCGGGCACTTATGACCTCCCCCTGACCTTTGTTCACACTTGAGCCCCCCCTTATTGGACAGATCAGCTCGATGTGACACGGGGTCTTCGCTCATTCACTTGTCCTTTTATCCTGTTCACTGATTTCCCTAAGGTGCCTGGCACACGCTGGCATGTGCCATCTCACATGTCAATCTCGGGTCCTTTGTTTAAATTCTCCAGACACATGAAGGCCAGCTGCTCTGGACCCTTTAGAGGCGTGTGCCCAGTCAGATTGTTGTGGGCACTGCCAGCCCAAATCTTTGGCATCTCAAGCTGAGTTTAATGCAAGTAATCGTCCCAGAGAACACCGCTAGACTTTACTAGTGGCTCAGAGCCCGCTGGGCACGCAGGCCGTCTGCCATGGCCATCGTAATCTTCGTCACCAGTCATGTTTGTAAAAGCAGGGCTGTGCCATTCTCTCCAGGTGCTCCAAAACTACAGTTGTGCCATTGGTAGAATGGTGCCCCATGGGCCTGCTTGGGCAGTGGCACAAGGAAATGACTGTTAAGCCTTGAGTGGTGTAACGCCGACCATCCATGACTAAACAAATGGAATTTGGAGATGAACATGCGTGTCGCCACTTGAGCCACCTGTGACGGGCGAGGGAGCTGACCGAGACATATTGCTGCCTTTTCCTTACCCAGGTGCCACTGTGCCAAGCCTGAAAATGTCAGCATGGAAACCCTGCAGCACTGGAATGCAACGAATGTCACAGCTGACGAGGTGCCTTGGAGCGAGCTGAATGTCTCGGTAAGTGACAGAAGGGCGGCGTATTAGGGACCAGGGCGTGCCCAATGGCTAAGAAGTGTCAGAGGAGGCACGATCACAGGGAGGGCCAGTTAATCATGGCAGTCCTCTTAACTAAATGTTGCCCATCCAGCGCTGGTTTGCCCGTTATTCTTCCTCCCGCCTGTTGTCCTGTGCCCTCTGGAGGACCCTGGCTTCCTGCCTGTCTGGGACTGGCAGTGTGACAGGTGCCCATTATGCCAGCATTCGGGCTCTCATGCCACCCCCCATCTTGCCCTTTTAATATTTATGGAGGTCATTTTGATTGGCTCGCCCTGAGTGGTGCCCACGTCCTGCATTCTCCACCCTGGGTATGTAAATGAAGCTGTGAGGTGGCTTCAGTGTGCCCACCTGTTTACCTACCCTTGTGCCTTTAGGGGCCTATCACAGGGCATTAAAATATAAAAGAAACACACACAAACCCCAGAGGGTGTGGCATGAAGTGCATGCTAGGAAGTGGCACCCAGGGAGAGGTGGCAGGTGTGCCATGCTGGGATACCACTCTGCTTTGGACCAAATACAGGTGAGCATTGGGCACCTCAAAGGGCACAGAGTCCCGAGCCCGGTATCTTAACATAAGAAGATCAGGCAGGCAGGGTGAGCCCACCCACTGTGCCAGTAGCCCTCCGCAGAGCTCCAGTGGTCAGGGAGTGTGCCCATGTGTGCCAAGCGTTGACCATTTCTTTCTTTAATGGATTCTTTTCTTACAGGCTTGCCACCAGCTCCACGGGGTGTTTGTGGGACCCGCCTGTGGAGAGCACGGCCCCTACATCCCCGACGTCCTCTTCTGGTCGGTCATCTTGTTCTTCACCACTTTCTTCCTCTCTTCCTTCCTGAAGAAGTTCAAAACCAAGCGCTACTTTCCCACTAAGGTAACCCGCAGTACAGCAGGCATCATCGTGCCACCTCGTGGCTTGGCCAGTGTGCTCACTAACCGCCCGTGTGTCCCCACAGGTTCGCTCCACAATCAGTGACTTTGCCGTCTTCCTGACCATCATGGTCATGGTGCTGGTGGACTACCTCCTCGGCATCCCGTCCCCGAAGCTGCGCGTGCCCGATCGATTTGAGGTGGGCTTCGGCCTCTCCGTGTGCACGCGGCACTACTGGCAGCCCACCGGCTCTTTACTGATTTGTCTCTCTGCTCTCCGTAGCCCACGTCGAAGCACCGAGGCTGGCTGATTGACCCCCTGGGCCCGAACCCCTGGTGGACGCTGCTGGCGGCGGCCATCCCTGCCCTGCTGTGCACCATCCTGATATTCATGGATCAGCAGATCACCGCCGTCATCATCAACAGGAAGGAGCACAAGCTGAAGGTGAGGGGGCGCTGGTGTACGGTCACCAGGGTCAGCTGAAGTCACTCATGTCACAGTGAGGTGCTACCTGAGGAGGCCGAGTTTGTGGGTGTCGTGCCCAGGGTGCTGTCTCTCTGGGGACTCCGTGGCCATCCGTCGGTCCTTCGGTTTTCTAAACCCTCAAGCTTCAGTCCAAGTGAATCGTTTCCATAAAGTGTCTGCCACGCCATGTAGGGTGGCACACTGTTTAAGGAGACAGGATGGCGGCCCACTTGGTACTAAAGGAGATGATAGCGTGGCACACTGCATTTATTAAAGGGAATGACTGCATGGCATGTTCTGTATTGAATGACATGGCAGAGTGGCACTCTGCAATAAAGGATGTTTGGCTTGAGCCTCCCTGCACGAGTGCCATCCTCTTTTAGTATCTCATTTCATTCGCACATTGATGCCCTTCAAAATGCCCCACCCAGGCTGGCCTCTACTGTCTTGAGCTATTTCAGACGCTTTTGGTTTTGTCAGCAGATCCTTGGCATTCGGCGCTGGCACTTACTATACAACAATAGACAGACCTAAAAAGGGACAGCAAATCACTTTGTTGTCATCAGGTAGACATGCCACCAGCAGACCCGCAGACCTGGACTGTCCTCGCCAAAGCGTCGGTCCGCACGTGAGGCCATCGGTCCTGTTGCCGTCAGAGTGACGTGGTGTCGATGGGCATGCATGCCATGATGCCTTGGGTTGGCACACTGGATATCTGTGATCCCCCCCTTTGTTTCTCTCTCCGTTTCCGCAGAAGGGCTGTGGCTATCATCTGGACCTGCTGATGGTCAGTCTGATGCTTGGCATCTGCTCGGTCATGGGCCTGCCCTGGTTTGTGGCCGCCACCGTCCTCTCCATCTCTCACGTTAACAGCCTGAAGGTGGAATCCGAGTGCTCGGCCCCCGGGGAGCAGCCCAAGTTCCTTGGCATCCGGGAGCAGCGGGTCACGGGCCTGCTGATCTTCGTCCTGATGGGGTTGTCGGTGTTCATGACCTCCGTTCTGAAGGTGAGGCTGGACGTGGGGCTGGGGGTGGGGGGTGGCTAAGCTGGTGTAAGGGGGTTGGCATTCTAATGCGTCTCTCTTACTGTCTTGCAGTTTATTCCGATGCCAGTCTTGTATGGCGTCTTCCTCTACATGGGCGTCTCCTCCCTAAAGGGTATCCAGGTACGTCAAGTCTCATGTGCTGGATCAAAAGATCCCTTCTGAGCCAGCTCGTCTGAACCTCTTCCCGTCCTCCTGCAGTTCTTTGATCGGATCAAGTTATTCGGAATGCCCGCCAAGCACCAGCCTGACCTGATCTATCTGAGATACGTGCCACTGTGGAAGGTCCACGTCTTCACCGTGGTGCAGCTCACCTGCCTCGTCCTCCTCTGGGTCATCAAGGCGTCCGCTGCCGCTGTGGTCTTCCCCATGATGGTAAGCCGAGCCTCAGACTGGTTGGGGGGGGGCGCACCGAAACGAGCTAATGGGATGGTGGGTTATATAGCGCCTTGACGTGAAGGGGGCATGACATGAGAGGTCCATCGCTGTACTCGGTGGCCTTTCTTGAGTGACCAGACGTTTCCTCTTGATGACCATTCTGTCGAGACCCTCCAGCCACCCTAGCGGAGGTGTGAGTGTGTGTGCCAGCGGAGGTCACCGTCCCCACCCCCCGTGTCTCTTTCCTCAGGTCCTGGCCTTGGTGTTTATCCGCAAGCTGCTGGATTTCTTCTTCACCAAGAGGGAGCTGAGCTGGCTGGACGACTTGATGCCCGAAAGCAAAAAGAAGAAGGAGGACGACAAGAAGAAGAAGAAAGAGAAGGAGGTGAGGTGGTCATTCGGTGGGTAATGTCGGTGTCGTGCACCCAGAGGTCAAGGGTGTGGGTGTGCCAGTCACTCACCATAGTGCCCATCGTAGTGGGCGCCCCCTTGGAATTAGGCCTCCCGCCCCTCTTTTCACTTGAGCGCTTGCTGCCTCACAGATGGCGTTGCTCTCCTTCTCCACTGCCCACTGCATCCTGTTGGGGCTTTCAGCCAATAAGATGATGGGCATCGGTGGTTCCACGTCGGGGACTGGTGGACGTGTCAGTCATTCAACCAGCACTCAGATGGCCATTTCTAGAACCCTTGTGTGGCGCCCTTCACCTAGTGATGTGACAAGCCCTTGGGCAGAGGGGCACATGTGACCCAGCGAGTGCACAAAGATGCAGGCCATCGATGGATTTGGAGGTCAGCCCAAAGTTTAGCTGGGCGCCAGTGTAACGATGCCATGAATAGGGCGATGATTCCTGCAGCAGCTGTGCCGCCCGCCTGATCTGCCCCCCGAATGCCCATGATTGAAAGTCGGGGAAGAGGAGGGCACACAAAGTGAATTCTGCACTTCACATTTGTCCATTCAGGGTGGGTACAGTTGGCATTTAATTAACTCTCCAGAGAGCCACTACCCTGCCTGGCTGGTAATGGGGCAATGCCATTAGCAGATGACCTTAGTCATAACGATAAGAGAATAGGCCCACAGAGTGATGCCCGCTCAAGTCCTGGCAGTCGTGGCTTTAGCGGTGCTTAACTTTCTGCCACAGGATTTAGCAAAGGTCAGCGCCACTTGAACCTGTGCCAATGTGTCCTTTAACATGCACATTGTGTGTGGGGAAAGTAAGAGTTCACCTGCTGGGCAGCTATGCCAGAGCTTAGTAGTGCCGCAGTACCCTACTTCACTGAAGCCATGTGTGTGCATGTGTCCTTAATGGGCCAGGCTGGCATGAAAGGCTATTTTACCCACCTGTAAAATTGTGGTGAATAGCATTTCCCTCATTTTAAGGTTGGGCAATCCAGACTGGCAAAGGTGGAATAAGGGAGGGTAAAACGGGTAGAGTCCAGCTAGGGCATCAGGAGTCAGTTGTGTGATGCAACGCAGAGGCCCCGTGCCCACGTTAGACAGTGCGCTGGGCACAAGGCCATCGATATGTCGTGCCACATGTGTCAGCTGTCCTGCCACCGCTCACCTGTCTCTTATGCCCCCTTGTGATCTTCTTGTGTGTGTCACCCTCTCCCTGAACAGGCAGCTGCACTCCTGTTTGACGCCGATGACGGGGACACCGTGCAGATTCCATACGACAGTGCCAGCCTACTGAAGATCCCCGTGCAGAGCCTCAAGTGCAGGTAAGTCAGCAGAATGGGGGGCTCAACCCGCCGATGGTCTTTGGCACAGTCTTAACCTGTCCACTGTTGTCTTGAACAGATCTGAGAGTGTAGGGTCTGATGCCCAATCCCAGGAGGAGGACACCGAAAGGGTTAGTGTACCCAGTGGGCGATGCCAGTTTGGTGACAGCGCATGGCCACGATGGTGCCACTAGTCTCTGGTTAGGGCCACAAAACAGCTTTTCACACAGGCCGTCTCGCCTCTTTGGTGGTAAAGAGATGGGCAAGAGTTGTACAGATATGTGGCATCCTGGTGCCATCTTCTTTGGAGACACCACCCGAACACAGATTTTATAGAGGGGGCAGTACTGGTCACAACATGATACCAGCTGTGGATGGGGCACTGGTCCATCGCTTTGGCCTATTTGGAAAGTAGGAAAGCAGAGAAACTGAGAAAACCCCCAGGTGCTTGTTGCCCAGATGGTGCCCAATGGGCAGCACATATCCTGACCCTGCCCACTGAGCTAGCGTGCCACCCAGGGGTTCTGTCTTTTTCCAGAAGGCGGTTGGGATTAGAGGGGTATGTGTGCATTGATATGCCATTCTACCTGATGGTCTCACATCGGGCACATGGGGGCACCTGTGACCTGAAGGGGTGACGAGTGGTTGGACTTGTCACTAAGCAGGTCCTTTCTGTTTGTCCTTTAGCTCTGACCCCTCAGTGGTCAACATATCCGACGAAATGGCCAAAACGACGATGTGGAAAGCTGTTTCGATGAGTGCCGATGGTGCCAAAGTAACGAGAACTAATTCAAGGTAGTTATGACGGTTTACTTACATCTAACAGCGCTTGGCACTAGCAGAGTGGGTGCCAGCCTGCCGCCGGTCAATGCCTACTCCCTCTCTTCATTCTGTGCTCTTTTTTTTTTTTGTTTTCCTTTGGCTTGTTTGTCTATGGAACCTGCTGTTTGCCCGCTGCATGGCACCCCACCTGGGTTTTTTTTTTTGTTTTTTGCTTATTTGCTAAACTGGCAGTGTCATCAGCCAGTTGGCACCAGCTGCAATGTCTTGTGTGTTGACCACCGACAGGCCGAGGTATGGAGTTCCGGACATCAGTCTGTCTGTGAGGGGCTTGTCACAATTCATGAGGCGTGTGCCAGGTCGCCACTCAAAGAGTCACCACCACGGGCACATAGTCAGGGCACAAGCGAGAAACGAGCAGGCAGTCCACTGGATGGCACCTTGAACTTTCATGAAGACCTCAGTGAGTTGCCAGGATGGGCCGACTAGTCGGTCCACCAAGCAGAGGGGCATCTGCATGGGTTCAAGTGGGCATTCATGCTTGGGGGTTCCAATGGCACTTATTGGTCTTGATTGTCTTGGGGAGTGGCATCAGGCTCAAGGCAGGAACTGACCCCATTCAGGGGGTCTTTTGTCCCCAGCTTGGCCCGTGTGCGCAGCTTGAGTTTTTTGCAGCTGAATCAATTTTCTTGGTGCTGCCACTCCGTGTGCCACTCCACGTAACTGGTGTCATAATTGTAGGAAGAAAGGATGAATCGTGATGCCCACAAGTGGCTTGCCAGGCACACAGGTCACAAGCGGGTGAAAGTGGTGGTCTGAGGATGGGCATCGCCCAGCTGAGCAAAGCTGACGTGAGTCCAAGAAGCACAGGTGATGCAGCATATCAACTCACTGAGTGGTCACTTGGATGTTCACCCATGGGTGCCACCAGCTGGAGCACAGACAGTGTGGATTGAGCGTCACTTGGGTGGTCTCTGCATGTTTGAGTGATGTGCTGCTTTGGCACAGCTGGCATTGCGTTTCCTCTCATACTGGAATGTTTGTGTCTTTCAGCCCTGAAAAAACAGCCTGCATCAAAATCCACGTCGAAGACCCCCAAGGAGCCACCTGCCTGGACACCGAGACGTCCTTGTGAACCACAGCCTGAGGACGTCCCCCCTTGGGCCCGTGGGGGGGGTCTTTGTCATCCCAAAATGCCAGCAGGGGGTCAGGAAGTCGGGCCATGTGGGCAGTGAAGGTGATGGACCAGCCCAGCCATGGTGTCACCCCTTCCTAATTTAGGGGTGCTCTTGGTGCCCTCGTGCCAGTCTTCCCAGTCTCTTGGGCCCACTGAATGCCCCCAGTTTCCTCCCGTTAGTTTCATATTTTTCTAAATCTCAAGGCAGCGGATGCTGGTCTTCCAAAGTCCTCCACTGAGTCGGCCGCTTTCATTGCCCACACGTCTTTTATTTTTTACTGTGTTCTTGTGTGTGCGCCAGTCATCTGTGGCATGGGTGGGCCTCAATGCCCACTTGCCATATTTTAAACGTAGCCTGTGGCCTTTCGGTGACCGTGGTCCAGGTCTGGTCAGTATGAAGGTGTAAGTGCGGGCACACGGCCACCCTGAAGCTGCCCCTTGGTGTTGTGCCCGTGCTGATGCCAGTGTTTGCTGACAGGACGCCTTTTAATTAATTTATTTATTTAATGTGTGCTTCTGATGATTGTTCTTTAGCTTGGCCGGCTGCAGCTCCTTTAACTTTGCCAACAGCAGTACCAGGGCAGGCTGGGTGGACGTCATTGACACGGGTACCAGCCACGGGGGGGGGGGTGACGGGTGGCCCATGTGTCCTCGTCTTCTGTGATTATGTGTGCCCATAGGCAGGTGCCAAGAGCAATAAGGGCCTCAAGACGTGAGAGTGGGCACCATGTGCCATGCCGGCTCAGTTGACAAGTATGGTGGCTTGTGACAGACATAAGGGTGGCACCTGCCCTGGCCGATGCTCAGTATTTGCTGCTCACGTCTTCTTGCTGTTTTATTTCCTGAGTACGCCTGGAGATATGTCGATGGCACCGAAGCAGCCAGCTTGGACTTTGCCAGGCACTTGCCGGGTGACTCAAGTTGTTGTCTTCTTATTTTTTCTTTTTAACGGTGTGCCCACTGTTGTGTCCAAACTGTGCCCTGGCCGTGCCGCTCCATTTTGCTGCTTTTCGTCTGTGTGTCCAGCCGCTGGGCACAGCTGTCCAGTCTCCTGAATGTCCAATCAAAGCAAACTCGCCAGCTTTGGGTGTTTGTCACAGAGCAGAAATGAAATATTTTTGGTAAATTTAAATAAGTCGGTAAGAAAGCAATAAAATCTTGTTCTGTTGTGCCTCTCGTCCTGGCGTCTTCATTTGGGCGATGCCCGGGCAGCAGGGAGAGTCACCTGATCAGGACATCGGCCGACATTGTATTGGCTGTGTGCTGTGCCATGAGACATATGACACCCCCTGCCTGGCATGAGCATGCCTCTCGGATAGCGGGCATTGCCAGGTGTGGACTGCACCAAATGGCGGAGGGTGTGGCACTGGATGGGCAGGCATCGAAGGTGACAAGTGACATGACTGAGTCGAATCACTGCAACCCCTGCACCCTGAAATGACCAGTCACTTGTCACCACCGATCCTTTTGCGCCCCCTCATCTCAGGTTTTACACCTCCCTCCTGGCACCATTGCAGAGGATTCTGCCATTCATGCCATTTGCTGCCTCTTTGGTGTCACTCTCGGTTAATAGAAGTTTCCTGGCACCAACTCTGCTCCAGCACAGGCTTTGGTCTAATAGCAGATGCCCTCCTGTTCAAGTATGTGCCAGCCTTCAGGCTCAGTGAAACACAGAGACATGGCAAAAGGCATGGAGGCAATCGGCCAGCTCTACACCAACAGAGAGGAGCCGAAACGACCCGACGGGCACCTCGGGGGCACTTGGGAATGTCAGGCAACTCCTGAAAGCTGTGGGGGTTCCGGATCACCAAAAACCAGGAGCCGAACAAACTTATTGCAAAAGGAACAAAAAAAGAGACTGGCATGTACATTGGTATTGATGGCGCAGTCACTGCGGTGGTGGCAGGACTCCATAAATAGGGGATGCGAGTTCAAGCTGCAGACCAACAGCAAATGGGTAGAGACACACTGAGGCGTTCGGTGACAGATGGCACCACATCAGGTTTAACACAACAAAATGGATGGCACTGCACCAACGGTGGGCCTCAAGGTCCACAGTATCCACAGGCCCACTGCCAGCGGGGTGTAGGGCCTGACACTGCGTGGTCGGTTTATTTGCAACCTCTGTTTGGGACTTGGCTGTGGGTGCCCCCTGTTCATTGGGCCGGGGGGGGGGGCATCATATTTGCTTGTGGTGTTGGGAATTAGCTTCTCTGCATCTGCCTTACATGATTCCTTAAGTTTCAAACACTGGGCACCGTCCCATGGCAGGGTACTGACTGCCACACACATGTGGATGGCTAAGTTAAGCACTGCATGCCCACTGAAGGGCGCCAGAGCCCATCCTGGCAGTCCACACTCACTTAGCCCGGACCACCCATTAGCTGCCATGCACAATGAACTGCCACACCGAGCCAGGGAGAACATGCAGAGGGTGGCTGTGCCTGTTTGCCACACGACTGAGTGACCCCCTCATCTGCTAAGCCAGTCTGGGACTGTGGGGAGCCCACTGGGCTTAGGGTGGCATCCGGGCATGGGGAGAGCGTGCAGCTCCAGAACTGGGGTCTCCAACACAGCCAAGAGCAAAGGGACGCAAAGAGCCAGTCGGCCACCAGAGGGCGCAGGCACACAAGAGCTTGGGGTGCTCGAGCGGCGGCCACGGTCACGTGGCGCAGATAAAGGGCGTAAAGTGCCAGTCCGACACGGGGACACACCGCAGAGAGCCGACGGGACGAGAGGGTCGCGCCAGGCAAGAGTGATCAGCTTCCAGGGTCTGCGGCCACCCAAATCCCGCCTGGCGCGCCATCGTGTGGGCGGAGGACTTCAGGGTGACAGACTTGTCACTGCCGCGTTGTGCGCACCTGCTCCACAACTGGAGGACCACAAGATGGCGCGAATGGTGCGTCGTGCCACACAGATGATGCCGTGCGGCCCGTGGCTCTGCCAGTCGTCTGCCAGCCTTCGCGCCTTTGTTTGGCTGCACCAACCACGCGCGCCACTGCTATGCTGATCTCTGAAGACCCAAAACTCGTCACAGGGGTCCTGTGAGACCACCGCGGCTCGGGCGGGCGGACTCGGGGTTGGGGCTGCCGTGATCTCGGCGCTCACATCGGCGGTTATCGGCACGGGTGACAGCGGTGACATTCACTGGCACTTCTACATTTTTTTTCTTTTTTTTTTTTTTTTCCCAGCGCGGACTTCTCGCGAAAGCGCGCGCGTGTGCGGGCCCGACTACGTGCACGCGCGCCCGATTCGAGGAAGGGCGGTCCTCGGCGCCTGGCGCGGCCGGCGTCAACAGGGTGGGCGGAGCCCGAGCCCCCACCCCACACCCCAACAGAGCGCAGCGCTTCGCCCGGCACAGACAGCGGAGGTAACGGCGGCGGCGGCGGCGGTCGCGGGTGCAGCTGAGAGGCGGCCGGCGGCGACAGGAGCCTCGGAGAGACGCGTGACGGGGGTCGCCTTGCCGGCGCATGTGATGGCAGTACGGAGCGGCGGCGCGGAGCGGCGAGGTTGAGGCAGCGAGGAGCTTGGAGGCAGAAGGCGGGGGTCTTCCGTTCGGTCGATGCCCAAGCATCCCTCCGTGAGCAAGTGGCATGCCAGCTGGCGAGGGCACACAGCAGGTGGGGGCCCGTGGGACTGTGGAATACTGATGCGCCGCTGCCACTCCCGATCCGTCCTTCTCCTTTTGTTGCTTCGACGCGATTTGGATTCAGTGAAGACAAAGCCCCACAGACATGGGCACCGTCCTGTCCCTGTCGCCCGGCTCGAGGAAAGCCAGTCTGTACGAGGACGACGCAGGGTCCCTCAGCCACTACGCCAGCGTGCAAGGCGGCAAGTCGGCTGGCAGCCAGAAGGACAGGAACGCCAAGCGGCACCCCATGTTCATCCCCACGCTGACTTGGAAGCGACTGGTGGCCTCCACCAAGAAGCGGGGCACCAAGAAGGGCAGCGGTGCCCTGAACAACAACTACCAGAAGGATGTGGCCCACCTGAACAGTGAGAACGTCAAGAAGTCCGTGTCCTGTGCCAACCTCTCCAGCTTCGACGGCCAGCCCCTGGCACCCCTGTCCAGCACCAAGGAGGGCTCCTCCAGCAAGAAGGTCTCCTGCAGCAACTACCCGGCGGCGGGCGGGGGTGGTGGCTCCCCGAAGCGGGTCATCGTCCAGGCGTCCACCAGCGAGCTGCTCAAATGCTTGGGCGAGTTCCTGTGCGGCCGCTGCTACCGCCTCAAGCACCTCTCGCCCACCGAGCCCATCTTGTGGCTGCGTAGCGTGGACCGCTCGCTCCTCCTGCAGGGCTGGCAGGACCAGGCCTTCGTGACGCCCGCCAATGTCGTCTTCGTCTACCTGCTGTGCCGCGACATCATCGACGGGGACCTGGTGGCTACGGAGCACGACCTGCGGGCCACGCTGCTCACGTGCCTCTACCTGTCCTACTCCTACATGGGCAACGAGATCTCCTACCCGCTCAAGCCCTTCCTGGTGGAGAGTGCCAAGGAGGCCTTTTGGGACCGCTGCCTGCGCATCATCGACACCATGAGTGCCAAGATGCTGCGCATCAATGCCGACCCGCACTTCTTCACTCAAGTCTTCGCCGACCTCAAGAACGAGGGCGGCCACCGGGACTTTGGCCGAGTGCTGGACCGCTGAGGGGCATGCCCGGTGTGCCCTGCCAGGTCTGCTTGGGTTCAGGAGGTGGGCTCGGTGGCCCTGAAGACGCCATTCAAGTCCTTTCTTGGCCCTAAGACTCTCTGGACTGTGCAGCTGCACTGAGGTCTCCTGGCACCTGCTGTTCATTCGGTGGGTACGTGACATGGGCACGCAGAGCCTCATCCCTTGTGTCTCACTTCTCCTCACCCGCGGGCACGTGGTGGCGCGGCCCGCCACCGTGCTGCTGGGTTTTGTGCGAGACAGTGGTCGGTGTGGGGCGGTCATGGTACACGACGGTGAGGCTGCTTGCGGTTGCCATGCCAACGTGGATGTCTGCATTATTGGGGGAGGGGGGCCGTCGCCGGAGGTGCCGCAGGCCTCGGCACCCGCGTGCTTCTGCCCAGATTTGTGACGCCTCGCTCGTGACCCTGAGTTGGCCTTTGAGGTCATCGCCAGGGTCCTCTGCCTGTCGCCGCGGGGCGAGCCCCCCGAGATCAGAGGGATGGCAGACGGGGTGGGGGAGGGGTGAGGAATGGCCAGGCGGGCGCTGGAGATGCACAGATGTTCTTTGGGAAAATAGCATTAGACAAGTTGGCCATGTGTGCCCTTGCCTGGTAATCTGCGGTAAGAGGATGGCGAAGGGCAAAGGCGCTTCATTGTCACAGCAGAGCCCCCCCTGTGCAGTTTGTTGCAGCTCCCTCTGTCCCCCGCGCTGCCCGCATGTGACCCCCGGCCCCGTGACAGAAGGCCGTGAGACGAGGACGTGGAGGGCACAGTCACCTCGGTTGTGAATCTGCTCCGCTGGCCCCGTTTTCTTTCCCTTTAGGGTCTCAATAAGCATGTCAATTTGGGCGCAGCCCCCCCCCGGCTCGTGTACGTTGGCGTCTTTTCGTACCGGAGTTTTGTTGGTTGTTGCCCCCCCCCCCCCCCGACACGTTTGAGCTAGTTTAGGACCCCTGAAGTTTACGCACGTCTCCGGGGCCTTCATGTCGCATTGCACTTTGTGAAGGGCAGCCCGCCTGCGGGCACTCGCCGTGCCCAGTGCTCGTGAGGCAGATGGCGACTTTTGTAAAGTCACGCGCTTGTGCAGTTTTGGTATCGAGACTTCATGTTTTTTTAATTTATTTATTTAATAAATGCTGGAAAGGAGCTGTGTGTCCTGCTTGTTTGATTGGGGGGGGGTTACTGTGCCATGTGTGGGTAACATAAAGAACACCCACTGCACTCACTGGATTTACCACGAGCCTCGGGTTCAAGTTAGCTGTGGTGCCCGCCCCCCGACTACTGTGGCACCAACTCCCCAAGCCCGCCGTGATTGCAGCCCAACATGTGTGTCGGTTCTAAACTCCTCCTTTAGGGGGCACAGTGGACCCCTCAGAGCCCTAGGGGGTCCCTAGCTGGTGTGATGAAACCACACAGCCCCCCCAGGTAAGCTTCTAACCGGGACGTCCAGTTTTAGGACACAAAATTGTGTAGAGACCCCGATGTGGAGTGATCTCCATTGTGCCAACTCCGGCTCTGCCCACTGGGCTGGGGACCCCTGGTCTCACTCTGAGAGGTGCTTATAAAGGGCCGTCTGCTTTGCCACCTTACTCAAAGCCTTCGGGCTGCGTGTTGCCCCCCACATTTGGATAGCGCCTTTCACACAGGCTGACATGCAGAAGTGTAAAGGTCACCACAGCCAGGTGGCAGGGCTGTGGGCAGCAAAGATGTCAGACCCCAAAAGCCCAACAGGGTGGGCCTGATCCAGACAGCCACTCAAAAGTCCGATGGCTACGAGTCCTACGCCCAAGATGGTGCCTGGCGAGTGACGCTCCCTTCCTTTGGCTGAGGCGCTTGAGAAAGTTCCTGTGAAGAAAGTGGATGCTCGTCTGTCAGCCTCTTGCGTCACCTGTGTGGATGCCCACTCCGTGTCGATGCCATTTCAAGCCATCTTTACTTTGAGGTCTGTGCCCTTTGTGAGCTCAGCTTGGTCACGTTCAGGACCCCAAGAGTGGCACAGCAGGTTAAATGTGGACCTCTTTATTTTATATAGTGCCTTTCCAAGTTTTGGTAGGACTGGAATTTCTTTTATTTGGGCAGAAGGTGGAGAAGATTAAACTGGCATCACTGTGGGCAGAGACCAGTCCCTCAGCCGTTATGCCACACTGCCATCAGCGGTCACTCTTTAGGACCTAATGGCCATGATCATCTGTGGAGGTCTGGCAAGTCAAACCCACCCGTCAGGTCAAGGCGGTCACTGGGCCACCAACTGGCTCTATGGGCACCAAGTGCTGGCACCTGGATTAAAATGGAGGACAGGGGGTCCAACTGGTCCAGCGTGGTGCCAGCATGCTTAGATGTTAACTGAACAGTTTACAAAGAGCCTCCTGAAGGGGGTGCCAGCGCCAGACCACAAACAGTCCGGGCACCCGGGGGCAGCAATAAGCAGGCGGGGGCTGCCATGGGGCTCCAAGCTGGTGGTTTCAGTCCATGCCATGTTCAATCAGAAGAGAAAAGAGAGACAGCATGGCATAGTGGATGGTGGCATCTTCTTCATAGCACCGTTGGAAATGGCATACGGCGCTGATGCCCTTCTGTGTGTACACAAGTGTGAGCTCCCCTGGCTGTACAGTCAAAAAGTAGGGCATCACACACTCCTGTGCCCGCACCATCTCTGCACATTCATGCTGGCCTCGTTTTATTGACTGCCTGTACATTGTGGCGGCCTAAATGCCCCCTCCCACCCCATCACAGACACAGGCCCTGTGTACCACCTACAAGTCTGTCGGGTCATGTGACACACGGGCAGCGTGGCACAGCAGGTGAGCCACCCGAGGCTGCCAGATCAGATGTGAGCAGGTGCCCCCGGCCCCCCCAATCTGTTCTTGAGCGCATCACAGCCATCCACCTGCAGGGGGTGCTGGCCATGTGACCGGAGCGGCTGGCGCTATCCTGAAGAGGGGCTTCATCAGCACTGAGAGGTGGTGGGCCGGGGTTCCACTGGGTCCTGCCCGCCCGGTCAGTGGTCCGGCACACGGAGGACGAAGCCTCCGCCTCGACTCTTGCTGAACTCCGACTGCCTCTGGCCGCTTCGCTTCTCCACGCTGACCGTTCGCTGCTTTCCACGCATGTGGAGCGGGATGGCCGAGGGGCGCACGGCCACCTGGAGGGGCTTCTTCACCCTGTGACAAGAGAAGGCAAAATGACACATTATGACTCGATCACAATATGGCGCCTTTCAGCAGCAAGCGACTCTGCAGTGAGGGGGGCACAGCCAAATGAACTGAGCATGGGCACTCGGTGCCCTCTGTGTTGGGTGGCTTCTCACCACTGGCAACAGCCACACATCTCCAACCCCAAGTCTCTCAGCAGGGGTCTCCTGTTGCTCTTCATCAGTGGTGATTAAAAATGCCAACACAGAACACCCATCATCAAAGATGGGTAAAGAGAGTGTGCCCACTAATTAAACTGTCAGCAGGTGACCTTCTCACACCAAAGTCATGCCAGGTGAGGGTGTTGTGGGTTCCATTTGCCATTTGAACCTAGTCCCTCAGTGCCCAGTCAGGTCTGCGTGCCAGCTCAAACGAGTACAAACACAGTTAAGCCTGGCAGCATTTCAACGAGTTCAGAGAGGGAGTGAGGGTGACTAGCAGCGGTGGGGCACTGTGATGGCACCAGTGAACATCATTCACTGAGCAGCCCATTGTGCCCGGGGTAGTGCTTGCTACAGCAGTCATGTGAGTCACCAGGGGTGCCCTGTGGAGCACACAGTGCCTACAGGGACAAAGGCTGGCATGCTTGTTCTGTCACCAGTTTCACTTGGCTGTAAATGAAGGAGTTCCTCATCTGTCCCACCCAGACTGGACAGGTTACATGAGTGATCAAATGTGATGCCAACAGCCAGTAGCACTGCGCAGTATGGTGGGCACCATTCATGGCCAAGCCAAATACAACCAAATGAAAGCAAGAGAGAGAGAGAATTAAGGCCGAATGGCACCATGAGGAGGGCGACACACCATCTCTCCTCTCACCGCAGGCACAGCTAGGATGAGACACCAAGGAGTCCCCATGACCCCTGTACCAGGTCCTCCTCTGGCAATATGGAGGAGCAGGACAACAGGGCATCAGCTTCTACCCATGCCAGAGCTAGGACTTGCACAACCCTGTCAGTCCTACGCTGGCATTAGGCTCTTCACAGGCGGTGCCACTCGCTCTAATTGGCCCCTTTGAGACCCGCGTTGCCAAGCTCTGCCATCTCAAGTTATTTCAGGAGCAGCTTGTGACACAAACAGCATGATGAGCCTCCCATCCCCCGACCACGCAGCAGCCCCTCCGGGTGAACTAACAGCTGACTG
>JANRMT010062841.1:187790-217558 GCA_026402145.1 Polypterus bichir lapradei | reverse complement strand
CCGCGGCCCCCCCCCCCCCCCCCCCCCCCCGCCCCCCCCCCCGGTCAACCACCCCCCCCCTTCCTTTGGGGGGTTCCCCCCCCCCCCCCCCCCCCAGCTTTATGCCTTTTGAGCTGCTAATGAGCATTAGCCCCACTGTCGCCTAGTTACCATCACCATGGCAATGAAGCATCTGTACTGTGTCAGGACTACAGAGGCAGGATGGGAGGGTGACGGCAGACAAGACCCCTGACCCTTGCTCTCCACGAGGCCGAGGCCAGTTCAGGTCCTGCCACCCACATACCGTGTGGCCCTCAGGTCTGCCCAGCTGAGAGCAAACTGGCAGAAACTGGCCATTTCAAAGTCCAGGCATGTAAGGTGCTATAAAGAGAACTCCTCCAACAGGCGCCTCGGTGATGAGGACCTTCCTGCAGGTCAGACAACAGCACGGGCACAGCAGGCTGCAGCACACGGGCGCTCTTTCTTGTGCAAATCAGAGCGAGCGACTGACAAGATAAATGGGCAGAGCTGGCGGGCACGTGTGGCCAGCTGTCATGGCAGATGGTGTGGGCGGAGCTTGACCTTTCACCCAGCTTGTGACAAAAGCCTGCTGGTGGGTTACACCTGCCAGAAAGGGGGGAGCTGGGGGTTGGGGTTGCTGCAGTGTAATGAAACACGAGGGGAGCGTGTGATTGGCCCACCTGAACGGGCACTGCATTCACGGCTTGTCTTCCATTCACACCCCTCTGTGTGGCGTGTGCCTGTGCCCAGGTGCCCACTTTAGGAGACTGGCACTTCCTTTCATGCTGCTGCTCATTTTCAAAACTGAGGTACCTGGTCTGTCTGGGTGGCACAAGGATAAAAGGCCTTGGCGGATGGCAGCGGAAAGTGGTCCGGTGGGTGGCACAGAGAAATAGAGAGAGTGTGCCCAGCGTGGTGTTCTGCGCTCAGCCCGTGTTCCTCCCATCTCGATGGCCTGATGTGGAGACGTCACGCGCCTCAGCGGTACACCAAAGTCAAAGAGAAGTGCCAAGAAGTCACTTCCTGCCTTGAGTGTGCCAATCACTCCTTTCTTAAAGGAAGCTGTGCCCCCAGGTCGACTCTCTTGGATTTCGACCTCCAGCTGTTATGACATCACAGTTGTGCCAGCTGCTGCTTCCTTGAGCCCAAGGACCTCACGGCACACTGGCAACGTGTCCCCACCGAGGTGCCTCTTGCCTTTCAGCGAGTGCCCCCCATTCTATTGTTGGCACTCTGCGGTCAGCACTTTGCAGCACAGGACTCACCTCTTAAAGTGGTCGGCCAGCACGCCCAGCAGCTCCCCAACGTGGTCCTCATTCTCGTCGGCGCCCGCGCCCTGCAGGCAGATGACCATGTCGTCCTTCTGGACCGTGTGCACCACCACCAGCTGATCCCTGCCGCTGGTCACACTCACGCCGGTCACCTATGGCATGCGTGGCAAACACAGAGTCAGCTGGGAGCCGGGAAGGGCGCTATATAAAGTCGGCTGGGGGCGTGGCTTACCGCACTCAGAGGGACCTTTTTCAGCACCTTAAAGTTCTTGCTTGGCTTCATCTTGTAGACGAGGGCGTCAGTGACCAGCAGTGCCCGCTCCTTGCTCTTGTTAAACCGGTTGACCTGCAAGCAAAAGACAGCAGGCTGAGAGATGGAGGCCAGTGGTGCCCCCTTGAGGCTAGCGACTACAGCAACAAGACCAGCCTCAGATGGCAACACTGCGGGCCACTTCTGTCTGCTGCCCCCCCATCGGTCGACTCTGAAAGGCTGCACCAAGTGTCCATTGGCATCTGAATGGGGCATGTAGAGTGGGGCAGCCCATGCAGATGCTAATGGCATGGCTGGCGGAAGCCCACTGGCATCCCTGGCTGAGTTCCTTCCTGTGTGCCCCGTACCTATCTGGGCTTTTTGGTAGAGCCTCATACCTAACACAGGGGGCACTTGCCAGGAAAGTCAGCGTGCAGGGGGCACCGGTGCATCGCCATGTGCTTAAAAGCAGAGCAGCTGGCATCGCAGGGCAATCAAGGGTGTGCCCGTTATCACACATCCCCCCACTAAATTGGGCAATCCTAGAAGCACACAGAACACAGCCTGTAGGGGGAGCCACTCGAGAGCCGTGGACACGTCGAGTCAGCAAAAAGACGAATGCCATGCAAAACACAGAGGAGAAGAAACTGGGCGCCCTTTGGTTGGCACATGGCCCCCTACGAACCTTGCGGATGAGGCAGGAGAAGAGCACGGCACTGTAGGCGTCTTTGCTTTGCAGATCCTTGGCCACCTTGGTGAACTCCCCATCTTTTATCTGGGAGAAGAGAACAAAGCAGAGCAGAGCAGCAGTCAGGTGGCAGACATGGCAGGCTTGGCACTGTGCCCTCAACCTCTGCCATCTAACATACAGATCCATATTTATCCATGTAAATCCCAATGAGCTCCTTCACAGGCCACATCACCGATACCCGCCGCTGCACCGTGTGGTGAAGTCCCAAACGGCCCCTAAAGTCAATGAGAAGGCGATTCCAGACAAAAGGCGATACCCACCCGACAATGGGCAGTACTCACACTGGCCAGGTAGTTGCGCTCCCAGGTCCTCGAGTGGCCCCACTCCGTCCTCTCCCCTTGTAGAACTTCCATGGCGGCCACCTTCGCCCGCACCTCCGGCATGTGTGATGGTGGGATGTTCTTTATGATCTGCCGTGCCCACCACCTGTGGGCATAAAGCCACCCTGTCAGCTGTGAGGGTCCAACACAAATCTTGCCCAGTCAACATAAGGACTAGTCATGAAGACCTGGAGGTCTCTAAAGCCCCTCAGGAAGCTCACTGAATTGCCACAGGACAGTAGTCAGACTGCCAGGCTTTGCCCTCTTGTGTGGCACCTTACCCTATGCCAGTGGAAGTGCCAAGAACAATAAATGACATCAAGTCCGCTGCACTATGTGGTGCCCAAGCCTCTCTGTGTGATGTCAGTCCTTAACAAAGTCCCTCTTGCGCCCCGTGTCCAGTTTGAAGTTAACAGCTTTTACCCCCCCAGGACCCCCATTCTAATTCCCTTTGTAATTTTAAGCACTCCATGCAGGTCCCCACTGTTTATTAAACTGTAAAGGTTCAGCTCCTTTAGGTGGGCGGGCCTACCTGGTTGCCCTCCATAGCCCACCTAGCTGGTTCTCTCTGGATTTTCTGTGGCATTGTTTTTTATATGAGGACCCCCTAACAGTACATAGGATTCCCACACCAGTGTTCTCTACGCAATATTAACATCCTATTAACCACCTTGGTGGCATCCTGTCTGCCATCTGGATGCCAACAGTCTACCATGGCAGGCGGGTTCTTCACAGATGGTGCCAATCTAGTGAAAAGGAGGCAATGGATGTCACCGCCAGTGGGTGACGCTGTGAACTTAATGAGTGCCAACCAGTGAGTGTGTGCGTGTGAGTGTATGAGTGTGTGTGTGTGTGTGTGTGAGTGTGAGTGTGCACGCGCACCTCCTTAGCATGAAATCTGCATGTGTTTCATTACAAAGACGACAGGCCCTTTGGCACATGTGATGGCAGGGCAGGCAGGTCACAGACACCCACGTGTGCCATGACGCCCTGCTGTGTGCCCCTCGGTGAATCTATGAGCAGTGGCTGATTGGACAGTTCTGAAGCCCCCTGGGTCTGTTTAAGAGAACTGGCCTAACCAGGGGTGTGCCCTGTTGGCTGAACAGGGCACCACCTAGGGTTGGCAGATGCCCAGAGCGATTTCCTTTATTAATCATCTGCCAATGTCCTCCAGACCGAGAGTCCCATGAGAGCTGAAGCCAAACCCAGAAGGACTGGCACCAAGTTGCTAGCGCCGGCCTCTCTGATGTTCGGCTTGGGCAGGCGCGCCAGGTAATATGACCTGGGAGGCCCAGGGCAGTGTGAGCTGGGATTTGAATCCGTGGCAGCCCCAAGCCTCCGTGCCATCCCTACAGTTATATTCCCATCCAGCTACTTGGGGGCACACCTGACTGGTGCCAGCCATGGGCACTGGCTCATTTAGAGTTTGCCTTGATTTCTTTGACTTGCTTCACTTTCCCCGACTTCTGCTCCAGCACCGAGATGCCAATGCTGCCACCTGGACCGAGCGCCCAACTCACCTGCGAAACAGATACTGGGTGTTCTCCTGAAAGCTCCGCAGGACCGCCGGAGGACTGGGCCAGGGCACACTCTTGCCGTAATCACTCATGTTGCGCACGTTTGCAAAGCGCCGCTCCACCTCGCGGAAGTGGGCCTTCACCTTGTGGTGCTTGAAGCAGGCCATTATAGCGTAGATGGCACGCATTTGGCGGCAGCGTCTCCGGGCCAGCGTGCCGCGCCACACCTGCAATCGGGCACAGACGACCTCACAGTGAGTGGGCAGCTCTGTGGCCCCCTAGTGGCCAGGTGGCTGTTATTACATAAACGAGGCCTACCTTCTGCAGGAAGAGGATGATGATGGGGATGAGGTCGAGGCGCTCCTGCTCAAGCCGGTACAGCGTCTGTGGGTGGCGCACAAACACCTTGGAGATGCCGAAGGCCACGTCGTTCTGGAAGCCATGTTGGTCGATGATGGCCTTCACGGCCTCACAGTCCGAGCTCATCAGGTGGTTGGGCCAGGTGTACTCACAGGTCATCTTGTACCTGCAAGGTGGGCAGAGGAGATTTAAAATGGCTTACCGCTGAGGGCTCACTCCTGTGCCACCCTCTATGGTGGGCGCTACCCTCACCTCAGCAGGAATCGTGCGTACGGCTGCCTGTAGGCGAAGCCCGCCCGGCGCACCCGCACATTCTCCAGAAGGCCGAGGTACTCCACCTGGTGACGGCATCTTTCTTCATCCAGCGCCAACGGGCACTTGGCATCATTGGGCTTGATGCAGCGTACATAGTAGGGCTCCTGAAAGGCAGAGTGGAGACGTCTGGTCTTGGAGGAAGGCGCTATAAATGATTCACTCACTTTATCTGCATCGTATTGTGGTTGCAAGACAAGAACCAGCCGTTGACAGGATTCCAGCCCATCAGTGGGCACACTCACTCACCTTGTGCCAATGTTTGGGAGGAAACTGAAGCCCCCAGGCCAGACACCTCCTGTGGTGGGAGCGGGCACAGAGCCATGAAGCAGCAGCGCCACCCTGGTGCCCAAGCAGAATTCACAGGGTTTTTAAAGGGCAGACAAGGATGGAGGGGCTGGGGACACGATCCCCACGATCCCAAAGCTGGGGAGGGGTTGGGGGGGGTTTTAAGACGGGGGCCCCCCCCCCCCCCCCCCCCCTTGTCCACTTGCGGCACATCCTGCCAGAGCCATCCAGCCTCATTTGGCTTTACCTACTGGGGTGCAGGGGGGTGTCGGGCAAGGTTTACCTGAAGGAGGCGGGGCACCATCACTGAGACACGCCCTCCTGATGGGACGCAGCCAATTGGCTGGATTGTGAAAGAGCCTGACTCTCTATCTTGATTTGATTGGATGATGCTCAGACCTGGCATTTTCTGTTCTTGCCTGTGGACTACATGGGCACTTGGTATGATGGCAACATGGCACCCTGGGCATCACCTCCATCTCAAATATATAAAGAAGAATAAGACTCGCAGAGTCGCCTTGAGCCTGCTGGGGACTCGTTCTGACCAATGAGACTTGAGCCATGACCAGGAATGGCATGGGTGGGCCGCAGGAGCACATGAAAAGGCGCTACATACGTCCAGCACCAGAGCACTGGCACCCACATTTCTATTTCAGGCACTCAGTGAATCGGTCTGGCATCATGCCAGACGAGGGAGGTCTGCTCACCTTACTGGCCAGTTTCTCCACCAGTGCCACCATGGAGTTTTTGAAAAGTGTCGCTGCCGCCTGAGGCCTCTTGGTCACCTCAGTGATGCTCAGATGTCCCTCAGGCCACATCTCCTTTAAAACTGGGTCAGAGCTGAAAGAGACGACAGAGAGGGAGGGAGGAGTAAAGGGAGCAAAGCAGGGAGAGACGCACCGCAGACCTCGAACCAATGAAACTGAAAGGGACCAGACTGGGAGGAGAGGGGGTCTGCCTGGGAATATAGCGCCCAAGACCCCACCTATCCTGCGAGTACTGCCGGCTCTCTTAAATGGCCTGAACTTGTTCTTCTCTTAAACGTCTGCCAGGCGCCTTGCTCGCTTGGTAGCAATGCCATATCCCTCTTGTCTCTGCTGGCTTTACTTTGGAGGTCAGGGTGCAATGAATAAATAAATAATCAGTGAGGACAGAGACGCAGTGGTCACCCTGCCTCATGGCACTGCCCACCCAGCACAAAGCCAGGCCACTGGGTTGTTTAGTGCCTTTCCAGGCCCGTCTGCCATCCTCTGACCAGCCCGACGCGAGGGGCTGCTTGCTGATCCTGCTAGTGTGACGTGCCCTTTGAACTGGCAGAGCACCTTGGGGACGTGTCACACTTGACACACACTTGAGAGGGCGAGCGGTCAAAAGTAAGAAAGGAGCTGCCTTCACAGTCCTGGCATGCATGCCACCCTCTTTGTGGTCATGTGGCACCTGAACAGCCCTGGAATGTCCCCACAGTGCCACCTGCTGGCTGATTAACTCCTACCGCTGCCTCACACTTCAGCTTCCCCTGTGGCATGGCAGTAGAAATGTGACTCAGCTGGTGACATCTCAACACATCCCTAGAAGTGGGTGAAAAGTGAGCCAAGGGTTCAGCCTGGAATGTGCCACCCATCAGTCTGTGCTTTATATAACAGATTCGGCAGCCAGTTAGGGGTCAAAAGGCACATGGCAATGTCACCATGAGCCACTCCCGATGGTAACAGAGTCAAGACTTCCACGTGACACACGGACCTGACACACAGCAGAGGAGTCGAGATGCTGGCTTGGCTTCCATGCCCACCCTTTATGAACTGCTAGGTTTTTAATGACCGTCACCGCAGCCGAGTGGGCATCTGAAAGGCACTATATTGTTTTCTAGCAGCTGACCTTAATCACATCCTAGACCACTAATGGGCAGAGCTTACCACCTGCCTTCTCCAATGCTCTCTTCTCGACTCTGTGAAGCCCTATGCAGCTGAGGTGGTCAGTATGGTTTAGGCTGGCACCTCAAACATGGCATCAGCCCTCACTGGTCTCATTTGTTGTTCTTCGAGATTCTTCTGGGGGCTGATGGACGTTTGCTCGAGCCGCGTGTATATTTAGACGAGCGCGTTATGTAACAGGTGAGTCACTCCAGGCTGCCATGGTAACGGGTGCCCACACATAGAGAAGGTGCTAAAAACAGCTGTGACACAACAGAACAGCCAATGGCAGAGCAAAAGGAATGCTGACAGGCGCAGCGCACCCCAGTGGCCACCACCAGGCGTCGGCCTACCTGTTAAACATGAGCCGCTTGAAGTCCTGGAAGAGGGGGTCCTTGTTCTTGTCCAGGAAGCCCTCGACACAGTACCTGCAACAAGAGACACCGCGTCAGCCCGGGCACCCACGGAGGAGTGCCAGTGGTCGGGATGGGTTAAAGTATGGCACCCCCAGAGGAGTGGGATGGACAGCTTTGGTGCTACCATGACTCTCATGTCAGTCTCGTCTGATCGATGCAGGACATCGTGGGCAGAAAGAGAAGCAGGTGACAGTCGCCACCCGATGGCGCTGGCCAGCATATGTCATGAAACACTCATGTCGGCTGATGGAGACATGACAGAATTCCCCTGTCACCACTGGATGGCGCTGCCTGTCGTGTGGCCGACACCTCCCTGCAGCACCATCTGTGCCAGCTCTGCTTGTGCCGCAGGCTCCTAAACTGACTGAAGTAGGTCACATTGGGCAAGGAGCCGCCACAAAAATAGAAGAGCATGTGTGCCAATGGGAGCGAGGAGGTGGCAGACACACTTCAGGCTGGAGGCTGGCAGAAGTTTGAAAAGCGAGGCAAAAGGCTGCACTGCCATCATTCCTGTGCCTGACTGCCCCCTCTCAGGGTGACTGAAGGATGCGACGGACTCCCAGAATGTTTAGACGGACAACCTGAAGGGCATTTGGCAGCCACGACAAACAAAACGGGCAAAAAATAAAAATTAGGCAGCCCAAGATTTGCTTTATCAGCGCCTTTCATGGCACACACAACTTTTTGAAAATCAGTTAAGGGTGACAAAATGACAAGGCGGGCATCTTAGGGGTCACTTTCTGTGGCATGCGTAGGTGACGGCCTGGCATCTCCTCGAGTGTTTCCTGCTCTGTGCCAAGATCAGCCATGGCAGGGATGTCGACTCGCCGTCCCGGTGGGCCGCAGTGGCTGCAGGTTTTTATTCCAAGGTGGTCCTGGCTGTGTACCCCCGTGGCTCACTGTGAACATCGGACAGGGTGAGCAGAGCAGACTCGCATTTCACTTGACTTCATGCCCTGAGAGTGGTTGGCGCCTTTCACTTTTACACTTCACCAGGAACAGAAAACAGCGAAAGCCAAAAGGCGGACATTTAAAGGAAGTGAAGTGAAGTCGATTGAAGGCTGCTTTGGCAGCTCGAATCCAGAAGTGGACCGGACCTCCAGGACCACCAGTGATGTCATCAGGGCAGACCAAAAGGCGCTATATCTCAGTGTAGAGAAGGCAGGGATATTCTGACTTGAGGCGCTGCCAGTGCCACGACAGATGAAGATGCAGATGTGAAAGGCGCTATATAACCAGTGAGTAGACATGAAAGGCGTTATAGCGACAGCACCCCTTGCCAGTCATGACACCTCAGTCACATCATGTATGATGTCACTGTGCCCCGCCTCTCACCTTACTGTCACTCTCTCCGTCTTGGCTTTTGTGCCCTTCTGCCCGCACTCAGCTTGGGCCCCACACAGATGCCCCGAACCTCCACCCTAACCCTGGCTACTCACGTCACATCTCCTGCATAATGCCGGATCCGGAAATCTCTACGGAATTCCATCGTCTTGTCAGTGGCACACAGCTGTAAAGAAGACACAAATGGTCAGTGACAGGCACCTGGCCACCCCGCCAATGACCCTGTGGGCACATGCAGTGACTTTACAACAGCGCGCTTTGCCATTTCACCCTGGGCTGTAGGCCGCAGAAATTTAAGAAAGTAAGAGACAAGAGGAGCTGCATCCCCAGCATGATGGGCACACAAACACACACAAGGCCCGACACTATAGCCTAGTGGCATGTGCTGAGCCAACTGGGCATCATTGGCACGAATAGTCAGAGCTGGAGCCCCAGGAGGTTAAAGTGGGCAGGGCCACCTCGTTTTGCCCCCTTCAACCAAACTCCATCGCCATGCCACCTGGCCCCAGACTCCCTGTCTCCTGGCACCTTTTTGACCCGGCCTCCATACCCATGCCCCTGCCCTTTTGACCCACTGACTGTCTGGCCATTCTCATTTATTGAGCCTTTGTCTCGAGCTGACATTCTGTCCCTTGTCTCACATGACCTTGATTTTCCTTCAACATGTCCACTGATTTGTGCCCACCTGTAGCTTCCTGTCACTTACAGTGGGCACATACTCACCAGTGCTGCCTGACTGGACTCAGCCCAAGAACGACTGACCAGAAGTGCTAGTGTTGGCACGCAGTGGTCGCCAGTTTGAAATTTTACGTTTTAGGGGTTTGTACACATAAGCCACCTTCACCATTTCTACCCATTCAAAGGCCAAAGGGCACAAGGCACAGGACTTGTGTCCAGCAGTGCCCTCCTGTTGTGGCCTATACATACTGGCACTGTGAGTGACGGTTCGAGTTTAATTCCTGTGCCCACACACATCCCGGCCCCTCAAAGTGGGCACGCCAGCAGCTCACCTTGCGGCTAGTATAGTGGGGATGTCTGCTCAGCCTGGCGTCCATGGTGTCCAGGAACATGGTGTCAGTGACCGCGCCAACGTTGAGGCAGGCTTCATCCAGGATGGCAATGATGCCCTTGTGTGGCTGCTCCACCAGGTCCACGATGATCTGGTTGTTGAAGTAATCGATCTGAAAGCCAGTGGGGAGTGTTAGTACTGGCACCGCCTCGGGCCCACCCCCAATGCCCGCTGGCACTCACATGCTGCCACTCGATGCCCTCCCGCTGGTACTCCTGCTGCTCCTGCCTAAGGATCAGCTCGATGAAGAGCTGCTGGAGTTTCTCGTTGCAGTAATTGATGCAGAACTGTTCAAAGCTGTGGAGAGAGAAGATGAGGAAGACAATGACAATATAGCGCCTTACGCCAAGCATGACTCCTCTCATGAATTTGCCACTCTTTTTTTTTTATTAGGTGAGCCAGTCCAGTGCAGGGCACACCTGTTGTTGTCAAAGATCTCAAAGCCATAGATGTCCAGCACGCCGATGACCGTGTTCTTGCCGTGCAGCGCCGGGTCGTAGTCCTTCACCTCGATGACGTGGTTGATGCGGCGGACGATCCAGCAGAAGAGCCGCTCGTAGAGAGCCTGAAAGTGGGAGAGTACAGTCAGGGTGATGCCACACGTGTGCATGGGAGACTGGCTGGGCATGTGTGGGCATGTGTGTGTGTCTGGGTAAGCAGAGCCTCCCGAAGGGCAGTAAGGGCACTGCCAGCCCTCACCGATCTCAGGCGCAATGACTGCCTCTGGCACCCAGTGGAGATGCCCAATATTGACCCAACAGCTGGTAAAGCAGAGCCATCCTGGCTTGGTGGGCTGAGCCCGGTGGGCATCAAGGTCCACTATCTTTCTGTCCACCGTTAGGGAGGCTGGCAATTCTGGGCCACTAGGGGGCAGTGTGAGAGGGTCAGCTTCTACAAACAGGGACCCTGCACGAGTGAAGATGCGTCCCAGGATGCACTGCAGTCAGCAGTGCCACAGGGCGCGAGACTGAAAACCAATCTCCCATGAGAGCACCAGCACGTGTGGCATTACCTTGGCAAAGGCATCTCTCCCGAAGCGGGCCTCCTCAGGACTGTGCCCTTTGTTGAAGACCTCGCCGACTCCAGTGGCCACCGTACGGTACAGCAGTGCCCGCTGCACGGCGTCCGTCTCTGACCTGATTAGACAGGCGATCTGATCCACGATGTCTAGGTCTCGGATGACCACCGTGTCCTCGTCGTTCTCAAACTCCACATTACCCTGGGGAGAAATGACAGTCAGGACACCGGGAAACGGGTGGGCAGGCAGGCCAGGGGGCTTTAGCACAAATGGCGGTGGCTCACCAAGTGTAGGATGGTGCCCAGTAGGTTGTAGATGGACTGAATCTCCTCGTCACTGAAGCCGATGACCCGCATGGCACGGAGCACAGCCCGGTGATTCAACTTGTCATCACTGACCGCCTGTGGAGGGAGAAGGTGACAGTCAGCACCACAAGCCAATGGTGTCTCAGGGGCACAACCATGGCAGAGCTTTCAGGTGCCAGCGTTCTGCGGCGACACTTCTGCCTCCTCTTCTTGATGCTGCGTCCCACAAATTTAGACCACCAGGCAGCCAATGTCGGACATGTGTGCATACAGCACCAGGCCAGGAGAGATGTGCCATGAGGAGAATTGGTGCTCCAGCAGTAGGCGTTCAATGAAACAAAGCATGGCAGGACGTGGGCAGAAGGCTCTGAGCAACAAGCACTGACCAGCATGGCACCCTGCACCCAACCCTAACCCCTTATGAGACATCAGAGACTTTGGAAAATGGCACGACAAAGTTCAGGGCTGGGCACTGTGACAGTCGGCTGTGCCCGTGGCACCCAACTTTAAGGTGTGGGCACAGAATGTCATTTTAAGTGCTAAGTGGATGGCCATGAAACACCAAGCGGGTTACCTAAATGTTTGTCTTTAAACTTCAGTGCCACCCCTGTGGTTGAAAAGGGCATCGGCCACCTTGAACAGCTCTCAAAGTGGTGATTTTTCAACCCGCCGAAGTAACACGGCCCATTGCCGTCAGTGAAAATGGAAAGCAAACAGAATGTGCCAGACGTGGGCATTTGATGTGCCAGGGTATCTCCAGTCTGCCAGTCTTTTGAACAAACTCATGCGGCTCCTCATGGACACATGGAGGCATTTTGGGTGGCACTGATACTGCTGTATGCAGCCCCCTGCACCCCAATGCGGGCAGTGCCATGTACTTACATTGCAAACAGCGCCCTCTCTGGTGAAGCGGTAGCCATCGGCATCTCTGTGCAGGCCCAAGGCCTCCAGCATCTCCTCAGAGCCTCCAGAAAGCAACTGGAAAGAGAAGGCAGAGTGAGTGTGTTGAGCTGGGCATGGGGTGGCACATGGGCACACAAATCAACAGTCATGTCTGCTAATGCGTCGACATCCTCCCACCTGATAGAAGGTGTGAAAATTCCTCTCGCCAGCCTGCTGCTTCACCACCCGTGACTACAAGGGAAAGAAAAGACGGCTCAGTTAGAGGGGGACGTGGCATCTGCAGTACACTGGAGGGCGACTTCTGTGTCTTGTGGTTTTAGGTTATGTACTGCAGTTCTTTTCCTGCTGAACACACTGCCAGGCATGGGAATTTGGGCAGGACGCCAGCCTGCTTAGTCAGTAGATAACTTGTCCAAACTGGCCTAATCCAGTTCAAAACTAGGAACCAAGCCTAGCCTGGGCACCAGCCTCTCACAGGGTACCACACTCAACATTCACGTTGGGTACTTCCGAGTCACTGATGAACCTAACATGGGCATCTTCAGGATGTGAGGGTAAGCAAGAGAAAAGCCCAGACTGACGCAATCAGATTGAGTGAGTGCCACATGGGCAGGGAGAGAGGAGGGTCACTAAGCCCCGTGCCTCCTGGAGGTATTTAACACACTTGGATAGAAAGTCATATCCCCGGAGTTGCCAAGCAGACGCACTGACCACTGTGCCAGCCGGCTTCCTATACGTACACACCCAGTTCTGAAGCTAATGTGATAAATGGCAAGGTGCAGGTGGCGTGTCTGGTGTGTAGCTGCCCTTCCCTGAATAATCCTTTGCCACCTTGTCAGATGAGGTCGACCGCCTTTGCCCAGCAGCACAGAAGACCATCAGGCCACCATCAAACACAACTCAAATGAACTGATGGGCACTGAAGGGCACGCAGTGTAGTCTAAGGAATCTGAAACGTGGGAGCACAGGAGGGTTCATCTCGGTTCACACTTGAATGGAGTGCCCACCATACCCGCCTGCTCTGTTTGTAACTTGACAGCATGCTGGGTCCCGTGTGCCAGTCAAGAGCCCATTGCACGAAAGCGAGCCACAAGCTCAGAGCAGCCCGACAGCATGTGCAAGAGGACCTGACGGTCTTCTACGTGGAGCTGCCAGGCAGGGCTGAGGTGGGCAGTCGGTGCTCGACAAATGCCAGCGGGGCACCCCGTACTCTTAAGAAAGGCGTCAATTAAACCACCAGCTGTCAGCACCGTGTGCAAGTTGTGAGTACTGAAGGCACGCCAGCAGGGGGCACTCTAGGTACACCCATCCATTTATAAACCCACCCCCAGAGGGCATCCCTGCAGTTACCCTGGACAGGCCCACTTATGCCCACACTGCCTGGCCAGTGTAAGGAATGCTCAGTAATGTTTTTGGAATGTGGAAGGAAAGCTGGCGGAGCTAATGCCACAGCGAGGACATGCAAAGTCCACGCCTATGTGGGTACCAAGGACACACTTTGGGCAACCCCTGCTCGGGGTAGTCAAGACCACCACTGTGATCACTATAAGCTGAATGAGTGGGACACACAAGCATGGCACGGTGCCCCCACCCCTCAATAGCACATCTTGGGCTGTGCTCCAGCATCGTGCCCTCTACCCTCGTGAGGCCCCTAGCCTGGCACTCCCAAACGGTTGACGTTTTGGCTTTTGAAGCAACGAGAACCCGAGAGGGCACAAGGGGCACCAGGGTCCAAACCAAACAAGCAAAGAGGCCTCACGCAAATAAAGCAAATGAGCAAGAAGGAGGTGGCAGCGGGTGATTTACGTCATCCCACCCGATGACATCATCAGTTGCCATGGAGACGAGCTGAGGTGGCATCACATAAACTAAGAAAACAAAATTCAAAGCCCAAAGTGAACTCCTTGAGCATAAAGACCCCAGATGTAGAAGTGGTGCCCCCATGGGCCTGGCATGTGCCCGCACCAGGCCAGCCCCGCGTTGCACAGCCGAGGTCCCCGCCGGCCTCCCACCTTCTCCAGCAGGTAGTTGTTGATGTGCCCCCCCGTCGGCTCTCCGTTGAAGTTGAAGTTGATGTCCATGTACTTCCCAAAGCGGCTCGAGTTGTCGTTGCGGTTGGTCTTGGCATTGCCAAACGCCTCCAGCACGCAGTTGGACTTCAGCAGGACGTCCTTGACGCTTCAAGACAAAGAGAGTCGGGTGAGCTGTGCCCCTTTGCCCTCGTCGTGCCCAGCTCAGATCTTGCTGACTACGCTACTTTAGATTCCCCCCCCCCCCCTGGGCCCCTGAGAGTAGTGCCCACCGTTTTCGTTCTCCTAACGTCCACCTCGAGGCTTCCCTGATGAAGATCCCCTCACCTTTCGACCTCCTGCTTCTGGCTGGGATTGGTGATGGCGGCGATGTACTGCATGATGTACTTGCTGGCTTCCGTCTTCCCTGCTCCGCTCTCACCTGGCAAGCAAGGAAACAGAAATCGTCGAGTTACTCTGAGGTGGCACGATCCTGGCACATGCCCTCCGTCCGGTTACCTGTCGCCTAATTCACGTATCGCATTGTCTTTGACGCCGAGCGTGTTTGCACTTAATGGTGTCGTGTTAATGGCGGGCTAATGCGACTTGCAGCCTAAAGTGGGGACTCCCTGCGGCCGCCAGACCCCCGATGGCATGACCTTGAAACTCGGACTTTCTTGCTCCTCTCACGTTGTCCACCACACTGGACATTTAGCCTTCAGTTTATCTTTGTGCCCCTTTTGTCATTTTTATTGTTTAAGAAGCCTGCTGCTGACACCCGCACACAGGGGGCTCGGACCATCAAAGGTCACCCAATACACTCGGAGGCATTAGAAGCCTAAAAGGTACCCCACAGGGACAGAGGGGTCGGGACGCACCTCCTCCTTACTGAATTCTGGACGTCCCATCAGGCCCAGTGGCACAAGGTGGCACATCAAGCACCTCGCCACGCAGACTCCATTTACAGAAACCAAAGGGCTCCGTGACTTCAGGCCTGCCAATGTGATATGATGCCATCAACAGCAGCAGCTCAGCCACGAAGCACAAGACCACCACACCAAGTCACAGAGTGGGGTCAACGAGTGCCAAGGTGCATGGGGTGCCCTGCTGATTCCACAGCTGAAGAGTTCCAGGCCTCCACTGGCATCATGGTGTGGGTTTGTCTCAGGCCTCACATCACCAAGTCCAGTGCCACTTGTCAGATGGTGTGGCATAGAGCACAGCGCCACTGGACTGCAAAGTGACAAGTCACGCTTCTCTGTCTGGGTGAGGTGGATGCCAGGAGAACGGTACCTGCCTGACTGCACTGTGCCAACTGTGAAGCTGGGTGGAGGAGTGATGGTGGGGGGTGTTTGTTGATATTTTGGGCCCCCCTTCTACCCCAGCATGACTGTGCCCAGGTCCCTAAAGACACCGTTGGAGGAGTTTGGTGAGGAAGAGGAGCCCCGACCATCAAACACCGTTGGCCTTCTGGTCCATCATTATCATCATCATCATCACGGTGCCACAGACTCCCAGAGCAACGCACCAAAGTCGCCTTCCCAGACGAGTGGGACCGTTATAGCTGCGAGGGGGCACTCCATATTAAGGCCCCGCTGGCATAAGGGTCAGGTGTCCTAATACTTTTGTCCCCACAGTGTACACTTTGGGGGTTACGAGAGCCGGGCAGATTCTCAAAGAGCCAGTCAAGGGCCAACTGGCAGTGAGATGAACTGGCGGGGTCACACTTGGCACCCTTGCATGAACGTCACTGGGCCACACCATGTACTCTGACAGCAGTGGCTTCCACGTGTGTGTGTGTGACATCCCAGGTCCTAATGGCTGACAGTGGCCAGTTACTTTGCTGTAACTGAGTGTTCATCACGGAGGACATGAAAGGTGTGGGATGCCAAGATGAAGAGGCTAACTGGGCACAGCAGGGCGGGCAGGCCGAGTGCCAGGCGACACGTTCACTTGAGTAAATTTAACAGCGGCAGAGCTGACAAGTGACTGTCAAGCTGGCCTGGCCGTGGCTCTTCACGGTGGCTTAATGCGCCTTTAGTGGCGTAGGTGGCAGCGACAACCAGGGCGCCCGAGCCTGCTTGTCACTTCATGCACCATAAAGATTTGACGTCTGCTCTGCTATTACACCCCACTCGGTGTACTCGGCCAGGACAGACCCCCAGAGGACACCGCGCCCATCACGATGCTATAATAAACGCTCAAGGCTGGCACTTCTGAATTGTTACCCCCTGTGACCTTCACATGGTCCGACGCCCCAGCAGAACTTTGGGTCCAGTTGTCCCTGTGGGCATTGAAGATCAGTCCCAGCACTGCCCACCACGGACCCTGGCCAGCCCTGCTCTTCAGTCACGATGCCAACAAACCAACTGCACCAGAGAGGAACAAAGCAGTCACGTCCCGCATGGGCACTGCTCCTGAAAACAGGCAAGAGCAGCTAGCCTCGGGCAATATGGGTGACAGGGACACCAGCAGGCTGTGCGTGACCAAAGTAGCAGACCCTCGTAGGGTCGTGCCAGCACGTTTCTATTGGTGAAGAGTCCAGGAAGTGCCCAGGGGGCATGTCACTTCCATGCTGCAGGCATTCATTCTGCCAGCTCCTTCTCGGCTGCCATGTTGAAGCGGGCAGGGGCTGAGGGTCGAGTGCAACTGCAGATTCATGTGTGGCACCGATCAGGCTGCGTGGCATGCAGTGCCACCTTCTCCTTGACTTTGGTTTACGGCACCAGTCATCCACGTTTTATCTTTGACACTCGTCTGTGAATGTCCTGCCAGATCCTCTCTTCTGTCGAATTGTGACATCACTGAGGGTCCGCAGACTGCGGGATTTGGGGACACTCTGAATTAAGGACCGGACCACCATAAACCCTCACAAGTGCCTGTGCGGCCGAGAGGATCTTAACTGGAGAAGAGAAGACTACTGCGGCCAGCCTTGGCGTAGGGTCAATTCTAAGATACCGGGATGCCCGAGCAGTTCGTTATTCCAAACGCCAGGGCATCCTTCAGAGTGCTTGACCACCCAAACTCTCCACAGACATGGCGGCCATGACGGGCTCTGACTGTCCATGTACTTCGTCGACTGGTCATTCTATGGCATTTAGTGCCGCCACTTTGTGCCAGTCCTGCCCGGTATGCCACGTTGGATTAAACGAAGACATCTGTCGGACCACCTCATACGGGCTAACATGTTTAAGCTTGTTAGACTGCCCGGTGGGTGCTGCCCAGGCAGGGTCATTTTCTCCCTCTCAGCACTTCTGCTCTCACTCTGCCAGTCCTAAGTGACATCTCACTCTTGGCTCGCTACCTTCCTCTTCGTCACCTACTGCATGTGTGTGAAAATGAGCGCCCCCTGCTGGATACGAGTGGCACGTGTGTCTCCATGGCCCTGGCGCTGTGCTCCCACTGGCAGGTGGTGAACATTTCAGACCCTCTCTGCCAGGACGAGCCTAACTAAACGGCGGCCTTCTCACCTGAGATGACGATGCAGGTGTCCTTCGCCGAGCGCTTCATGGCTTTGTAGGCCGCATCTGCCAGGGCGTAGAGGTGTGGCGGCCGCTCGTAGAGTTCCCGGCCGCGGTATGACACGATCACATCCATCCCATAGATCTCCATTGGTCTGTAGGGGTTAACCGAGACCACCACCTCCCCGATGTAGGTGTAGATGCGGCCCTTCTGAAACCTGCACACAAACACAGCCGTCAGTCCGCTTGGGTGTTGAAAAACTGGCGTGGGGCAAAACAAAAGCACGTGTGCCCTCAGGGTGGGCGGCCACGGCAGACGAGGCAGGGCATTCGTACAACTACTGGGAGGAGCTTGCACTCCGGAGCTGGGGGACAGAAGGACCGACGTCACAGGTTAGTGGCTTCAATGGCATCTGGGGGGGGGGGGGGCACCCAGATGAGCTGCTGCTGCCAACTCCTTACACATAATAAGGCTTCACTGCACACTCAGCAAATAAGCACGCAAACCAGGGACCTGCCCACCACGGCCATGCAAATCAGTGCCAGCAGTGTGCCCACCGCAGTGGCGACATGTCTGGCAGACCTGAGCTGAGCCTTACCAGCATGAAGTAAGGAAGCCACCCAGGACGTTGGAGACACATAGTAGGCACACTGTTGTCGAGTCGAGGGCGGACTGGCATGGCTGGCATGTGACAGCTCAGCTCTCTCTGGCGCCATTCTAAACGATTTCTAAATTGTGTGAGGCTGTAATAAAGATGTTATGTGGCAGACAGCGAGACGGATGTGAAAGGCACTATATAATAGACAGCCTGATGTGAAGCTGCTGACTCCTACTTACGCCAGCTGCTGGACTAACGGGCACCCCTTCTCGTCTCTGCTCCCTGAGGGGCCCTGCCACGGGTCACTGGAGGGAGCGGGCTGGCCATCTCCACACCACTTGGCTGCTCATGCCAAACACCACCCAGTCCACACAGCTTGGCATGTCGCCCTCTCCACTCGGTTGGGGTGCCCACTTCCTTTGCTCTGTTGACCCGAGTAGCACTAGGACCAGGCTGTGCCAGGCTTCATGTACAGTATTATTCATGTCTGGGGTCTATGCCTTTATGTCACCCTGTTTATTCTCCACGGACTCTGCCATGCGCCACTTTGCTGCCTCGGTGACGACTTGGTGGCGCTCGTGTGTGACGTCACTTACACTGTGGGACTAAAGGGAGACCCTCCACCCCGTCACCATCCAAGATGGCGGATTTCTTTTCAAATTCCCCTTTCTGGTTAAAGAACATTAGGGCTTCGCTATTTGTGACTCTGTTGTGTGTACTGGGGGTCCAACGAGAGACCCCCTCCTCCCTCCAGTACAACACGGCCGCTGAACTGAGATGACCGTCTGCCCTGAGCTCACCTGGCATGACAGCTCCGCTGAGCAAACCCACAAAGCCCACCTGCCTGCCCACCTGCCACCCAAAGCTCCAGTGAGAAGTCGCACGAAAAGAGTACCTCCTCAGACCCTCTGATATAGCGCCTTTCAGGACCCAAACATGATTTACCTACAGAGACCAGTGGTGGACGTGGCCCCCTGACCAGTGCTCTGCCTGTGGTCTCTTTGAGGGCTGGCATTGGGTGGGCACCATTTTCCTCCTACATCTTTAACAATCCAAACCCGTGAGGCTCCACATTTCAAATTAAGGAGAACGTCTGCAGTTCTTCCAGGTGACGCGAGGGGCCGAGACCCGAAGCCAGCACTTCCTCGTGTGACAGGGGGCTTTGTTTATTTTATACAGAAACATTAAAGTGAAATGAGCCTCCGAGTGCCACCTAACTCAAGCCTGGCAGACAGGCACAAGGACAGGGGGTGACGGTGGGCTGGCTGGCTGGCACCTCAACAAAGCCGACGCCCAGAAACAGCCTGCGAGGTCACCGGACCGGAGGTGTGGCTCAGCCCAGGCGTCACATGCGGGTCATCAAATCACCTGCCACCAGGCGCTTGACAGAAACGAGAGAGGAAGTGCGACGTGAGGGCGGGCAGGTGGCGACCGTTGGAAGAAAGCCAGGAGGTGTGAGGGGGGGGGGGACAGGCTCAAGTGATGGCGCCACCACTATGTGGGCAGAGGGTGATGAGCGGGAAAGTAAAGCAGAGCCATTACCATCACACATGCTAGGGTCACGTCACCAGCCACAAACAGCGCAGACTGACATAGCGCCTTCACGTGGAGGGGCCTGCTCTCCATGCCCGCTCGAGCTCTTCTTATCTGCGCTTAATAAAACAGACCCCTTGTCTACGGGTGCACATGTGACCACGGTGGCATCACATTGTCACCCGCTGGCCGAGTGAGATAAAAGGAGCCATGAAATCATTCCGAGTGCCACTGCTGGGGACCAAAAGAAGCCACCAAGGATTGGCAGTCTTACCTGGCAGGCGAATGGAGTCAGCAGCCATAACTGGCATCGAGCTATAAACTGGCAGGAAGAGCAACCTGCCTGCTGGAACCGAGGCTGAACCCCCGGTGTAAAATTAGTGAGCGCACACCACTGAAAAAGTGACATCAGCTGACAGAAATAGGCTGCAATTTCCGGCTGGGGGCTACAAGTGACGCTGATGGCCCAAAAACCTTGAGGAGCACTGAAGTGACTCCACTGTGCCAGCGAGAACAGGGAATGCCAGCATGCAGGGGGCAGAGCGGAGCAGCACCTTCACGGAGGGGCCATCGGAGTGACCGGCCAGCCGAGGACAGGCGTGTGACACTGAACTGAGACCACCAGGCGGCACCCCTGAGCGGCAGACATTCGGGCACAAGAGGAAGAGCAAATTAGAGAAGAAAAGGAAGGAAGAGACGACTGAAAGAAGAACGGCGAGCAACAGGCCGTGTGGGCAGATGAGGAGGCCAAAACGAGAAGGAGGAGAGGGAAGACAACAGCGACGAGCCGCCCGCCACCTGCCCGCCATCGTGGCACCTCTTACCTCAGCTTCAGGTTGGCCAGGAACTGCTCCATGTTCACCTCATCCAGCAGAACAAAGTCCGACTTCCCAAACTCCAGGCTGTCCAGCTCCGCCATCGGGACCCCAGCAGATGCGTGCGAGCGCCCGGCGTCGGGGGCCTCATGACATCCAGCAGTGGAGCTCAGCGCGAGGGTGTGGCGCGCTGTGACAGCAGGAAGTGGCTCTGTGGCTTGTGGGCAGAGCTCGGCACAGCCGTGCAGATAAGACGCCCGCCCGCTGGGCCTCCCTCCACTTCTGATGGCCTCGGCTTCCTGTCCCCAAAACACCCCACCCGCCGTGGTCCGGGACGCCAGCGGTGACTGGTCACCTGGGATGGTGCCACAGGTATCACGCCGGATGACCTGGACCCTCTCAGGCTGGACGTGCGAGAGCCGCCGACGGTGGCTTTAGTGTCACGTGTGTACTCCTCAATGTCAGTTTTGGAGGCCCGCACTCATGGCACCCAATCCCCTGGGAGCTGCCCACCTGGCCACTTGCCCCCTTGGATGGGTCAATTAGCGCCAGGCGTGGCACTACAAACCGTTTACCTGCCATCCTCTGGTTAGTTCAACACATGGCAGCCGACACAAATGATTGCTGTGGTCTCCACTGAAGTTTACGGACCCCCTTCTGGGATGAGACTCAACGCTGGAGTGTAACACCATGCCTTTCACTCACAACACACGTGACTGGCACAGTACGGGCACCCACAGCCTGGAATGGCAGATGCCAGCCGCTTCAGCACAGGGTGGTCTCTGTCCGAGCTGCTGCCAACAAGCCAGATTTCTGCTCGGTCCTCCCCTTCCCGGATGCCCTGCTGTGGCACTCGGTGAACCTGGCAGTGGATGTGCCATGGCCAGTGCTTACCCGGGTGCGCCTCTCCCGTGGCTGTGCAGTGGTGCATTGCAGAGCACCCCCTAGTGGGGTGGGCTGACCTGGGCATCACAGGGTGTTTGGGTCAGCAGCACCACTTGGCATTTAACTTGAAGTGGCATTTGTAATGGGGGGGGGGGGGTAGCACGCCATACAAGAATATGTGCCAAGTGAATGAAATACCCCGCTTGTGCCCAAGGCATCCCCAGTGCCAATGGCAAACTGCAAGTGGAGTCGGTCCCTTAGTGCCATTTTCATGTGTGGTCTGGGGGGGCGCTCTTGAGTCACTGCCACATCCAAATAACACCCAAGGAGGACACATCTGCACACATCGGGGGGGGGGGGGGGTTTATTAAAGCCAAAGTGATACACAAGCGAAACCCCAAAAGAGCCCAAAGGACACCCCCCCAGGTCTCTGGTCCGATACACCCCAGTGCCAACCCCTCTGCCCACCCACTATGCCAGGGTCTGGAGGGAGGGGCGTTAAGCCACGGCCATCAACTGCTTCTGATAAAGGAAAAGTAGGCAGGAAGAAAAAGATGACTGGCAGAGTGGGCACAGCTTAAGCCAAGTGAAGTTTGAAACTCAGTGCCCAGTCTCAGCGCCACTAGAGGGCCACAGTCGTCAGCAAAAAGACCCCAGGAAGTTGCAGCGCTGGCCTTTCAAACTGTCACGTCGATGACATCACGAGCCTCGCCACTCCTGTCCGCCTAGGGGACTGGAAACCATAGCAACTGTCAACACACCCCCTCTCCTAATGGCAGTGCCCATAGTGGCACCGCAGAAAAAAGAAAAATATTTGAATCAATTCAATCTGTTAGGCTGCTAAAGTGGCCGCTCATGTCGAGGTCTCTGCCCCCCGGGGGTCTGGCAGTGCCCTCTAGTGATGTGGGCGCCTCCCATAATACTACTGTGAAATCCCCATTTCAGCAGACTGGGTGCCCTCACACTTGAATCTGCCTGACATGGGCACATGCGTTCTGTCACTGCTGCCCGATATTCACTTGACTCTCAAAATTAATTTGTCCCTCATGAATTGCCCACCAGTCATTGGCACTGGGCCAGCACAGCTAGTGTGGAACTGCAATGTCCAATGGGCCAGCGGGCACCTGGGGAGGGCCCGTGCAGCTGGCACCAGCTATTCGATAACAAGTTGAAGACCCTCAATTCAACTCACACTGCCAAGTGAGGATCAGCAGACCACAGACAGGGCACCTCACCTGGTGGCCACCTGCTAACCCCGCTGTGACCCGGCCCAGGTGACCAGCAGATGCAATGAGAGACAAGCCTTCACCCGAGTGGGGAGCAAGATGGCGGGGTGCAGACTGCCTGAGTCATCTGAACTGGGCCACACAGAGCCCATGGGCACTGCAAAGACGGCACAGCGCGTGGCTTTAAGCAAAGCATTGTGCGCGAGACCACCCGTGAGGGGGACTGTGGACCAAACAGAGAAAATGAAATCCACTGGGGGGGGCAGATGTCCTGCCCATCTGACACTCTTCTCTTTCACGTTTATTTGAGGCCCACCCCAGAACGGCACTTCAGATGCTTAAAACCCACCATGTTCTTCTAAACTTTTGTGGTGCCATCTTGTCAGATTGAAACGGAGAGGCCAGGGGCGGGCACTGTGGGGGTGGAGCCCGCTCCTTCTACTTCTCCGTGTGGTTCGTGAGTGGGGTCCGTGTTAATCTGTACTTCAGGAGTGTTTTAGGAATGGGTGGCATAGGCTGGGCACTTCTCTGAACCTGCGTATGTTCACTGCTTGCCACCAGATGCTCAGTCCCAGACCTCCACGGCCTGCCGTTGCCCCCGTACTCTGCGCCCGCTCCTCGACTGCTGTAGCCAGGGGATGCTGCTGCCACCCTCTCCAGTCTTCTATCAGAGGGCATCGAGGCGGGCACCAGCTGGGAGCTGCCCTGCAGATTGCGGGGTAGGGAGGAGCTGCGGCGGAGCCCAGTCCTGTCCAGTCTGCTCGTGCTGCGTCCTTGGCGGCTGTCGGCGATTGGCTCATGTCCCTCCCCCATTACCGCTCGTTTCAGCTCCTGGGTGGCAGCGGGGGTGCCAATCAGATGAATGTGCTGCTGCTCCATTTCGCTCCACACCTCGTACTGCCATTTCAAGTTCTGCAGTCTGCTCACCGTTGCTCTCCTGTCCTCCAAGCTCATGTGACTCGTGTCAATCATCTGGTGGCACAGGCCGCTCTCCAGCTCGTGCAAGAACTGCGACAGTCTCGACTTCGCCTCTTGCAGGTTGGCACGGCCCACCACAGGCGTCAGACATATGTGGCTGACATCTCCAGCCTCCTGCACAGTCATCAGTACATACCACGGGTCTATGATGACTGCCATCTTGTCCTTCAGAAAGATCTGCGCAAACTTCAGCAGCCGCCGATCCACAACGACAAGCGCCGCTTCGGATCGGCTGGAGACGCTTCGTTCAAAATGCTGAGAAGAATCTGCAGGCCGGCTGGCATAACCGCCGCGGTCCACGCTGAGAGACCTGTAAAGTGCCCGCCGCGATGAGGAGGAGGCGGCAGAAGAAGAAGAATCCAGAAGATCGGCGTTCCTGGGGCGGGTGCGACGATGATCATCGGTGCTCAGGTCTGAGCCGACGGCGCCCTTAGAAATGTCACCACCCGAGATACCCCCGACCCTGGCACCGTTCTCAAACGCTGCTTCGGATGCCCTTGGCTTGTGGACTGCTGCCGGGCCGGGTTGCCAGTTGGGGGTGGCCGGGAGCCGCTCAAGGAGTTTTTCTCGAAGTTTCTTCAGTTCCAGGAAAGAACCCTCAATGTGCACCTCCTTCGAGTCGCTGCCCCCTGGCAGGACCCTGAACTTGTGCGCCATCACAAGCTCTCGGACCCCAGAAGGATCGGGGAACAAAGCCAAGTTGAGTGCCGTTCTCGCCAGCAGGTCAACCTGTGGACATGAAAGCAGGTGACATTGGTTAGCGGGGATTGCTGTTACGAAGGGTGGCACCGCACACATTATGCTTCCGCTGCCCTCCCACGTGTGCCACGTGCTGATAAAAAGCCCACTCGAGGTATTTGGACTTCTCAGGCCGCCAAACTGAAACTCCAAATACCACTGGAAACAATTCAAAAAAAAAAAGATGACATGGCACGCAAATGGGATGGCATGATGAAGAAAAATGAAGGTGCCCTGCTCTGCCATCTGCACCACACTATTCACAGATTCCCCATTTCCTTCAGAACTTTACCTGCTATGGGTACTAAATGCACCTGCGCTTGTTCCAGCGGAGGCAGTGCCAGGTCGCCCTGCTGGTGAGGTCCTAAACATTGGCATTGCCTACGGTGACTGCCATTCGACTCTGTGAATGAAGCCTTAGCGGCGTCACCCGACGGGCGACACGTTCAAACCTCGATGACACCGACAAACGCTACATGAATGTTCCTTTACTAAATAACTAAAAACATGAAAATAAATAAAAGGAAAACCAACTGCTCTGCTTGTCTCCTAACAAGGTGGCATCACTCCCAAGACTGGCACAGCTAAATCGCTCCTGGCTCCTTCACCTCCATGGCTTGTGCTTTGTACATTCACTCAGGGGGGCAACAGCCTTGGCGGTAATACCATCCGTCTCCCTGCCCAGCCACACTGTGGTCAACCAGCCGATAGGACCCTCCCAGTGTGCCCGGGCTCTCCTCCTGGCTGGCTGGGGGGGGGGGGGGGGGGCGGGGGCATCAGACCACCTCTGTCGGCTCGTCTCAGAGCGGAGGGTCAGTGGCTGTCGTGGCTAGGAGATCCGTGAATGGACATTGTAGGTCAACCTGCTCCTTGGCAAGGAGTTTGACAAGGGGCGATCCACGGCCCCCCACCCAGTATGGGGACACAGGGTGTGCCAAGGGGCTCGGTCGGGCACTGCCCTTCTGTGGGTAGCGCCCAGGTGTGATTTAAGGCAGGGGTCTTGGACGACTGATCTTCGGGAATGTGTCTGCAGATCGCAACAAAAAAAGAATGACATGAATGTGAAAAAGCGAAGGCCTGAAGGAGAAGCAACGTGGGAGACGACGGGCCAGCCATTGAAGAACGAGATCAACAGAAGGCGCAGTTAGAAGCTGGGTAAACCGCCTGGCACGGGAGAGAACTTAGCCTGACGTCGCACCCACACCTGCATCGCCATCCATGAAGGTCTCGGCCCAGGAGCGAATACGATACTCGACGTGCCAGGGAGGGACGGACGGAGGGAGGACAATGACAAAGAAATCACAAAGACTTTCAGAGCCATCTTGTTGGTGAGCCACAGGACTTCAGAGACAGGCAAGACGGGACATTCGGACACTTTCACATTCCTGACTGCCACCGACAAGTTACAACGCGCGGGTACGCGCTGGTGGCTCGACGTGCTTGACGACTCTGCTCAATTCAACTTCGGTCGAGATGGGGATCTTACTTTGAGCTTCCTGACACCCACCGAGACAAAGAAAAGAATCGCAGCTCGTCTGATAAAAGACACCAATCAGGGAAAGACAACAAAAGACGCCCAAGCCACACAAACGTCAGAGTGACTGCAGCGCCCTTCGCCAAACACTACGTCTCTCTGCCACAGGCCGATTCCGCTTCTTCGACTGCTCGTCGGGCATTTCCTCTAACGCACTACAGTGAAGGATTTACCGTTAAGTGGTAAGCGGCCACCCACAGAAGACGACGTCATTCTGAGCAAGAAAAGTGGGGTACCCTTACTGGTGTGGGCAGGAGCCCCGGCACTCACACTTAACAAAGGCACTCGACGTTCCTCTCGCCCCGTAGGAGAAGAGGAAGTAACCGACGCCAACCACCTCCTTCTTTTGGCTGGTGGAGCTGCCAGTCAGCAAAGCAGATGTTATGCCAGCTTCCCCAAGTGGTGGCTCTGATGGAGACGTGGATTCACCCAGAAAACACGCCAACACTGAGGGCACCTGCTGTGGAGGGACAGACACCCTCATGTCAAAGAACTTGAGATTCGCCCACGTGGGCACTGTTTGCTGGCACACGGTCAGTTACAGACGCACACCAAGTGTATACAAGTGTGTATCGTATAATAAATATTAACAATAAGAGCAGCTCACTACTGAAAACGGCGAACAGAGGAGGCGGTGAGGATCGAACCGGGGACTCGTCATCACAAGTCAGCCAATCTCACCGCTGGGCCACGGAAGCTGTTGTATCGTCCGTGAACCTTTTGTCAAAGTGTTTTATTTGATCTTTGGACTTCAGGCTTCACACATTTTATAGTTTATGCCTACATTTTGTAACATTTATTACTAGCAAAAGTTAGACCTCTTATATCATTGAAAGATGCTGAGAAATTAATTCACGCGTTTGTTTTCAGTCGACTAGATTACTGTAACGCACTCCTCTCAGGACCACCCAGAAAAGACATAAATCACTTGCAACGAGTGCAGAATGCAGCTGCTAGAATCCTAACTAGGAAAAGAAAATCTGCACACATCACACCAGTCTTAGCGTCACTACACTGGTTACCTGTGCTGTTTAGAACTGACTTTAAAATACTGCTGATGGTTTATAAAGCCTTAAATCATCTGCTCCATCATATATCTCAGAAGGCCTCTCACCTTACATTCCAAATCGTAACCTCAGATCCTCAAATGAGTGTCTCCTTAGAATTCCAAAAGCTAAACTTAAAAGAAGTGGTGAGGCGGGTGGCCTTCTGCTGCTATGCACCTAAAATCTGGAGTAGCCTGCCAATAGGAATTCGCCAGGCTGATACGGTGGAGCTCTTTAAAACACTGCTGAGAACACATTACTTTAACATGGCCTTCTCCTAACTTCACTTTAACTTAATCCTGATATTCTGTATGTTCAATTCATCATAATAACTATTCATAGTGGCTCCAAAATCCTTACTGACCCCTACTCTCTCTTCTGTTTCTTTTTCCTGCGCCACCACCACCTACTCAAAGCATCATGATACTCCAACATTGATGGACTGAAAGCCAGAAGTCTACGTGACCATCATCATCAAGTCCTTCCATGAAAACCCTAAATCCAAAGAGGACTGTTTGATTTATGTGAGGTAGATTGCCCAGAGCGGACTGGTCAGGCGGTCTCTTGGTCTGGAATCCCTGCAGATTTTATTTTTTTTTCTCCAGCCTCTGGAGTTTTTTTTTGTTTTTTCTGTCCACCCTGGCCATCGGACCTTACTTATTCTATGTTAATTAATGTTGACTTGGGTCTTATGTTTATTTTTTGTTGTGTCTTCTATTTTTCTATTCTTCATTTTGTAAAGCACTTTGAGCTACATTTTTTTGCATGAAAACGTGCTATATAAATAAATGTTGTTGTTGTTGTTACTAAAATATGAAAAACGTTTCTGTTTTAACAATGTGTTTACACAGATTACTGTGGAAACGGAGCACACATGACACGCATGTCTTCCAAATAACGATCTATCATTTCCACTCTAAAACACCAGCACTTCACTCCCAGATAATCAAGACACGAGCTGGGAGAACTTTGTGCCCGTTCTGCGGCGGTGGGGGGTGGAATAGCAGGCTGCTTGCTGCTCGTCTTGATCGGCACATTTACAAGACAAAAGACGTTGACGGGGAGGTGCGAACAGATTTAAGGTGGGCCGGATTTACGAGTTTTCTCGTAGGCTCTGGTAATTCTAGTGTTAACAGCTTGGCTCACTGTCACTAACGCCTGCCAGGTTAGTGCACCACCTTGGGATGGTGACTGATGGACCCCCCCCCGTCTTTCTCTCGTCCATGCAGATTCACAATGCACAACATCTGCTATCTCAGATGATCAATAAAGTGCCGTCCGTCCATCTGTCTGATGGAGTGTGGGACACAACGTCTGACTACTAGTAGGAGGACCTGCCTGTGCCACCAAGGCCCTGCGGATGTTCCAGAGAGCAGCGGCCCACCTTGTACTCAACCAGCCAAGACAAGTGCAAGTCAGTCCGCCACACTGGCTCCCTCTAACAGCACACATCAAGTTCAAATCCTTCAGTTTTGCCTACAGAGTGGCAGTGGCATATATAGGGGTGGGCAGAGGGAGCGGTCCACACATTTTTGGGGGCGGCATTATTGGCCTAAAGGCTCCGTACATTCCACGTGTAAGCAGCCGGGTTCGGCAAAATCTCACTCACGAATGAACAAAGTCAGACTCACAAACGCTTCACGGATCATTTCTCAGACTGTCCTCCTGTGACGGCATCAGGCAACAAAAATAAACAGAAACATTACAGCAATAAAGGGCGGCACGGTGCCGCAGTGGGTAGAGCTGCTGCCTCGCAGTTAGGAGACCCGTCTGGGTTCGATTCCCGGGTCCTCCCTGCGTGGAGTTTGCATGTCCTCTCCGGGTGCTCCGGTTTTCTCATGCAGGTCAGGTGCACTGGCGATTCTAAATTGTCCCGTCTGTGTGCCCTGTGGTGGGCTGGCACCCTGCCTGGGGGTTGTTTCCCGCCTTGCGCCCTCCAGCAGACCCCCGTGACCCTGTAGTTAGTTGGATAATGGATGGATGGATAAACAACTCCTTTACAATTTAGAATTTCGTTTCGTTATCAATCCCAATGCCCTCTCACTTGTACTCCACACCGGCTCTCGTGTTCGCAGCGTAATTAGATTAAATGCTAATCAGAACACGACTGGCTTACGATATTCTTGTCTGGTTGATACTTATAGATAATTATATGTGAATGTGCAAAATGTATCTTCATTGTCCTCTATACGTCATTTGAATTTTCTATTTAAATAGGTTTACATATTCAGATATGCTGGAGGGTGGCACCGCCCTGCCCCAAGTGGCACAAACTCGAGCTACGCCACTGCACAGTAGTCAGTGGGTCAGCACCGGCGTATATGGCTTAGGTGTGCCAGTGAACGGTGTCTGGCGGTGCCACCGCTGCCTGGTACCAAACTTCAGACTCTCTTCATATGCAGCCCTGAAAGCCTCTGCCCGATTGGTAAGGAGTGCTGTCTGCTCTGTGGATTTCGCGCACATCCTTAACGGATCATTTCTTTTTTAGAGCTCTTCACACGTTCAAAACAGTCCCACACGTTGATATTACCTGATGGTGTTGACCTCCTTTGGAAGTCACTTTGGATAAAAGCGTCTGCTAAGCAACTACATGAAAACGTGAATATAAGAGTCCTCACATTTTACACAAATGTGCCGCATGCAAGCCATTTATACTGTGAGGGAAACTGCGTAACTGCGAGTATCGCATGTGTCAGGAATTTGATGGACTTGTGTAAAGTGCTGCGGTCCTTCACCACCAACAGACTGCTCGCTACACTAACATTAGCCAGGGGGTGGGCTTAAGACCCTAAAACTCACTGCCACCCCACGCCCAGCGGCCTATCACAGCGACATCCATGAAGGCTTCCCGGTGCGAGAGATGGAGCCAAGTCATACACGGTACAGTATGGCAGTGCCCAGAAGCCTGAG
>JANRMT010062841.1:151277-184423 GCA_026402145.1 Polypterus bichir lapradei | reverse complement strand
CCCCCCCCCCCCCCGTGATGGCGCTGTGTACGAAAGCTCCTTTAATTGCCCCCCTAAACGTAACGACCTTCCCTTCTTTTTACTGTCGCCTACTACCTCGTGAGCCCAAAAGCAGACGCTCGGAGGACTGGGCCCAGGCCGAGGTCCGTGGGCTTTCGGACCCCAAGCAGTCACCTCACTGCTTCAAAGTGACACCTGTGACAACTCGGCGACAAATCCGTAGAAAAGTCCACGAGGCTTACCACGAGCTGGCTCAGTCCTTACATCGGGTCTCTGAATGGCCTGAAAACTTGAAGCCGCTCTCACAAACTCAGCCCAAACCCTGCGACCTGCGCTGACATTTCCTTCCTAAAACTCCAAACAGTAAACGCGACCGCCGCTCCTCCGTCCCTCCGCGGAAACGAAAGTAAAAGCGGCGCAGCTTCAGCTGCCTCGCCCCGCCCCTCCGACTGAACTTCGACGTCACCTGCGCCAGCAAGCGGCGCGCCACAAACACTCAGTTGCGCGGGCTGCAGCACACTGAGGGCGGGAAGGTTAGCACGAAGGCGGGGAGGGGAGGGGCGGGGCTGTCGTGTCGCGCAAGACATGCTGGGCGGCAGCAGCAGGAACAGGAACAGGTGGGACGTCAGAAGGTGGCCTGCCGAACCGTCCGGGAGTTTACGGGCTTTCCAGCAGCGCAGTCGCAGCACAGTGCGTTGTTTTGATATTTGTGTGAAATCCTCCCATAACTCACTTCCACGTGTGCCCATTTTCTTGACGAAGAGTGAATTGCGCCAGTTTCTATCCACCGTATTGATAGCGTAATTTATCAGTTTCAATGCCACTTAATCCAGTGCAGGGCAGGAAGCGACTGTGGGTGGGGTGCCAGTCCATCCCGGGCCCTGTCACACATGCATCTCAGTTAGAATTTCCAGTGAACGTAAGCCGCGTCTCCAGGTGTGTTTTAATGACGACGAGCAAGCAAAGCCAACACAGATGGCAACCGGGCTCAGGATTTGACATCAGGATGCTGAGGCAGTGGCACAAGTGGCAGCATCAGAGTGCCTGCAGCCACCTGAGTCTTTCTGTTTGTAATGTGGAGTGTGTGACGTCTCCCCTGCGTCTGCGTGTTTGATCTTTGCTAATAACCTCAGATTAGAGAAGACGTCTCCTCTGAAATTTCTCTCGTGCAGTTCAGTGCATTTTGTAACATGGAGGCCAAAGCAGCATCCCGGATTGCAGATGTGGTCTCCATTTGTCACATATTCTGTTCGTGTCCATCTGAAGTGGCAGGCCTGGCTCAAGAGTGTCTGCCATGCTGCCGATTTACAGACCATGTCTGTCTTGTGTGCCCACTTCGCCCTGTGCAGTGTAATCGCTGACCCCCATGTGGCACTGCACCAGCACCACATCTCGAATGAGTGTTTGCCCGATGGCGGCTGTGCGTGCGTGAGGTGTGTTCTTTAGGTGAGAGATGTTCGCAGACTCCACCTGTGGTACGCTGAAGGTAACTGGCATATGGCTACCAGGCCATGGCAGGCTATGACAGGGCAACATGACCTCACAAAATACGCATTAAAAGGTTTGCACCAAGTCTGTGCAATTCCAAACAAACCTCGTTCCATTCAGCGACGCGCCGCCTCACTGGAGTCCAGTCTTGTGGGCACCTTCGGTGTTCTTTTTAAAAACTCCTCACCTTGGCAGGTAAGTAGCAGTCGTTCATTAAAGCGTCGTTTGCATCCCACAGCGATGCCGTTAACTTCGCTTCACGTGAAGACTCCGTCGGAAGTGTCTGTGTGTGTGCTTGGGGAGATCGGTAGACTGGCAGCAGGGTGCCAGGGCCAAGGGCACTACCAAAGGGAAGTCTTGCGGAGAGAGAGAGACTGGCAGCAGGAGATGCCCCGGGGGCGTGTGTGTGTGTTCCGTGAAGTGGGCACGTCAGCAGTGCTTCACTTTTCTCCGCTCATCTCGTGTTTTACTCCCTCGAGTTCTTTGAACTGCAAAGGCTTCTTATAAATGGCGACTCGCTGTACTTGCACTTTGTTTCGTTTCCCACCACATTCTGTAAGACGTCTGCCTTGCTATCCTCGAATGTGCTTTGGCTGTGCCCAGTGATGCCCAGGGCTGAGTATTCCTTGTGCCCGATGCTCTGATAGTCTATGGCACTAAACGCGGAGTAAGCAGCATTTGAAAACGGACACCTGGGATACGCCGGTCCTCCGTGGTCCACCGTGTGGCTGCTGAACGTCTGTTGTGGCATCTTTGGCTGCCATCTGGCAATTCCGATGAGCACTTGTGCTCACCAGACCCCCGACTGGCACAGGATCTTAACCGTTTGTCTGTCAGCTCACGTGTTTGAACATCGCCAGACTTCAGCGCACAAATCTCATTCTTCGCTGGTGCAGTCAAATAAATTGTAATTGTTTCAGTTCTTGCAGCGCACTTTTGCCACAGCACAAGTGACATGTCTTCTGTTATCGCAGATTTCTGAAGGATTCTGTGTCTGTGTGCTAGTGGGCATCTCGACGGGCATCTCCTCTCGCCAACAGCTCAGAGTTCCACTGCTTACTTCTGTCTAGTGCTCCAGTTTATAACACACGGGGGTCTACCCTGGCAGCATGGGGCACAAGGCAGGGACAGCCCAGGCCGAGACCACCAGCCATGGCAGATTAATCCCATTTGTGCAGCGCAGTGTTGATTCTGCACTCACTCACCGTCAGCCCCCAGAGGTTTGAGTGGCACATCCGTACCCTGGCATGACCGTGTGCCACCTTATAAAGTAACGCACCACATCAGTCAGTGCCAGACATCTTTAGCTGGGATGAGGTGGCCACCCGTGTGGCCAGCCTGATGGTTCCTGCTATTTGAGATGAGGGTCCTCATGAGTGGCACCTCATGGTCTTGAGCTTCACTTTCACTTACCGCGCTGCTCAACTTTGTGCTATTTCAGTGTCCGCCATTACCACACAGCGAGGCTATGCTCAGGTGTGTATGCCAATGGGCAGGCGTGCCCAGTATGGCACAGTCGGGGTCTGCAGTTGGCACCACACACACCCCACAATCTCCAGTTTGGTTCTACTGTGAATCAATTTGGCCAATGCCTTTCTGCTGGGTGAAGCGACTTCAGTGGCATGTGGGACAGTCGGGGTCAGGGTGACAACCCATGTGGGGACGCTGAAGGCGGCTGAGCCACCCTGACTAACCCAGGGCTCTGCATACGGCTGGCACTCCGTCTCTCTGACTCTTCCTCTTTTCATTTGTTTGTTTATTGAGCGGAGAGCCCACCCTCAGGTGAGCTTGGCATCAACTCCGCTTTGGCTCTGCGTGGCATTCGCCGCTGGCTCAATTGCCCTGAACTCCACAGAGGGCCCTGACTTAAAACATCGGGCCTGGCTCTTCTGTCACTTGTCCCCTCGCCGCTTAGAGTTAAAAAAAGAAACAAACACAAGAAAAACCAAAAATAAAGCTAAACGTCAATATATTTAAAGTAACCAGTGAGCCCGTCTACTGATTATTAACACCAGAAGAAAATAAAGCAAAAGGCCATCCCATAATAAACACCCCAATCCCCAGGATGGTCGTCCCAAGCAACCCACACAAAAATACAGCAAGACGTTCGATGTGACCTGAAGAAACAGAAAGACGCCCTGAGCGGGAGACACGGGCACACATAAATATAAAGAATAAATACAAATACAAATGTACAGACAGACCGACCTACGTATTTAGATCACAAATTCAGTCGATTGGGAGGACGACGAGGGCGGTCAGATTGCGGAGAATCGAGCTAAGATGGCTGACGGCCTACAGAGGTGGCCACCTCACCAACCTCGTGCCAGCGCTCAAGTCGAGACGTTTCTGCTTTTCTGTGCGTCTCCTCGGCGTTACTTCAAGCGACTTCTCCTCTCCCAATCACCTCCTTCCTGCCGATTTTAATTCCAGCGCTCCGACCCTTCATTGGCTGTCGGCCTTCCAGATGCCGTCAATCACCGCCTCGCAATCCCCGATCCTGAAAGGCTCGACCACCTGAATGTGAGTGGAAGCCCCCCGGCACACGATAGACAGACGAGACACGCACAGCGGTAGAACTCCTCATGTGGCAGAGCGGCAGTTTGGATTCTTAAATCGTATTCGGTGCGTCGTGTTATTCTTTGTTTTCCGTATTATTTTGTGTTTCTGCCGTTAATGTGTTCGTTTGACGTTCGTTTTCTGGCCTGTCCTCCTCGTGCAGCGCCTCAGGGGTCAGGGCCCATTAGGTAACCCGAAGTCCTAACCCTAAACGTCTCCCTCTCGTGTTTGGCTCTCGTTGGTTTGACATGGCGCTGCCATCTTGGGCGCAAGTCCTCCTCGGGTTCCCTTTCTACAGTGTTTCATGGTTTGCTTCCCACGTTCTTGGATTTCCCACCCGAGTCCCATATTTCCATTCTGGCGGATGTCTGGTTCTCTTTTGAATCTTCCTGTCCGCTTACTAATGTGTGACGTGTTTCACTTTCAGAGCAGACACACACCCACGCCTGTATTGTTATCATTACCGCTGTGCCCCCATATTAGTTGGTATTTATAATGCGGGCCCGGGTGTGGGTTTCTGGATTTTGCTTTATTTGATTCTGTTAATAACAACGCTGGGCATTTCCCACCAGGACTGCTGCTGGTTTTCCTCTCAGCACACTTGGACCGTGACTCACGCTTCTCTCGTGTTACTGCGTGTTGTGCATTCAGCGCCGTGCCATCCTTCACGGTACTACTGACACTGTCATAAAGGTGGTACCGCCACAGTTCTGGCACCACTTTGGCACTGAAACATCGTTTTCTTAAGCATGAGTGGCAAATACAAATGTCAGCCCGCCGGCCAAAAGTGATGCTCGGATTCTGGGTATCAAAGAAGCCTCGCCAACTCCTCATGGCCCTCACTGTCTTCCTAGAGCTGTCCTGTGGGCGAATGAGCAGCCGCTGCCCACTTGTGCCCCTCACAAGTCTGCAAAGTGGTGGAGGTTTCTGCCGAGCCACTCCTCAAAGCCGAGCACCGCGGGATTGAGCCGCCGCGTCAAGTTCAAGTCGCGCTCCGGCCTCATCCTGTAGAAGCGGAACATGTTGGCCAAATCCTGGGCGCCCGGAAACGCCAGCTTTTCATATTCTTCTGGGGAGATCTGGGAAAAAAAACAACAAAACAATTGACAAAAGAAACGAGAGTGGCAAGCAAAGCAGCAAGGTGATGGCAGCGTTGGCACGAGGCTTATAGACAAGCGCTTTGTGATATGAATGCCACTGAGGGATCTCAGTGAGGCACACAAAGATGGCACGGGGACCCCCCTCAGGTGTGTGCCCATGACTGTCCTTTCTCGATTGTTCATTTTGTTTCATCTTGTGACCTTCCTGCTGAAGCATCGAGTCTCTTCTGTGGAATGAGATGGATCTCCTGGTATGTGGGCATCTCCGAACCGCCAACTCTCTGCTCATTTCTGGGGGCTAAAAAGCATCAGATTCTAGAAATGTCAGCAGGGTGAGCTCAGCTTCAACTCCTCTCACTGTAACAAGTGGAAATCGTCCGTGTAACGGTGGCATCTAGTGCCACCCCAGGATACCAACATCAGAATTGAGACCTTTTACTTTCAAAAACAGTTGTGCCCTCCACAAGGAGACCACGAGAGTTGAGAAATGCTAGGGCTGGACGTGATCAGGGTTTGGCATTGCCCTTCGTTGGCAGGGAAGATGTAAAGAGAGATGCCAGTAAGGGGAGATGGGCACTGACAAGGAGCCTCAGATGTGTAGTAGGCAGCGAAGGAGGGAGGTGCGTGTCGCACACCTTCAAGGACACAAATGATGTTTGTGCAGCACACCAGAGGGCTGGAGACCTTGCCGGACCTTTCACTGATAGTGACAGGGGGGTCAAGCTGGGCATATCGATGGCAGAGTGGTGGCATCGTCACCCTTCAGCAGGACAGAAGGCCCCCCCGAGTGTTCTTTTAAGCTCCAACTGAGCACTGTGCCTTTGTGGCACCGCGGCTTGAGATTCCAGTGTCTACAGTGGGCCCTTGGGGGGGTGTTTTGGGTTGGGGGGGGGTCCTTTGGTTGGCGATAGCAGCAGAGTACCAGCTATGGGTCGGGCTCACATTGAGACAATTCCGACTCATCTTTGGCGCCAGCCCAATCTGAGTGCTGAACAGTGAAAGGCGACTCTGCAGAGAGGAATTGGACCTCCTGCTTCATTGGTGGGTAGCAGAAAGCCCCCTTCTAGTGCCCCCCCAAGAGCTCCTCGACGTTTTCCTGCTGCGTTGTTTCCAGCGTCAGGCCGGATCCTTTACTCTCGTCACGGCGGTGTAGTGTGAATATAAGGAGAGCCCAATGGGTTAAAACAGGTGGGCATGGTGGCATTGCATGAAGCCCAATGCGGACCTTTTGTGCCCTCGAGTCAGCCGAGACTTCAGCAGAGCGCGTTCAAGTCTTTGTGGGATCAGCGTGTGTGCCCTGTGAAGGACTGGCACCACCCTAAACTGGACAGGGTGGATACACCAGGGCTCCCTGCGTGAGCCCAATGGCCTTGCAGAACTTGTGTGGGCAGCCCTCTCTGGGGTTTGAACTTTGAACTGTGTCACATGTCATTCACTTCGCTGTCTGAGCCCTTCATCATCTGACTGGGATCTTTACGTGGGTGGCACATTGAGATAAATGTAAAGGTAGCTGGCACTCTGAGCTGTGTTTCATACTACATAAAGGAATGTGTGCCATGAAGGAAACGGTGGGCCTCCTCTACCCGCTTGCCCCCGCACGTCAGCGGTAAATGAACGGCCTGAAGCCATTAGGTGTTCCTGCTGCTCGTTTTAGGAGACCCGCCATCGCTGCAGGTGCCACTTTGGAAAACCTGAGCTGCTCTACAGCTGCCCTGAAAAGGGGAGAAGATCAGGGTCCACCATTGAGAGCAACTCAGGAATGGAGGGGCAAGGAGCATAAGGGGACAAACAATGGAAAGTGCAGAGCAACTTAAATAATAATGCAAAGTAAAACGAGTAAGACATGAATAACGGCCCGCCTTCGTTCTAGAAGTGTCCAAAATAAAACAAGTGAGGTGGAGTTGAGATGTAAAAACAATCAAGGAAACCTGGCTAAAGAACGGCGATGGCGAGGTGTACAATATGGAGGGCACACAAGCACAACAGAGAGGAGGGGGCGTTGTGTTGATGTGGATAAAGAGCCCATCTTAGTGAGGACGTCTGGCGTCATCTGGAAATCATTGGGAGAGAGGGCTTGTTAGAGGATAACTTTGGAGATGGAGAAGCACAAGAGCAGGAGTTTTCAGACGTAATCAGTGACTGTATTTAACACAATGAGAGGTGAATCGTAGAGCGGATGAGAAGATGAGAGCCGTGAACCACTGAGAAGGAAATCAACATCGAGGAGGCTGAAGGACAGTTGGAGAGGAATAGCAGATAAGGCGAGAGACGACCAAAGAGATTCTTTATAGTAAAAGAAGAGTCACCAGGAATAGCAAAGGGGATTAAAAGATACAAACAGTGAAGTAGCGGACGCCCTAAACTCACGTTTATCTGAGGTCTTCACAAGTGAGCGAGTGGATAACCTCAGAGCAGTAACAGGGACTACTGAGGAGGACCTGAGGGATTTGGAAGCAGTAGAGGCAGAAGAGCTGCTCAGATTAAATAAACTGACATCAAACAAATCACCAGGACCAGAAAATATTTACCACAGAGGTCTTAAGGAGGCCAGCGAGTACAGATATAAACCCTTGACACAGATGTTTAGGAAGTCACTGCGCACTGGAGAGATTCTGAAGGACTGGAAAATGGCAAATATCATCCCATTACATAAAAAGGGTGAGCGGGCAGATCAGAGCAACTACAGGCCAGCAAGCGTAACGGGCATCACAGGGAAATGAGTGGAAGGAATTATTAAGGAGAAGATGGAGCAACACCTGGCAAGGTCAGGACAGTCAGTGTGGGGTCAGAAGAGGGAGGTCGTGTTTTACCAACAGGCTGGAATTCTATGAGGAGGAACAAAAGGATACGATCAGAGTGGAGCAGATGAGATTATTGAGGTGGACTTTCAGAAAAGGTGCCACATGAGAGAGTGGGCATCAAACTAAAAGAAGTGGCAGTTCAGGGTGATGTTTGTAGAACTGGCTCAGGAGGCAGAGGGTGAGTGGTGGCTCTGAGGCTCGGGATCTGCACTGGCAATCGTAAGGTTGCCGGTTCGAATCCCGTAAATGCCAATATGGACTCTGCTCTGTTGGGCCCTTAACCTTTGTAGTGAGAAAAGCGCTATATAAATACAAAGAATTATATTATTATTATTATTATTATTATGGTGTGAGGACCCTCATCAGAATTAAGAGTGGTGACCAGCAGGGGGCAGTGCTGGGGCTGCTGCTATTTTTAATATTTATAAAGGATTTAGATAGGAATATAAGGAACAAGCTGGTTAAGTTGGCAGAGGATACCAAGATAGGTGGATTGGCAGACAATCGAGAGTCCAATGAATCATCACAGAGGGACTTGGGCTGCAGGCAGGATTGGGCAGATTTGTGGAAGATGACATTTAATGTAAGAATTACACACAGGAAGTAAAAACGTGAGGTTTGAATACACAATGGGGGGTTGGAAAATCGAGAGACCAGCTTATGAGAAGGTTCAGGAGTCACGGTGGACTCGACACACTCGCACACCTGAAAAGAGCAAAAGCAGAAAGCTGTGTGCCCACCTCAGCGGCCCTGATGCTCCTCTTCAGCTGCCTGGACAGGACTTCTGCGTACTGCTGGACGGTCAGCCGCTCGGCGCTCAGCCCAATGTCCTTCCCAATGTATTCGCTCCGATTCTTCAGAATGGTCACCACCACCGGCCCAAGGTCTTCCACGGACATGCCATCCATTGGAATATCGGCCATTGGAATCTCTGCAGGTCAGAAGAAACCACAAATGACATTTGAAAATGTCCTCGTCCCCCTTCACCACCCTGCTGCAGTCGTCTTGGTCAGTAGGAAGGAGGAGAAGCGGGCAATGCCACTTAGGCCGGGCGAGGTTGCCAGAGATATTAGGACTCTAATTTGGAGTGTTCTGCTCAATCTCGCCGTCCCGTTGCTCTGAGCGTCTCGACCTTCGTGCTTCTGATTGAACACATGAGACGTTCATTCGAGTTTATCGGTTATCGATAAATCACAAACTACACACACGCAGCTCTGCCCAGACGCATCCAATGAAACTTACGGAGAGCGGCTCAAAGGTGGGCACCAATGCAAATGTCACTGTCAGAGGGGGTCTCACCGAACATCGTGGGAGCTTCACGCACACACAGCAATGGCCGCCTGTGACGCCTTCGCTGTCCGGTGTGTGTTGAGTGGGCACACTTTCTGTTCGCCAGCCTCGGCGTCCAAGAAGACTAATTAGAGGGGAACTCTGCCATCTGGTGGACATGTGTCTGATTTACTGCTGGGGTTCTCTACCCTTTCTCTATGGCAGACCACCCAATCAAACCCATGTCTGCTTCCTTATGCATCCTCGGATAAATCGGCCAGAACTGAGTCCTTCACCGGGCGTCCTGCCCGACACACAACGCCTTACAGAAACCGTAATCAGGGGGCCAGCAACCCACCGCTCCATGTCAACGACAAACAGAACAGGAGACAGCAAACGGGCAGCCAGGAGGGGGCACAACAACAAAGCCTGCCGGGGGCAGTGGTGGGAATTACAGCAGGAATTATGGCACAGTGGTGGCGAGCTCACTGCAGTACGTCATGGCATCTCTGTGGCACCAGGGTGAAGTCTTTGGAGATCTGAGAGGGTGGGCTAACTTCTGATACTGTGTGCCCCCCAGCAAGTGAATTAAAGTTCTTGTCTGCCAACTGGAAACACCATATCAGTTGTTGCACCAAGATGTCAGCTGGACACACAGGAACAAAGCTAAACACCTAAAACACAAGCAGATGGCACGTGCCAGTGGCATGTAGTCGCTAACCTGACGCACTGCAGGCTTTCTCACCGTCTCCGCTGTCTGTCACTGTGCACAGCCGGTGGTCCTCTTCAAGCCCCCAGGGTCATAGGGCATCTCTGAGGGCCATCACACTTTGGTAGAATCGGGTGTGAAAATTCCATTCTGCACCAAAGTCACGTGTGCCAAGAGGTCTAGGGGGCTCCGATGCCCGAGCACAAGCCTGTGGTGGTCTTTCAACGCCCCCTGCAGCTTTCACCCGATGTTCACCATAAAGCCACAGCAGAGCAGTCGAGGACCTTATCAGTAGCACCTGATGACCCCGACTCTCTTGATTCACTAACACAATGTCTGACTTGTATCTCAGAATGGATGAATAGTAACTTTCTCAAGTTAAATAAACAGAAAACTGAAATCTTAGTGATTAGCAATAATGGATACAATGAGGCTATTAGAAATAAACTGGATACATTAGGATTAAAAGTCAAGACGGAGGTAAAAAGCTTAGGGGTAATTGTTGACTGTAATCTGAATTTTAAATCGCATATTAATCAGATCACTAGGACAGCATTTTTTCACTTAAGAAACATAAGTAAAGTTAGACCTCTTATATCACTGAAAGATGCTGAGAAATGAGTTCACGTGTTTGTTTTCAGTCGACTAGATTACTGTAACGCACTCCTCTCAGGACTACCCAAAAAAGACAGAAATCAGTGACAACGAGTGCAGAATGCAGCTGCTAGAATCCTAACTAGGAAAAGAAAATCCGAGCACATCTCTCCAGTTCTGATGTCACTACACTGGTTACCTGTGTCATTCAGGATTGACTTTAACATATTGCCACCTGTGCCACCACCACCTACTCAAAGCTTCATGATGCTCCAACATTGATGGACTGAAAGCCAGAAGTCTACGTGACCATCATCATCAAGTCCTTCCATGAAAACCCTAAATCCAAAGAGGACTGTTTCATTTATGTTAGGTAGATTGCCCAGAGGGGACTGGTCAGGCGGTCTCTTGGTCTGGAATCCCTGCAGATTTTATTTTTTTCTCCAGCCGTCTGGAGTTTTTTTTTGTTTTTTCTGTCCCCCCTGGCCATTGGACCTTACTCTTATTCGATGTTAATTAATGTTGTCTTATTTTGTTTTCTTATTGTGTCTTTTATTTTTCTATTCTTTATTATGTAAAGCACTTTTAGCTACTGTTTGTATGAAAATGTGCTATAGAAATAAATGTTGTTGTTGTTGCCAAGCTGAAGACGACACTCACTGGCATCTCTGCTATGCCAGGTTGACACGGCAGACCACCGTACGGCACCACTGCTCGATCGTCCTGCTCCCATTCCTGAGTGTGTTTGGTCATCCAGCCACATCCAAACTTTTCTTTGAGATCTCGTCCTTGTGGGCAGCTAAGCCCCCCATACCACCCTGGCATTCCGCTGAGACAACAGGCCACGAGATTCTCGCTCTGCTGCTCTAAATCCAAATCTCATCACTGCTATCAAAAGTTGATGTTGACTTCTCACCTGGGGCCTCACATATAAACGGTCGGTACGCACAGAAATGTTACGTAAGAGCGTTCCCACATTCAAATCGTGATGTATAAAACCTAAACTTGCCGTAAAGCCACGCACTTTTCCAAGGTAGCTCATACCCTGGCATATGCAAGTTCTGCGCTCTGTTTTGCAGACTGGCGGCACCCAGCGTCAAAGCAGTGCTACTCTTCCTGTGTGGTTACTCTTTGTTTTCCTGCCTCGGCTTTATAAATACACTGAAACTGACCGCATGTTGTTTATTAGTGTAACGCATCTGATTGTGATTAACTTGTAACAATATAACGGTCCAGGGAATAGCCACAGTATTCCAAATACCATCACTGCTTTAGCGTTGTTACTCTCACTTCACCTTCTTCTTCTTTCAGCTGCTCCCGCTAGGAGTTGCCACAGCAGATTATCTTCTTCCATATTCCTCTCACTTCACCACTCGGAGTATTTATATCACCGTATCTGAGGGGGAATAGCAGCAGCAGCTGATCGGAAAGAGAATTATCGGGATACAGCATCAAGCACACGCTGCCTCAGCCACGGCAAAACGTTTCAGAGCCTTTCCTGTACGGACCTCGCGGTTCACAAAGAGTTTCATCCCAAGAACTCTAAACGCACTCATTCAGTCATCAGGTGCTCCTTGTAGACCTGCTAGGACTTAGAAGTACAATCACCTCACTGGAAACTGGCACTACAATTATAATATCGCACAGCCTGAGCCACTTTATAAAGCGCATATTTACAGATGATGACGAGATCATTTTAAGATGAAATGCAGCAAAATATGTTGATTATACAGATAAAACTTTAACTTCATTTAAATAATCTATATTGTTAAGAATTAAACACGTGAGGACACGGCGCCACTGCGCTAGCGAGGATCTGGCACTCCGTTCACAGATTGTTTCTGCCTCGTGCTGTATATCTGCTGAGGCTGGCGCGACACTGGAAGGATAGAATAATTCAACATGTACTATGAAGATATTTCAATGTTCCTTAAAAATTTTGAAGATTCGTCGTTCTCAGCTTACAAGTGGCTTAACGTCCATTTCAGAGCTGATTGTGTGGCGATCGGTTACTTGGAGAAAGAAAAGGAAGGCCAGGAATTGGAGGTCAGTACATCTGAAAGAGACAGGACTGCTACAATAATTTCATCGAAGATCGCGCTCGGTGCAGCAGCATCTTGTGTGAGACATGAACAGTCACTGCGCCACCGTGTGCCCACGTTTAATAACGAGCTTTAACTCCTGTCATCATGAAAATGATATCACGTGTACATCTCAGTATTTTAGTTATTCAGAGAGCTGGAATATCACGAACGTAACGCATTCTGCGTCCTGTCGGAGGAAGAGAGCCGGTTTAAGAAGCACGTAGTGATTCACACACACAAAACAAAGCATTTAACGTGCGACTTTAGTTACGATGGGATTTGAGAAACGAGTAAATTAAACGATTTTATGAAGTTTATGACGTTCTACTTTAATGACAAAATAAACTACGTGATTAAAGTGGAAATTTCCAGATTCGAGTTGACATTTCATGCTTTTTTCCCCCCACTGTGTGTCTATTTTTTTTTCTCTGTACCCTAATAAGCTGTCATGTGACACTCAGACGGCGGGCTACGACTTGCCTTTTCATGCCAACTTTGATATCTGACATCTTTTTTATGTCGGGTGCTGTGTGACTTTGTGAACTTGAGCTTTCGAGTTTCTCCGACACGCTATGTCACTCGATCGACTTCCTTTTGTTGTTTATTCCACTATTTTACGTTTTTCTTTGCCTCCACTTGGTATTCGCTGAAATTCTCTTATTTTTCCCCCATGCTTTTGCCGTTGTCTTTTGCATATTCAAAGAGGCGTAATTCTGGGAGGAGCTGGGGCGGGGCAGCAGGCGCGTGCACGATCGTTACTTTTCACGCTTTTTATGGAGCAGAAGAACATGGAAGTTGGCGAACGCACAGATTTATGCATCCGGATTTTTTTGTGCATACACACATTTCCGCTTTTGTCTGCACGGCATTTTTTAGTGTGAATTCTACGCACGGCGTTATGCACGAGGCCCGGGAACAAATGGCACAGCAGCGCTGGGCGTCACTTTGTTTCTTAGTTTGCAGAGATGGCACCACACCAAGTGGTACCCAAGGGCCACTGTCCCCGTCACACTGCATTTGGTTTTTTGCCTGTCATTCAAGTGCCACCATCAACAACACGCACATCGAGCCCACGACCCGTTGACATGAGGCATTCGGCTGGAAGGCTTGAGTTCCCCTGACACGCCTGTCAGCTTCTCTCTGAAATCCTGAGAGCGACTGTGCCAGTCTGCTTTATGGTGCCACTGAGGGGTGGGCCAGTCGTCGCCTCAGCCGAAGGGTCCGCTTGCACTCCAAGAAACACACGTGGCGGTGAAACGCAGAAGAGAGAGGAGCTCATTTTAAGTGGGCACAGAAACAACACGCCAGCCCCATGTCATGATAAGGACCCATCTGCCATTCACAGCTCTATGTCACTTACACTGGCACCTGCGTTCAACTCGGGGGACCTTGTGGGGGGGGGGGGGGGGGTGGTTCAGGGCCACTTACACGGTTCTGCTGACCCAAGTCAAGGGGTCACCTCGTACCACCAGCTTCCTGTGGTGTGACACACAACTGTGGAAAATGAAGTGAAACACGTCCACCTGGGGTTGTGCCAGCTGCTGGGGCACTGGTGACATCTTATTCGGTGGCCTGGCACCATGTGCCGCACACAGTGGCACACATCAGGAGAAGACTAACTAATTAACAGACATCACTAACCACAAAGGTGACTGACTGGCATCTCGCAATTGTCACACGTGCTGTGGGATGCTGGCACTAACCCTAACCCTAATCTAAACTATAAATAAAATGTATTATTATTATTATTATTATTAATCAAATGGCCAAAGCTGTTCTGTCTGGACTGCGGGTTTCAGCACATCCCTGTCCCTCATGCCAGCTTTCTGAAGTTAAACTGATTTGGGGGTCCTGTTAGCAAAGCGGCACCAGAGTTAATTCTGACTGAAATACCACTGAGTAATCCGCCCAGTGACAGGGTGCCACAGAGATGGCAGAGTGGACTTCCTGGCTGCCTTACTGAGTTGCTGGCACTCGTTCAGGATGGGATGTTGCTGTGAGTCGTGCCATCGAGTTGGGTCAGAGGATGAATGCCCCTTTAGTGCCGAGGGCCCGGTGCCTTCATCCCCGAAGTCATCCTGGTGCCGCACCCCGCCGTTACCTCGGGCTTTTACCCCCCCACAGCTCCGTCTGGCATTAGGTTCAGCCATCTTCCCTGAGGCGGCCAGGTGAGTGCCACTGGGTGGTCCCGTCCCTCTGTGGCTGCTGCTTTTCTTCTTCTCTTTCATACATCTACTGAGCCCACCCGGCAGGACACGACACCTGTGTGCCCACAGCCCAGTGGCCACGTCAGACCCCGACTGCAGCACGGCGCACTCACCATACTCACCCAGGCGATATCCTCCTCTTCCTCCTCCTCGTGGCTCTGGCTGTGGCCTGAAGTGCTCGATGAAGTTCTCAAAATAGCTGGGCATCCTCAGGCAGGTGGCAGGAAGGCCGATGTGGCGCAGGTGCCGCTCCACCTCCCCTTTGCCATCAAAGTGGCTCACCTGCAGCCTCCCGCCCGTCAGACGACTCACGTCCTCCAGGCCGCTGAACACGACGTGCCTCACGCCCAGCTTCTTTGCCAGGTCGCCAACTGTCTTACCCTACGTGAGGGCAGAAGAGAAGAGCGTCAAAGTCAGACAGATGGCCAGGGTGCCCATAGACCGTCCACACCGCCTGGCACAACATGCAGACATCCAACATGAAAACAACAAACCACCAAGCAGGTCTGAAGATACCCCTGGAAAGGGACTTGCCAACCTGACTGGCATCACTGCCCGACTCGAGGTGACACACGGAAGATGCGCACACAAGGCCGAAGGCAGAGGGACATCAAAGAGTAATTCTGGGGCTCCGCCCACCACCGCGTGCCGCCACCGACTCAAGAAACGTTTCAGGCAGGGCATGATACTCTGACGGGCATGATACTCTGCTAATGAAATGCAAGACGCTGGCAAATTCACAAAAACCAAAACACGCCGGTGCAACGACCCCACCAAACTGCGCCGGGCGAGGCCCACCCTCTGGGCATAGGGGAGCCAAGAAAAGGGTCTTCATGTCCCAGAGTGTGCTAGCCGTGTCACCCACAATCACATGGCCCACCTGACCCCACTTTTCACGTTTATTCCATTTGTTATATAAAGTACACACACACTGGCCGACCCACCGAGACCCCCACAGCCTTGAGGCTAACACCAAGCCATAGCCGCATGCCAACCAGACGATCACGATTTCCATAAGTGGGCTTCGGCTTCGCTCCGAGCCCCTAATTCTTACAGCAGAGCAGACTTTGTCACCAAAACCACCTTATCACTTGTCGCATGCGGCTGGGGGTGGAGCCAAGCCGGGACGCCCAGGAGGACCGGAGGAGGGCTTCTGCCTCCTCCAGACCGCGAGGGGGCGACCGCCCTGGTTGTGTTGGGGGCCTCGGGTTAGGGGCTTGGAAGCCCAACCCTGTAGGGACCCGTGGCCACCGGCAGGCGGCGCCCCAGTGCCTGAAAAAACCTGGAGCCCAGCACACTTCCACCACACCAGGAAGTGCTGGGGGGGGGGGAGAAGACCGGGTGCGCAGCCGGCACTTCCGCCACACTGGGGCGTGTCTACGGAGGAATGCTGGGAAACACCTGGAGCCCATCCGGGGTGGAATAAAAGGGGTCGCCTCCCTGCATTCGAGAGCGGAAGTCGGGTGGAAGAGGACGGAGCTGGAGAGAGGACTGGAGGCGGCCTGAAGGAAGGAAGGCCCAAGTGAGATTGTGAAGGGCCCGGACTTTGGGGGGATCGGTGCTGGAGGCACTGGGTTCGTGCACTGAACTAACTTGTAAAAATTGTAAATAAACGTGTGTGTGGTGGAACAAACAATGTCCGTCTGTCTGTGTTCCGGGTCCCGTTCACACACTTCAATCACCACCAAATGCCAGCAGTGCCAACCTGTGGCCACTGCCCAGCACTCCAGGTGACACACCATGACCTCAAATGCTATAGCAAGTCTACAGCGGGTTACACTTGCCACTGCAGTGCTGCACAGTTAAATGGCCAGGCCATTGTTCACCTATCCATGCCCCTTCCCCTTCGCCAACAGGCCGGAGTCCACCTTACCTGAGCAACCTCTCTCCCTTTGTCACCAAGTTCCCAGTAATCGGTCACCAAGAAGACAGCCGAGGCACCATCCAGTGCCAAGCGGAGGCTCTCCGGCTGCTCCAGGTCCGCCTTGACCACTTCAGCGCCCAGCCTGGCCAGTTCCCTCGCCGCCCGCTTCGTGGGGTTTCGGGTCACAGCCCGGATATGGAAGGAGCCGTCACTGAGCAGGGCTTTGGCCACCGAGCCCCCCTGAGCGCCTGTTTGGGAAGAAGATTCCAGATTAGTCAACTTGTGCTTGAACGTCACATCTGCTGGGTGGCAGTCTAGGGGAGAGGGGGGCGATTTTTTTTTTTTCTTATCCAATTTTCATTTATTTTTGTTTTCTTGGAACTTTTCTTAGACATCTGTAACGCACTTTGAGCACATCTTGTGTATGCCCACCTCCCCAGGCATGAAATGATGGTGTTGTTGGGAATAGAATTGGCACACATCTCCAGTGGCACGTCTGCATTAAGGGTCGGTGGCCACAGATGTGGCACCATTACGTGTTTCAAAGGGCCCTCAGCAGGGTACTTCTTGCTTTTTGGAAGTTGGGGGCTGCCAGCCTGTGCCCGTGCCAGCCTGTCCCTGCGGTGTTCCGTTTATTGACGGGGCTTTGCTGACTGAGGGGCTAAAACTCCACCAGCGCAACAGTACTTAAAAAAAGAACAAAAAGATGAAGGTGAGGACAGCAGTGGGCACAAGCCACCACGCTAATGGGGCATCCTGAGCTGCCAACGAGCTTCAGTCAAAAAAGGGCATGGAAGGGCCAGGCCTGGAGAAGATCGGTCACTTTGTGGCCCTCAGAACTGCAGGCCAGTGGTGGTCCAGTGCGGCTCCTGCCCGCGTCTTTAAGTTCTAAATTTGAGCTGCTGGCAGAAATGATGTGACGGGGCAATCAGGACACCTCCTATATAGTGCCCTGCATACGTGGCCCAAACTGGCATTACGTCAAATGGCAGGTGACGACTGGGCGCTACATACACAACGACAACGAGGTGGCCGACTTTTACACAATCGGCTCGCAGAAACGGAAAAGCTGAGCACCGAGCGAGCCAGCGGCCGCACACCGCGTTCACGGGGCCGCGAGGCATCAGGACGTCATCCAGACCGCCGTAACAGCAGCGCACTCACCCGTAGCACCGAACACCACCACCGCCGGCGGCCTCCCCGCCATGCTGCCGATCAACGGAGTCAAACTGCAGCCAGCGCGCCGGCGCTCTGCTGCCCTCTGCTGGACGGCGGTGGAAGCTCACTAAATACGCTCCAACGGTCCAGTCACGCGCCAGCCCGGGGCTTCACCTCTTTCTCGCGGCCACTGGCGCTTACTAAGGGCGCACCAGGTACCTGCCTGGCATCCCCTCCAGGGTAGCATCCCATTTGTAAGCTGGAAGGGCACAGGGACGCTGCAGACAGTGCCACCCTATTTACTGTATGCCAGGGCTTGTCTTGAAGGCAGCACATTTGGCTTACCAGGTTTTATTTACAATGGCCCATTTCTCCAGCGTTTCCCTCCCCTTCTCCATTGAAAGCTAATTCCTCGGCCCCCGTGGTCACTTCTGATTCAGAAGAACTACCTGGCCCAGTGGGTGTGGGTTTCACAACCGCTCAACACTGTCGAGTGACCAGCCTGGCACCGAGAGGCTCTGCCCATTGGCCTCCTTCAGGCAGCAGACCTTGGCATCCAGAAGTGCCACTCAAGATGACCAAATCCTGGGTAACCCCACACAACCCCCAAGCCGCATTTGAGCCTTCAAGCTCTTCACTCACCTTGGCGTTTGTCATTGGCACTGCCACACCGATGAAGACGACCGTTTCATGAATGTACGTAATGTGCGCGTTTGTATTTAATTTTGATTTATCGTCGTCTCTCCATTTGTGTGAAGCACTTTGCTTTGTACCTCGTTACCAGTTAAAGGTGCCACACCCTTCACAGGTCTTCACTGGCACGTCACACTCAAAGGCTGCAGCTCCACAGACGACCGCAGTCCCGCCAGTCACCCCCCCCCCCCCCCGGGTGTTAAATGAAGGAGGCTCAGCGCTTTAAAGATGTCACTCCGTGACCAGCAGGTCCTTTATTGACAAAACATCAACTTCACCCCCAAGACCACCCAGGGCACCTCACAAAGACAAAAGGCGCCACCAGGTGAAGCGACACACGCAGGCCGACCCCTCTGGCCTTGCATCACCACGTATCTAAACCTCCGTCGAAGCCCCTTCACTCAATGACCTTCCTTGCAGTTCTTCTTGGTGTCATCTGGGAGCCCAGGAGATTCGTTTCCTTTCATCGTGACCCTATAAAGAGATTCACACACAAACACACGGTTAAGTGAGGACTACAAGCCCCTTCCCGTGACCCCAGCCTCGCTCTTGCCCAACGCCTCCCCTCACGCAGCAGCCCGACAAACCAAGTGGTCTGTAATGAGCGCCCCCTGCTGGGTAAATCCATTGGCCACACCACCACCAAACACGTCACACAATCGTATTGGCAAGTGGCACCTGCTCTCAGGGGCTGTGAAACGTCAATGACGGCAAACCCAGCAGCGCAAAGGCTGATGGCGCCAATCAGAAGCACAGCTGCTCAGACAGCCGCTCTGGACGGTTCAGTCCTTTGGGTGCGTCGGGCGGCACACAAGGCGCCTGCTCTCCCTCTATGCATGGCGCTCACGTTCTCCCCGTGTGCCCCCACATTCCAGACACGCGATGTTAAGTGGACTGCGCTGTTAAATTGACCCTACAATGGACGGGTACAGGGCCTGTTCCTGCCTTGCTCCCAGTGCATGCTGGGATAGACTGCGGCTTTCCCACGAGCCTCAAAACGCAGATGTAGAAGATCGATGGACGCCTGCGGAGACGTTCGAGGACAGAGCCTACAATTCGGAGGAGCTCAGGAGGGTTGCTGTCTCACATGTACGGCACCCCTGGAGTCAGACGGGACCACCCTTTATTGACCCATGTCTGGACGGACGCTCACACACACACACACAGTCCACACGCAGGACCCTCTACATATCACACGCACAGAGGGGCGAGCTGGTGCCCGAGTGGGTGTGTTCACCCCCTGGTAGTCTACTGCCCTGCCTTATGCCCCACGCTTGCCCAGACAGCCTTGCTCAGGTGGGTCAAGTTTTCTCACAAGACGTTTTCTACAGGGTGGGCCATTTATATGGATACACCTTAATAAAATGGGAATGGTTGGTGATATTAACTTCCTGTTTGTGGCACATTAGTATATGTGAGGGGGGAAACTGAGATGGGTGGTGACCATGGTGGCCATTTTGAAGTCGGCCATTTTGGATCCAACTTTTGTTTTTTCAATAGGAAGAGGGTCATGTGACACATCAAACTTATTGGGAATTTCACAAGAAAAACAACGGTGTGCTTGGTTTTAACGTAACTTTATTCTTTCATGAGTTATTTACAAGTTTCTGACCACTTATAAAATGTGTTCAATGTGCTGCCCATTGTGTTGGATTGTCAATGCCACCCTCTTCTCCCACTCTTCACACACTGATAGCAACACCGCAGGAGAAATGCTAGCACAGGCTTCCAGTATCCGTAGTTTCAGGTGCTGCACATCTCGTATCTTCACAGCATAGACAATTGCCTTCAGATGACCCCAAAGATAAAAGTCTAAGGGGGTCAGATCGGGAGACCTTGGGGGCCATTCAACTGGCCCACGACGACCAATCCACTTTCCAGGAAACTGTTCATCTAGGAATGCTCGGACCTGACACCCATAATGTGGTGGTGCACCATCTTGCTGGAAAAACTGAGGGAACGTGCCAGCTTCAGTGCATAAAGAGGGAAACACATCATCATGTAGCAATTTCACATATCCAGTGGCCTTGAGGTTTCCATTGATGAAGAATGGCCCCACTATCTTTGTACCCCATATACCACACCATACCATCAATTTCTTTGTTCCAACAGTCTTGGAGGGATCTATCCAATGTGGGTTAGTGTCAGACCAATAGCGGTGGTTTTGTTTGTTAACACAAACACAATGGGCAGCACATTGAACACACTTTATAAGTGGTCAGAAACTTGTAAATAACTCATGAAAGACTAAAGTTACGTTAAAACCAAGCACACCATTGTTTTTCTTGTGAAATTCCCAATAAGTTTGATGTGTCACATGACCCTCTTCCTATTGAAAAAACAAAAGTTGGATCCAAAACGGCCGACTTCAAAATGGCCACCATGGTCACCACCCATCTTGAAAAGTTTCCCCCCACACATATACTAAAGTGCCACAAACAGGAAGTTAATATCACCAACCATTCCCATTTTATTAAGGTGTGTCCATATAAATGGCCCGTCCTCTACCTTTCTCTTTCAGTGAAATTCACATCAGAAATAACTGAGCTCATTAGACGGCCATCGTCGTTGGTCTTCTTTGGTCACAGTACGTACCGATCTTCTTATTGCGCCCAAGAACTCTATGGAGCCCACAACGTGTGGTAAGGCAGGGAGAGACGCGGCAGGCAAACCAACACGTCCACCCCGTCTCCTCGGCACACTGCAGACTCTGCCAGGGACAGCAAACGGGGAGAAGCAAAAGGAAAGCCGAGCTTGTAGCAAAGTAGAGAGACACACGCGTGTCATAGCAGGCAGCCATGTGACGAGGTGGGCAACACGGGGAGTCGCGCCGTGTGCTTCAGGACGGACACCGAGGCCCGACATCTGGGACATTACCGAACATTCAGAGACCCCCTCATCTTTACAGACACCACAAAGCATGTATGAGGCTTCTGTAACCCTGACATGACGGTGGCACGGCAGGGCCTCAAACCACTTCAGTCTCTCTGGCAGGCGTATCAGGAAAGATCGAGACCACGGGAAGGTCAGACCTCGCTGTGCAGCCTGCGGGAAGAAGTCAGCTGGACTCTGAGATGAAGAGTCCACTCGAGAGGACATGGCACCGGCCAGCTGCCCGCGTCCATGTCTGACAGGGGGGCACAGCCATTAGACGGGCCACACCAGAGGACCACTTACCCCGTTGAAAAAAAAATCACCATCCTCTTCAGCGATGGAAACGTCCTTCACTTTTCTCAGGCTGATCCTCCACCTGGGAAGAAAAACCATCAACTGAAGTGATATGGAGGACCAAGACAAAGAAAAGGCCATCTTGAACCACGGCTGTGTGAAGTTTCTATAACCTCGCCTTGGAAAAGTCACAGCAAGGCCTCAAACCACTTCAGCGTCACTCTAGCAAACTCCTGAGGAAAGGACAAAGCCACCAAACGGCTAAGCCTCGCTGAGCAGCTTGCAGGCACAGAACATCGACATTTCATTCACACGCATGTCCATCCATCAAGCTGCTAACCCCATAATGGTCAACTGAAATAAGCCATCGAGCAGGGCTGCTGCCCCAGGCGTCACCAGGCGCACACACACACACCCCATGAATGACCCATTGAATGCCATCATCTCATCTCCTTCTAGGGATTACTGCAGTGCAAAAACGGGGAGGCGGAGCCTGTACTGAACAAACACAAGGCAGAGCCAATCAAAGTGTAACACCAAGTGGGTGATAAGCATGCCTGCCCAATTGGTCACTCTGGGTACACACCTACCTACCACATTCTGCCAGGCTGTCCGAACTGGCCTTTAACAATTAAACCATCATGAACATTCAGGCCTAGCCATCCAGCAACGGGGCACCTTAAACACCTGATGGGCACTAAACCAATTCTCAAGTGGGTAGCACAAGACGGACATTTCAAGGCCAGGCAAGTTCTACTCACTACGACTGGTGCTGAAAAGTACCGAAAATAAAAAAAGGAGAGCCCGTTGTGATGACTCGAACACAGAGCTCTGATCCGAGAGGACCGCACGGATCACCCTATGACAATAGGCGGGCCCACCGTGAAGGAGTGTCACCAATCTTGGGGCCGTGACATTCGCCAACCACACATCACGTTAGAGTAACACCACTCACCCACTGCTTTAACAAAAAAGAAAAGGAACCATTCACTGTCACACAAAAAAAAATAAAAAAGGACTCACCTGCCCACTGATGACCTCCCACAACACCTCAGGGTCCTTCTTTACTGCACCACCCTACAGAAAAAAAAAAAAAAAAAAAACACACACCCCAAAAGTGCCATTAAAGTCTGATTTGGGTGAATCAAGGGCAGCATTTACAGCGTAAGCCTCGCTGGGGTTTGGAGGGCTTCATGTTCTCGCGCAGAGGCCTTCCAAACGTGGAGCACCCGGTAGGCCAACTCGGGGAACGCAAGGAAACCCGCGGGCTTTGAGGAGAGGAGGCTTACCGCGTGTTCCATACCCGGGATTAAAAGGCGCGGGCACTGCACTGGCACCATACCCGCTTCGGGGCAGATCAAGAGAAACGTCTGGGGCGGCCTCGCGATCGCACCAAGATGCCGGACCGCCACGCGGGAGAGCTCAGGGACGTCCCGAAGATCGGCAGCACAGCAAACGAAGCGGGGTTTGCCTTCCGGCCCTCCTCCATTATCCGTCCGCACGCCTCCATAACGCATTAAAAACAGAAAACAAACCTGCAAAGCTGACAGCCCGGGGCCACGAGAACTTCCAGCGCGGCTCTATCAACACGGAAAGGCGATACTTGTAAACTTACGCATACTTGCCGACCTTTTAAAACCGCGAGGATGGCCGGGCGCCTCCGTCCGGGTTCTCCCACGGCCGACATTTAACGAGCTTGGCCGCCGCTCGACGCGCTTCTTTAGCTTTGTGCGGCCCATCGACGGTTGTCTTTTTGTGGCTCCAACCCAAACGACTCACGTTTAACTCCAGCTCTCCTGCCCCGCCCGATCGTGCCAGTTATAAGTGACCACACCGTTAGCCGCCTGCTGTCACACAGACTGTCGCTTTTTGTCGACTACTCGTCAGCTGTCCCTTCATCGCCCGCACGTGTCAGGCCCCATCAGCCCAAAGGCTGCCCTTTACGTTGGTCATCGCGGCATTCACTCGGCATTTTGATTAAAGTTCGTAGCGTTGGATGGTCGACCACACAGAATGAACAACAAAGATGCCACTGAAACAGAACTTCCCGACGTGAACAGACGCGTGGTGCTCGGACACGTACTCACCCGAAGGCGCCACCGGTGGGCCACAGCAGCACTGTGAAGCCGACGACGCGTACGTCTCAACAGGCCTCGCGGACAATCGAGGACATTCCAAATGATGGCGAGTGTCCTCCTCCATTATCATCATCATCATCATCATCGCCTGCAAAGTTAACAGCACGTGGATGCATTCGGCCTGCTTTTACAGCGATATTAGAAGAAGACGCGCACATTGTGGAGCACACCCGACGTACCTAACGTGTGGATGAAATTAAAAGTTCAGATAACATACAAGAGCACAGGAGGCTCCTCCGGTGAGGTGAAGTGTAACCGAAACTACCGCGCGAATCCCCGATGCGCGCAGATTGCGCTCTACAGCAGCACAGCGCCATTGCCGCCAGCTCTCCCCTGAACCACCTTCGTCACCTTCTGCTTCTCTTTTAGAGTTGTAGTCAGCTTTATCTGTAAAGGCAATACTGCCATCTGCTGCACGGAGGGGGAATTGTCGTGTCATTCATCTTCTACATCTACACCACAGGTGTCAAACTCCAGGCCTGGAGGGCCGCAGTGGGTGCAGGTTTTCTTTCTAACCCTTTTCCTAATCAGTGTCCAGTTTTCTCTGCTAATTAAGTTCTTCTCTTTTCATTTTAATTGCTTTGTTTTTAAGGATTAAGTCTTCTGAATTGATTCTTTTCTTCATTAAATGACAGCCAAACAGAAATGAGACATGAAACGAGCCAACAGATGAGCAGCTAAATTGGGGCTTCAAACTTTAACTAGTTCCTTAATGAGTAGCTGATTCTTGCCGTTAATTAAACCCGTTATTCAATTCCATGGCTTGTTGCTGCTCTCTTTTTGCCACAGCAGAGATTTCCAAAACTGTTGATATTCTGTTTTTTTCTCCTAAAATGTTTTGGTAACCTGAGGGGTGAACCTTACTGAGACCTTCATCTTTATTTTCAGATTTTGTTGGATGGGTACAGGTGAGCTGGTCATTTCCTGCTTGTTTTATGTCTCATTACTGTCCGGCTGCTAATTAAGGAAAAAACAACTATGGGGCCTGAGTTAAGCTAATTAAAGCTAAGACTAAAGAAATTAATTAGCATCAAAAACTGGTCACTAATTAAGAAGATGGTTAGAATGAAAACCTGCAGCCACTGCGGCCCTCCAGGACTGGAGTTCGACACCCCTGATCTACACCGTCTTCGTTCGTCTTTTAGGGCAGTTGGCACTTATGGTGCATGACTGGCACAAGTGGGCTTGGCTATGGTTTTCAAAACGATACCACACAACACAAACTGTCGTATGATATGAACTAAAGTTATTTTCATAGCTAATTGATATTTTTCTTCCACACTTCCATTGCCTCACCCACTGAACAGCTCGTCACTTCAGACCCCCAAGTCCAGGCAGCGGCAGCAGCAGGTCCAGCTGCTGGTCATAATTCACATTCCAGAATATCCCAGGGCATCAGTGACTACAATGTTTAACACAGCCCACTGCTTTTGTCTTTCCTAGTCCTATTGTAATGACTGATCTGTAAGATTTAATATAAATATCATCATCATCATCACATTTTTAGGACCCCCAAACTTCCTTCTCCTTCTTTTCCTCTTCATCTCTTCACAGTCCTTTTTGCAGTGGAGTTGTTGGCAGATTTTACTATGTTGCATTACTGCCATCTGCTGTACAGGGGCACAAATGACAGCAGCATCCTGGACGCCTGCTGCAGACCGCAGTACGTATGAGGTCAGCCATGTAAGGCCCCAACATCACGAAAGACCCTCAACGTCAGTCACGTAGCACCCATCGCACTAGACTACAATTAACATTAGGGCCCCGCCACACTATGGTTAGGATTAGGGTTGTAGGGGGTTTGTGACTGACATGATCTGTCATAAGTATTGCAAGCCGCAGCTAGCCGTACACAGGGTGGTCACCTTTGGGGGTCTCATATCTGTCAGGAGTTCCAGAGTTTTCTGAGCGCACGTCAAGAAAGTCTAAGATAAGGAAGTGACGACTGGCCTTTTCCATTTTACACAGATGGCAGCAGGGGTGGGCTTGATCTTCTGTAGCAGGGTGGGCTTGATCTTCTTACATTAATTCACAAAATGCAAATGTGAAGTTTGGTGCAGACACGCAGAAAAGACATTTGTTCTGAATCTACACTGCCACCTGGCGCTGCAGAAGTGCATCTTCACACGTTTCATTTTTGTTTGGTTCTGCTCATGTCGCTCACCTTGTGCCCACTGGCCTACCGGAGGTAGCAGTGGTAGAATGGTGCGCCGTCCTGGCTGCAGCCTTCTGGTTTTGGGCATTCTAGGATGCCTCCCAGCTACAGGATGCCAGAAGGTTACAAGCTCTCCGGCGCCCGTTGGGTTTCTTTTTTCTCCGTGTCTTGTGGCTTCTCTGAATGGCACAAAGACTTGTGGATTCATTTTGAGAGGGAGTGAGTGCGTCCAGCGTTGGATGGCCGCTTTCTACGTTCAAGCTGGAGAGTTGGACTGGCCAGCACAATCCTATATTGTACAATGCCCAGGAGGGGCTGGGTGAGCGGTTGGTCGATCCATTCCTGGTGCACCTGCTAGGCACCCTGGGGGCACTGTGACTAAATGCCACAATCATCTTGACTGGCTTTGCTTGACACAGGAGGACAGCGGAGTTCACTTTAATCATTTCTGCCAGCACACAGTGCCACCGCCATGTGGCCGAGGACCACGCCAGCACCGTCCAGGAGGACACTTAAAGCACTGTGGAGCTTGTGGCCAGTCTGCCTCTGCCCTCAGCTGTTTAAAATCGTCCACCTTTTACGAAGGCCTGGAGAGGACAATGACCTCAGATATGCGGGGACCATACCCTGTCACCAGTGCCGGTACAAGGTTCTTTTGTGCCCTAAGCCAAGCTTATTAGTGTGCCAACTGACTGTCCGGCAGCTAACTTGTGCGGCTGGCGCCCCCACCTTATGATCTGTGCCCTCTGCGAATGCCTAATTAATGGTGGCACACGTGGATCAGTGACCTCTGGCATGACTGGAGGAAGCCAAGAGCAGCCCGCCGAACAAGAGGCCACTCAATACGTAATGACACGGGCACATCTGACCAGGCCTGAGGTGGCTCTGTTTACACGCCGTCACGCGTGGGCGCGTTTACACCTCTGATGCGTTTATGGTGCAATGCGACATTTTCTCTTTGTCTCCATTAGCTGGATTGTGCTTCACACACTGCTTAGGCGTTCAAACCATAGATGGACATTTGGCACATGGGGCAGGTTTCTGTCATATAACTCCACAGGGGGTATGGGCGGGGGGCAGCTCGGGGTCAGCAGGAGTGGCAAGACAGTCAACAGTGTGGTCTATCGACAGAGAAAAGGAGAACTGCAGCACTGAGCACGCTTGCCTCCCACTTGTGACTATTTTGTTAAGGTGGCACATGTGCGATTAGGACAAAGCTAATCCCACCAGGCCAGGGGGTGGCAGGGTGCGCTAAACCTACTTCTGTTGGCTCTGCAGGCCAAATACGGGAATACGTATCTGATTCAACATCGATGACGTCACTTCCTCACAGATGACATCACTTCCGGCTTTGGCATTTAAGGCCGCCATCTTTTCACCCATCAAGTTTACACTTCAGTGCTTTATTTAATGCCCTTTTGCAGCCAGCGATGACATGTGGGTGGCTGCCCTGAATCTTTTTCGTGTGTTGAGATTCTTTTCACATTAATTATTGCAATTTTGGGTCACAAATGTAACCTGCCATCTTTGAAGCCCCCTCAACAGCTGTAGATGTCTTGTTAGACGTCACTTACCGACTCCTTCTTGGGCTCCGCCGTGTCTCAGCGTAGGGGCAGAGGAGTGCAGAGCTGTGAACGGGGGGACGCACCCTGCCCTGTTGTGGCAGAAAGACGCCGCTGCTCAAAGAAGGCAGATGGAGTTTTAGGAAGGGCGCAGAATCGAGCTTTACTGTGTGATGCCAACACGGACCCCGGTCAAGTGAGACGAGCGCCCAAAGCTGGGCAAACCGTGTTAGTCTTACAATTCTTATCATCATCATCATCATCCTCGTCTGACGCCCAGTCATCTCGTAGCCTTAGACCTGCTGCCTCTACGGAGCTCCACCAATACCTTCAGCTTAATGAGACGAGCGCTTTGTCCTGCTCGTCTCGCCCACTCGGCTGGTCGTTACCCTGACCTAATGCCCATCAGCTTACCCGATGCTTGTCAACTGATCGAAACTTTCCAACACAGCTCCTCATATTTATGCAGGTGTCTGAAACCCACCAGTAAGTCAAAGTCAGACAGACCCCCCTCATATGACACTGGGCTGGAGGCTGGGCAGCTGGGCCCCTAAAACAATAAGGCTGTTCTTGTAAACTTCATTTTCCTTGACTTGTCTTCACCAGGCAGACAGACAGACAGACGGGCAGGCAGACGGGGAGGCAGACAGACAGATGGGGAGACAGACAGACGGGCAGGCAGACAGACAGACGGGCAGGCAGACGGGGAGGCAGACAGATGGGGAGGCAGATAGACGGGCAGACAGGCAGACGGGGAGGCCGAGGCCCAGCACTGTAACTGGCCGTCTGCTTTTTCTCTCCTGGCCAAGGCCTCAGTGACTGCACTTCTTCACACGATGGCCTGTTTAGCCTTCCCAGAGTTCACTGTGTCCTTGACTAAACTTTTTAAGATTAGCAGCAGGATTTCAGGGCTTTAAAACTGCAAAGAGAAAAGTAATAAAACAAATCCGTAGTTCAGCCCTTACTGTCCTCGCCTGTCTTACAATACAATATTTATTTTCATAGATGCTTACGGTTCTCTTTGAATGAATGCAAATCATCATCTGCCAGGGTCTGCCACTGCGTTGAGGGCATGGGGTGCGGTGACTTTCTGTGGCAGTGGGACAGTAAAAGCTTGGAGGAGTCACCTAGGCAGCGGCGTAGACGAGGGTCTCCAGATAAGCATTCCGGCGCTAATTTGACCCGCCGTAGACAACAATGTCCACAGCCCAAGCGTCTTTGTTTTAAAGATTTGAGTGAAGTTCAAAGCAAGCAGTTCACACACACAGACTTGTGCTGCTCTGCTCGAGGATGAGATATCAGAGTTACGTTTCCTAAGGATTCTACGTAACGCTCTGCGTATCTCGGTGCCCTTCATGCCCACCTGTCTGCCTTCACTCTAAGGGTTCCTCGACTGCCACACACTGAGCTCTAATTCTATAAGTGAATCTCCTGCCGCCCGTGTTAAGCGTCCTGATATTCAAGATCAAACACTAACGCTGTGCTGGGTGGGATTGGCTCCAGCAGACCCCCGTGACTCTGTGTTAGGATATAGCGGGTTGGACAATGGATGTTTTTAATAAGTAAATTGTAAGTCTTACATGTAAAAGGACCCCCAAAGACAGGGTGGAGGGTTAGCAATAAGAGGGCATAATGAATGATGAACACGGGCTGTGGCATAAAGGTGCCCTTTAGGTGTTGCCCACTCTCACGTTTCGCTATCTTTAAAAGCGTCCTCACGCTCAGGCACAGCGACTTGAATCATCTTTAATAAACGTCTACACTGGCAGAAAGCTTTTGGACTCCGCTTTGGGATTTTATTCTACGACACCTCCTGGGGCGCTTCGGTCAGGACAGACGATGAAGGAAGTTCTCCTTTGGCACAAAAGAGGAGAGCGGGCAGCACACACTCACAGCTCACATGATGTCGCGAGGATCTGAAAGGGCAGCATTAGAGACTGGCATGCAAGTACACAGGGCACTTAGCTGCAGTTACAGTCAAGCGTGTGCCAGATTGGCTGCCCAGTTAAGCTGGACCAACACTGTGGTCGAAGGTTCGAGGGAAACAGCAGACCGACACTGATCAGAAGAAAAATGTAACAGTTTCTTTATTAATTCTTGGTGAGCAGAGAGACTCCTGCAGCGTCCGTCAGCTATGTTAGTGACAGTCACTTAAGCAAGCAGCCCCCAATCTTGCGGGGGGTGAGTTCCCTTTTAAAACAGACTTCAGAGTCAAGCTTAGCATGAGACAAGATTACACAATAGTTTGGGGGGGGTCAGTACTATGCCCAAGGGTTACATCATTTGGTTCAAAATAAGTTAAGCAGAAATGAAAGTACCTCTTTGCTGCTGATTAGACAAAAAAGCTGATTAGACGCTGGCATCACACACAAACTTTACATTCCATGTCATCCTCGAGCAGAGAGAATACAAAGGACAACGCAGACGTTTCCTAACAGATTAACAGTCTTCTTTTTAGATCAGAATACAAGTCAGCAATTTTCTAAAAATGTTACAAGTTATCTTTTTTGTCTTACATGTATTTAGCAGAGGCAGTTAAAACAATGGCTTATTGATTATTAGTACATTAATACATACAATATTATAGCTTAATAATGATTTTTTTTCTTTCTCAACACAAAGGCCTGAGTGGGCAGCAAGAAGAAGAGACGTCCGTCAGGAGGCACTGCAGGGGCACCGGGAAGCTCTGCGGCTGACAGAGGAAGGGAAGATAAAGGAGGTGGGCCTGTGGGTCGCGGCAGGACTTGTGGCGGCCTGTGATAGGCAGAGAGGTGAACCCTGGCATGCCAGCTGGGGTCAGAATGAGTCTTGAGCCCCACCCTGATGACCTCGGGAGCACAGATAGACATGAGACGGTCACCGGAGACAACACTTCAAGATGTTGGACCTGTGCAGGTCAGCAAGAGCAGAAGCAGCAGCCACAGTGAGAGGTCCTTCTGAAAACAGACTCTGACTAAAACTCTTGAAAATGACACGTCGGACGCTGGCATCACACACAAACTTTACATTCCATGTCATCCTCGAGCAGAGAGAATACAAAGGACAAACAAAAAAGCAACTGCCAAGGTCGTCTTAGAGACTGGCCATGTCTGGATGGAGGCACGTCTTTGATGTGCCCAAGAAGTCAGGTCCGTCAGGCTGGGGAGCCTGCACTGGCACAGCGCCTTGCTGCACCCGCCACATGACGAAACAGCTCAGGATCCTGGTTGACAACCCCCCGGTCCTGTCCCACCCTCCGGGAATGACGCGTTATCTGGTGGGCATCCCCTTGGCCTGGTCCTGCGAGCCGGATCAACCTCGGGTAATGGTGCCGTAATTGACGCTTCTTCACAATGCAGGTCATGTGCCTCGTTCGGGACCCCGTGAGCAACACAAAGTCAAACCAGCGATACCTAAGAAGAAAATGCCAAGGCTGAACCCCCATGAAATAACGACTGGTAGTGTCGTTTTGTGACCAATGGCACTGATCACGAGAGAGCAGAGGATATGGCGTTAACGCACTTAGTGGCAACGAGCTACGTGGCAAATCTAGGGCAGGGGACAAAGGAGCACATGTGGAGCAGGCGGGGGGGGGGGGTACACAAAAAAATGGATCACTGGATATGGAGCGTAGCCGGGTGATGAACCGATACTGGGGTCCTACCCAAGGAGGCGGGCTGTAAGATGGGCCTGCTCTGGGTCCGCATGACTACAAAATAGCGTGAAGTAGATCCGTCAGGTGACATCAGCAATCACAGTGGTCCTCTTCCTATTGGCAGGTGAATCCAGCAGGGGGCGCCAGCTCCCTGCTTGGAGTAAGTTCTTTTGTAATTGTGACGTGTTACATAAGCCAAAACCGTACAGATACAAAATAAAAAGGCGCTACCCCTCCCTTGGTGGTACGGCAGTAAGAAATCACATAGGAGAAACAATTTCACTGGGGTTGGAAAAACCAAACTGAGATGAGATAGCGAAGAGCAGGGGCCTCATGCATAACGCCGTGTGTAGAATTCACACTAAAAAATGACGTGCAGACAAAAGCGGAAATGTGTGTACACACAAAAAAATCCAGATGCATAAATCTGTGTGTTCGTCAACTTCCACGTTCTTCTGTTTGATGAGCTTGGACAATGGCACCATCGCCCCAATTTACAAGTAAAGACCATCCACTGTCTCAGTTTCAGTTAAAGGGGAGACACTGGAGGTGGCAGAGCAATAGAAATATCTGGGAACGATCATTGAGGACAAACTCCACTTTGGACCCTCAGACAGCGCCAACCTGTAAAATAGGGCCGTCACGACTTTACTTTCTTAGGAAACTCAACAGGGGACAAGACCATAATGACACATTTTAGGAGTCCTTTAATGTGCTTTTATCAACCTCAGCAGTAAACCATCTTAACAACATCAGTGTTTGGGTCACAGCAAACGTCTACCCCTGAAATGTATCGCACTCAATTCTGTCAGACAGTATGGAAGATAATAAGAATCACGTCTTAGTGTGTAGAACTCAGACACGAATCAAGTAAAACAAGTAACAAACACAGTTGTTCGATAAAGGCATGTGCCCAGAATACGTTTGAAATAGAGGGTAGGAAAAAGCTACCAATGACTAACTGGGAACTGGAGACCGAGAAATGGGCGCTCAGCTCGAGGCCAGAAGAGAAGCAAATACAGATAAGGGTGGCAGAAGCACAGGGCCTTGTGGCAAGACATATTGGGGGCTGCATGGAAGCCTGGAGAAGGAAAGCGGCAGTTAGGGGGTCGGGGGGATACGCAGCGGTTTTCTGTCCAGTAACCCTTGGCTTGTTCGGGGCTCGACTCAGTCGGCCGGGTCTACATTCTGGTTTATTGCAATAAAGCTAATCTCTCTGTTTGCCAATCCCACGACTCCTAGAGCCTTCTTTCAAGGGGAGAATATTTCGCGCCACGACAACAGTCGCCATCGCCTTTGCCCTAAATGCCAGCTGTTGCCATCAGGCTGCAGATTTCGGTTTCCAAAGGTGAAGAGCAACGGGTTTAAGAACCCCGCTATTCCCAGAGCTCCATGCACTTTAAACTCTGTGACTGGTAGGATACTGCTAGATGTTAAAGTCTCGATGATACTTTTGTGTGCTGTTGAAAGTCGTTAGTCTTCTTCGTGCTCATCCCGACTGTGTGTCTATGCAGTTGCATCGGCGGTCAGATGTTGGGGTCTTTGTTTATCTCCTGATCTCTCTAACAAGAGACTTTCCTGCTGCCAACAAATCTCCCTCTGGGATGATAACCTACCGTAGTTACAGGTGTCGACAGGGACGCACACAGTCACGGCCACGTCAGCACTGAAGAAGTCTGCTTGGCCAGCACTTCTGTAAAAAGTCCTCGATGCCACCTTCAAGGCAGGCGAGACGACTGTAAGAGGCTGTCAGCTACGGCCCATCGATTTAACAAACAAACAAAGTGTAAGCGTTTGGTTTGAGAGCCACTGGATGGAAATTCTTCCGTCTGCTTTCTTGTTCGCTGCCATCCAGTCTCTCTAAAACTACACTAAGCCTTTTCCGTCTTTCTGCTTGTCAAATTTAAAGTGTGCCGTAATGGGACGTGGCCACAGGTAAAGTGTATCAGCCTGCCGCGTCCAG
>JANRMT010062841.1:132637-150877 GCA_026402145.1 Polypterus bichir lapradei | reverse complement strand
GGTTTTTGTTCAGCGCTCTTTGGAACTGTTGCTTTTTGTCTGTGCACTGCGTCAGTTCACGTGAGCCGCTCGGTGTACATGCATCGAAGGTTCCCAGCTGTGCTGCTGCCATGTCGTGCTATGTCCATGGCTGTATCTAATGCTACTGAAGTCCTGACACTTAAAACTTTCTCTCGCAGTTTCGCTGAGTTTGTGCCAAACACCACCCTGACCATCTCATCTTCCTCTGCATAAGCACAGTCCTTCACCCGTGAATATTTAGTGGCAGTGTTTCTATTGGATTGCCGCTGACGGACGGCCTTATATGGGCAGGCACTAAATTACAAACACCAGCGGCAGCCTGTCTATGAACTTAATTTAAAGTTTAGGTTTACACTGTGCTTTGTTTCCGAAGTAGCAGAACTCATGAATATGGTTGTATATGTCACTCGCTCGCTTCTTATTGTTTCGCTGCCTTCTCAATTATATAATGCATGTTTTCTTCAGCGCTTTTTGGGGCTCTTCCTGGTTTTCTACGTACTGCGTGATTACGTGGGAGGCGTGATGATGTCACACAAAACTCCGCCCCCCACGGCTTTCAAGCTCATCTCCATTACAGTAAATGGAGAAAAACAACTTCCAGTTATGACCATTACGTGTAGAATTTCGAAATGAAACCTGCTTAACTTTTGTAAGTAAGCTGTAAGGAATAAGCCTGCCAAATTTCAGCCTTCCACCCACACGGGAAGTTGGAGAATTAGTGATGAGTCAGTCAGTGAGTGAGTGAGTCAGTGAGGGCTTTGCCTTTTATTAGTATAGATGAGTTCATCAAGAACACGGGGACACAGTGAAATGCTTGCGTACCTGAGGAGGATCGTACCTCACCCATTGGAAGTAACCCTGGAACAGAAGGTGCTCAGCATGCCCGGCACACAAAATCTACAGTTGATACGTCTTTTAGAATTGTATTGTAGCAGTAAAAAGCAAACCCCAGATTTTCCTGCTTTTCTTATTAAGTTTGAAACTTTTAACTTTTAGGAATAATACAACTTCAATACAACTCGGAGTCCTGCCACATGCAAAAGTTCGCTGACGACACTGCTATTGTGGAGTGGACAGGAAGAGGAGTATAGGAACTTAATCAAGGACTTTGTTAGATGGTGCGACTCAAACCACCTACAACTGAACACCAGCAAAACCAAGGAGCTGGTGGTGGATTTTAGGAGGCCCGGGCCTCTCATGGACTCTATTGTAGGCCCGGAGCTGGACAGTTTGACATCGGTGGCAGAGCGACGGGCGCTGAGCAGGCTCCTGTCAATCATGGAGAATCCACTGAACAGGATCATCTCCAGACAGAGGAGCAGCTTCAGCGACAGACTGCTGTCACCGTCCTGCTCCACTGACAGACTGAGGAGACCCCACACTATGCGACTCGGGGGGGTAAATGTTAACATTATACAAAGTTATTTTCTGTTATACCTGCATTGTTATCACTCTTTAATTTAATTTAATATTGTTTATTTTTATCAGTATGCTGCTGCTGGAGTATGGGAATTTCCCCTTGGGGATTAATAAAGTATCAATCTATCTACCTCCTGACACATTATCTATCTAGGTATTACGTGGTGCCTTTCTTATCTATCTATCTATATAGCGCCTTTCTATCTATCTATCTATTTATTATATAGTGCCTTTCACATCTATCTATCTATATATCTAATATTATTTAAATGAGTGTTACAAATTAAATTGTCATCAGAGTATAGGAGTCAGGTGGAGAACTTTGTTCACTGGTCAAACTAAGGAATTGCTCATTGACTCTGGGCACACCAAAGAGTCCCAGTGCCTGGTCACTACTCAGACAGGGGGTCCACACCAGTGACTGGATGGACTGGTCTTACAAAGCCGAGGCACTGGAGTATTAGGGGCAGAGCAGACCACTTTTTGTTTTTGATTCTTTGCTCCTTTAATGTGGGTATAGACTCCTTTACACGTTCTGCAAGTTTATAGGGTCAGGGAAGGCTCAAGCTTTTCTTCAACCTTAGACAAAAGTGACACTTATCATGTCCAAGATTCCTGAAGGCAGTTGCTACACATATTATTGTAGACTGTAGAGCAGTTTCCCCCTTTTAGATTCACACAAGTCATACGTGGGTGTCAGACTGAAGGGGGGGAGGTGGGTGTTCCCATTTGGGGTTTCACAAAAGTCACACATACTGGATATTCAGACCACAGGGTGACCCTTGGTGGTTCACGCTAGTCACCCCCGGAGAGGGGAAGGGGTGGCCAGTCAGGACTTAAGTGGGGAAAATCAGGGCTGGCCACAGCCACCCCTTCCCAGCGCCAAGGGGTGTGTTGGGTCCGCAGTATCACTCCAAGGGAGGCCCACCAAATCAACACACGGATTAAGACGGCAGGCAGGCCCAGTTATGGGCTACACACACTGGTCCTGTAGCAGAGGAGAGATGAATGAAGAGTAAACTGACGGCCATTATGAACAAATGGTGCACGTCTTCTCTGTAACACACCAGCACTAAGAACTTTCAGACAATGGAGAGTATAACATAAGACACTTCATATTGTGTTCAAAGTAACACATTTTCATAAGTATTGTAACTGATGGCTTCAGGCAAACTAAGAGTTAATTAAGCGAAATATTAAAGGCTTATGCCCGCCCCTTAATTAAGCAGTGGTCACTCCTTTGGCCAGATGGCAAACACGACTCTCTTATCAAGATCAGGGTGGCAGGTGATGGGTAGAAAGCAATTATGTCCATCAGAAAATGATTACTGCCCATCAAGCATGAGAAAATATTGGTGGTGTAAGCATGAAGAGCAAAATGTAGAGTGTGGTCATCTTGTGATAAAATTGTAATAAATACGAGGTTCGGCCGAACAAATGGTGCTCACGTCACTGAACTGAGTCGGCTCCATGCACTAAAGTCCTATTCTGACTGCCCATTCAGAAACTCCTTTATGCGCCTGTCTAGTGCCTTGCTGCTCTTTTTTATTATCTTTTGTCAAGTCAGTTTTCTTTCTTGTTAGTTATTCCTGCTGGTGTGGTGATGATTGTTGTTTGTTATTGTATAATTAGATTTTTTTTAAATCCCCCTGGGAACAAGTAAATTAATTTCTATCTATCAATTCGCATCCCTATAAATAAGAAGGAATCCGGTATTCTCAGAGGGCTATTACTCAGGTATATTGCTCGGTCATTTTAAGAAGTTTGTGTTCTTACCGCTTGATATTTTAAAAGCCCACTCTCCTGCCTGGTACCTCTCTGAACACGAGCTGCTCATTCCCTCGGCTCCTCAAGCCTGCACCATCTTCCGCACGTACCGAACAGCCGCCCGCCGGCCCGCCCAAATGTGATCGATCATCGTAGTGTGGGCTGGGCGGGAGCGCCCATTTCTCCGCCCACACCACGTGACCAGACCTTCGCTGCGCCGGAAGTGCTGTCGGATCGACGCCTTGAGGCAGAGTCGTGCATTTCCTCTGGATTTTAAAAATGTAAATACTGTAAGTACATGTTAGCGGAGAGGCTTCTTTCTTTGGCAGTTCCTGTGGATTACCTGACTTGTTCTCACGGGACAGGCTTGTCGTGTTATCGGTTGGTAGGAGATTCGCACGGCGACTTCTCGGAAAGCACGACCGCGGTATTCACGGGGCGCTCTTACGCCTCCCTACGGTACTGGCTGGTGGCTTTCAGCGGTCCCAAAGTAAAACTTCACGGCGTTTGTGTTAGTTTGAGAGTTTTGTTTTCTTTCTTAGTTCACATAGTCGGGGTTTTTAACGGTTCCTCGCTTTTCTGGATTCTGTTCTTCACTTAAATGGCTGTCATGTCACCTGTCCAGACTCCCGTGGCGTGTATTCTAACGGATGGACAGGAAACAGCTGCGCGTGCTTTAAAGAGTGACGAGGAGCGCGGGGCCTTCGCGGGGTGCCCTGACACGAACGGAGATTTGTGTCTTCATAGCTGACTGTTACTGATTGAAGGCTCCACCAGGACTCGAACACTGGACGGAGAAGGAGAAACGCTAACTTACTGTATAGTGGCCACCATCCCCCGGGACCGAGCTGTCCTTTCTATAATGCGATCCCTGGCAGGTGAAGTTACAAATGGAGAGTGTAAGAGGGGGCATGCCGAGTATTAAATCCGCAGGCGTATTAAAATCGATGACGGCCCTTTGGGGCTGCAGGGTCATCAACAGCGCACGGCAGCCTATCTGCCTGCCATAACTGCGACCTCCCAGAAGGACTGGCGACAGCTGGCCACACGCGGGCCTCGCACTCGCCCGTCCTTTTTGTGACACTTCTACTGGTGTTATGTGGCTGTCATTTTGTGTTGTATTTTATATGCTTGGTCTGACAAAGGCGCTATATGCTCAGTACTGAGAGCACAGATGTGTGAGAGGAGTTCTGACCGAGTCTCTGCAGTTTGGGAATGAATAATTTCTCACTTTGCTGCACTTGTGAAGATACACTGAAGAAAAGAAAAATGAAGCAAACCTGTAGTCGATGATGCCAATGCAGGTGGCAGTAATGCTATGTTGTATGACAATGACATGTCGTGCTGGTACAGCTTTTGTATGGCACATGTCAAGTGCCTGGGTGCCTCATATCTGGTTTCCGTGTATTTTTAGTAGCCTCAGAGTGGTCGCTCATTATTCATGCGCCCAGCCTTAGCTTCTGGGAGACCACCTTGAGGAAACTTTGCATTGACATACTTAGCTAGGATTGGATTTTACCGGTTGGTTCCTGACTTTTTTTTTTTCCCCCTATCCATTAATCTGATTAAGGACATCTCTGTGAGCATCTGCCCATGACCAGATGATTCTCCCTTCCTATCCCTGCTCACAAATTAAACCACCTGATCATGTTTAATTCAAGGAATCTGTTTCTTTATTTCTTTGATGGCTCCCACCCTTAACTCGGTAGCTAAAAATAAACTTTGTTATTAAGTGGATTAATAAACCTGCATTACTTTGAGGTTAATTCCTTATGTTTCTTTTAGGAAGTGAAGGATAAAAAGGATACAAATGTGAGAAGGAGAAGCGAGAGAAGTTGTGAATTTGATTGTATTCCTCCCATCTGACAGCTTAACTTTTCTTGTGAACACATTGCAGAATGCTTGTCCTGTCTTAATGGTGGTCTGGCAAGTCCATGTGGTCACACCTTGGATCTCCTGGAGCATAGAGGGCTGTGGCGTTATACATGCTGTCTTGGAAAACCCATAAGGGCCAGCCACAGGGGAATGGAAGCCAGTGTGACAGTGACAGCACAGTGAGCAGACAAGGACCTGGCTTAGGTAAGTGGCCATAGTAATTAATCCCCTTGAGATTAATAAACTATCTATCTATCACTACACTACTACTTATGGCCTGCCTAGAGGCCGCAGCCATGCGAATTACAATCTTTGGTCTGTAACTTATAATTGTCATCGCTACCTCTTCATTGTTGTCTGTTTTTAAAGTTATGGTTTTTAATGATATTTCCATCAAATGAAATCTTTTTATTTACCTTTTGATCTGCAGAGGTGAAGGTCTCTTTGAGTTTGTTTTACCTCTTATCTTACGACAGCAGGCCCTTAAAGCTGTGGCACAATATGGTGTCTGTCGGGTGTGAAGCGCCTTGGGTGGGATCACATGGCTGTGCTTTAGTTGTGCCAAAGGGAATACCCAATTCCTCTTGTTGCTCACGAGTGCTTTGGATCATCTTTCAGAATGTAGTGTGCTTTTTGCAAGCAGTAAGGTGTATTAAGAAACTGGCAGTTGAACAAGTGTTCCTTCTTGGTGCAAAGATTTATTTTAGTTTATGCTGCTTATGCCTTTTGTAGAGCAGGCTGACCTTATTGAGTGAGAAAAGGGGGGTTTCAGCTGACTCAAGAGTGGTTTAAGAAGAATAAAGTCTTGGGGCCTCATGTGTAACGCTGTGCGTAGAATTCACACTAAAACATGGTGTACGGACATCCATTCATCCATCCATCCATCCTCTTCCGCTTATCCAGGGTCGGGTCGCGGGGGTAGCAGCTTAAGCAGAGAGGCCCAGACTTCCCTCCCCGGCCACTTCTTCCAGCTCTTCCGGGAGAATCCCAAGGCGTTCCCAGGCCAGCCGGGAGACATAGTCCCTCAAAGCTAGATATTTGCGTATGCACAGAAAAATCCAAATGCATAAAACTGAGCGTACACCAAGTTCCACGCACTTCCCCTTTATAAAACCCACCCACGTGCAAACACCTATAGACCCACACAGACTCCTCCCAAAATTTTTCATATTTCAATATGCAAATCGATATAAATAGCCCATTTCCTTTCTGTGCTTTTTAGAAGACAAATGCAAAAGCATATGGAAAAAAGAAGAATTTCAACAAATGTGAAGTGGAGGCAGGGAAAAACGTATTGTTTGTTGGCGTAAGCAGCGGCATAAGCAACAAAAGCAAATTATGGAGTGACGATAGAGTGTGGGAGAGACAGCCGAAAGTTCAAGTTCAAAAAGTTGCACTGTACAAAATAAAAAAGCAGTGGCCAGGTGTCAAAGTCGCTGTGAAAACTTGAGTTGCAGCCCACCGTCTGTTTATTGCGTTTCAGGCGATATTACAAAAGGTGACCCCCATCTTCTCCAGGCGCCAATGACTTATAACTTCAAAGCTAAAGCCAAAGAGGTTTTGAAAACCTAAGCAAAGGACGTTTTATTGTTTGCTAAAGATTTCATTTGTCTGTTTTGGTGGGCTCCTTTGCTGCCTGTTATTTAGTATATTAAGTTCATAGAAGGAAGTGTTTATCATTTTCATGGGACTGAAATAAGGCTCATCGGTTTCATGTTTCCTGATTTTTGCAGATTAAGCAAGCCATACAATATGGCTCATGAAGTTCAGGATTTTTCAAAAGATAGCGTTGAAGACAATTTTTCTGAGGAATATAAATTACTGGAGGAAATTACAAAGAAGAAGACAGAAGATGCTGAGAAAAAACCCCAGACCAAGCCAAAGCCTAAGACTGCACAGTCTTTTTATTGTGAGGTACGTTGTGTTGCCAACTGGACCTTTTAATGGGGGTGCCTGATTGGAGGGAAGGTTACGTCCGCATCATTAGTGTGAAGAGCATGTGAAATGAATAAGAATATTGTAGAATGTGCCATTGTTACTTGTGCTTTACATTTCTTGGTACGATTCCTGAAGGTTCCGAGCAGGTTTATGGTCATGAAAGGCAGGAGCAAGAAATCCAGAACGAGAGGGATGGCAATCTAAAATGGTGCCACTTGCACTGTATGATATACAAAATTGTGCTATTTCTCTGTTTGGTTGCAAATTAAGGAAGCAGGAATTATGATGAGAATGAGATGATCCTTTGATTTCAATACTCGTCGTCGTCTTTTTTTGCCTTCTGCCGTTGGGGTTCGCCACAGCAGATCATCTTCTTCCATCTCTTCCAGTCCTTGTCATCTTGTTCTGTCACACCCATCGCCTGCATGTCCTCTCTCACCTCATCCATAAGCCTTCTCTTAGGCCTTCCTCTGTTCCTCTTGGCAGCTGTATCCTTCGCACCCTTCTCTCAGTATACCCCTCATCTCTCCTCTGCACGTGTCCAAACCAACGCCATCTCGCCTCTTTGACTTTGTCTCTCAACCGTCCATCCTGAGCTGACCCTCTAATGTCCTCATTTCTAATCCTGTCCATCGTCACACCCAATGCAAATCTTAACATCTTTAACTCTGCCACCTCCAGCTCTGTCTCCTGTGCCACCGTCTCCAGCCCATATCACATAGCTGCTCTCACTACCGTCCTGTAGACCTTCCATGTCACTCTTGCTGATATCCGTCTGTCACCAATCACTCCTGACACTCTTCTCCACCCACTCCACCCTGCCTGCACTTTCTTCTTCACTTCTCTTCCACAATCCCCATCATTCTGCACTGTTGATCCCAAGTATTTAAACTCCTCCACCTTCGCCAACTCTACTCCCTCATCCTCACCATTCCACTGACCTCCCTCTCATTCACACACATGTATTCTGTCTTGGTGGTCCTACTGACCTTCATTCCTCTCCTCTCATATCTCCACCTCTCCAGGGTCCCCTGAGCCTGCTCTCTACTCTCACTACAGATCACAATGTCATCAGCAAACATTACAGTCCACGGGGACTCCTGTCTAATCTCGTCTGTCAACCTCCATACAATACAGTACAATTTATTTTTGTGTAGCCCAAAATCACAAAAGAAGTGCCCCTATGGGCTTTAACAGGCCCTGTCTCTTGACAGCCCCCCAGCCTTGACTGTCAAAGAAGACAAGGAAAAACTCCCAAAGAAAAAAACCTTGTAGGGAAAAAATGGAAGAAACCTCAGGAAAGGCAGTTCAGAGAGAGACCCCTTTCCAGGTAGGCTGGTCGTGCAGTGGGTGTCAAAATGAAGGGGAGTCAATACAATACAATACAATACAATACAATACAGAACAGAACAAATCCTCAATACAGTATAAAAATCAAAATTTTACAAGTACAGAGCAGAATTTAACAGTAGGTGATATCCCATAATATGATTTGGGTATGTTTAGAGTCCTGGAGACCTTATCCATCAAGCTGCTTCCCCCTATTGGCCATTCCACAGCTGAGTCAGCGATGGGCCAGCCAGTCCGATGAAAGGACCCCTCTACCCCACGATTCCTGCGATCCTCCATCAGGGATGACTTTACAAAACAACTTGGCAGGTGGGCCGTGGGACCAAGTGGCACATTTGAGTAACGAGAAGAGAAACAGAATAGGTGAGGGTTAGTAACAAATTAGAACTATCGTGTTACTTCTGTTTTAGTGCTAATGACAGTCTGCACAGTTAATCAGCAGCTCTAGTCAGGGTGTGCTGAACTGAAATAGTGAGTCTTCAACCGGGATTTAAAGGCTGAGACCGAAGGGGCATCTCTTATGGCAGCAGGCAGACCACTCCACAGTTTAGGGGGTCCTGTAACTAAAAGCTCGACCTCCCACTGTTATTTTATTAATCCTTGGAATCCTAAGCAGACTGGCATCTTGACATCTTAATGTGCGCTCAGGTTTGTAAGTCATGATAAGTTCAGACAAGTAAGCCGGACCTCGGCCATTTACTGCTTTATATGTTAAAAGGAGGATTTTGAAATCTGCCCTAAACTTAACCGGTGCCAGTGTAAGGATTTAAGAACTGGAGTGATGTGTTCGTATTTTCTTGTTCTTGTAATAATTCTTACAGCCACATTTTGGATTAACTGGAGGCTGTATAAAGAACAGTTTGAACATCCAGTGAACACCGCATTGCAGTCGTCAATCCTACTAGAAAAAAATGCATGAATTAATTTCTCACAATCCTGTTTATTTAGAAAGCGCCTTAATTTCCCAACATTTTTAAGGTGAGGAAACCTGATTTAGACAACTTTGTGATGTGTGCTTTAAATGACCTGCTAGAGTCAAAGAGAACTCCGAGATTGCGGGCTGATTCAGTAAAATTAACGGGGATACCAACTGAGTTAAATGATGACAGAATATCGTTGTGATCAGCGTCACTCCCTCTAATAATTAACATCTGTCTTATCTGTGTTTAAAGACAAGTCGTTCTCATCCATCCACTCCTTTAATTTACTAACACAACTAATTAAAAACAACATCGGAGAAACTTCATTTGATCTAAAAGAAAAGTATAACTGGGTGTCATCTGCATACCAGTGAAAATGAACAGGATGTGTCCTAATGTGAGATCCCAGTGGACGCCTGTAAAGGTCCGAGTACTGAGCCCTGCGGGACACCATATTGAACTTCTGTGTGTAATGATGGAGTCCCGTCAGCACATTTCTGTACGCATTGGAATCGATTTGATAAATAAGAACTAAACCAAGTGAGCACAGTCACTGCGTGTGAGCCCAACGTCATTTTAAAATCGAATGGTCAATGGTGTCAAATTCTGCACTTAAGTCTAAAAACATCATTACAGTGGAGTTTCCTTCATCAGAGGATATCAGAATGTCGTTTACAACCCACGTTAGTGCCGTTTCTGTACTGTGACCAGTGCGGAAACCAGACTGGAATTTCTCAAATAAATTGTAATGCGTAAGATGTGACTGAAGCTGACTGGCGACTACTTTTCTAGTATTTTAGAGAGAAAGGGTCAATTTGAAATAGGCCTATAATTATTTAGTATGTGTGGGTCCAGGTCTGACTTTTTAAGTGATGGTTTAATGACGGACACTTTTAGTGCTTCAGGTACTGTGCCATGCAGTAATGAACTACTAATAATGGTTAGAATGGGCGCTGCAAGGACATCGATTGAACTGTTTACTGGTTTAGTTGGCACTGGATCAGGGAACAAGTAGTGGGCTTCATTTTAGAAATTAAAGTTAAGGCTTCCTGCTCAGTTACAGGATTACAATCACTAAAGTGCTGAATGCCATGTGCGGCCCGGTCTGCCAGGCTAGTGTGCGGTTTGTACTGTGATGCTGAGCTCTGGGGTCTTATATTTTTAATGTTCTCATTGAAGAAGTTCCTAAAGTCTGCACTGCTAATATCTGTTGGTATTATTGCCAATAAGAAAGGGGTCGGAGCCGATCCCTGATGTAATCCCACCTCTGTCATTCCTACCGCAGACCTCACCACGGTCACACTTCCCTCGTACATATCCTGTACAACTCTTACGTACTTCTCTGCTACTCCCGACTTCCTCATACAATACCACAGCTCCTCTCGAGGCCCCCATGTCATTTTCTTTCTCCAGGTCCACAAAGACACAGTGCAACTCCTTCTGGCCTTCTCCATCATCATCCTCAGAGCAAACATCCCATCTGTGGTGCTCTTTCTTGTCATGACACCACACTGCTGCTCAGTAATCATCACCTCACTTCTTGACTGAACTTCCATTACTGTTACCCATAACTTCCTGCTGTGGCTCATCCGTTTTATCCCCCTGTAGTTACTACAGCTCTGCACATCCCTTCGTAACGTCTCTCAGTCCTGCCTTCATGTGTTTCCTAGCCGTGTCTGCTACGCAGCATGGCCAACACCAAGTTACACTGTATTCAGTTCTAAAACCAGGAGCAAATAGAAATGTTCAGGTCTGGGTTTGCTTACATGGTGGGAGTAACCGGTAAAGAAAAATCCGACAGATATTGAAATGTTAAAAATCGTGGCCAGACTGACATTATAGGCCTCAGAATGAAGGAGACTTTTTGATTACAATGGGCATCAACAACAAGTAGTCAGAAACAACCTTAAAATGAAACAAATCTCCTGCTGCTTGTGTCTCATAATCCATATGTCAGCTAGCCAGTCATAGACTCATCGCATGTGCTCTTTGCTAGAATATCGGTGCTGTAAATCTGAGGAGTCCATGAAGTGAAGTGTGTTTAGATGGGATTGAGGTGTGAAATTGAAACTCCGCCCCCTTCATTGTTTGGTCAAGAGCCCTGACATCAATGAAACGTCTGCATTTGCTTCCCATTTGTGTGCTGCTCTCATTTTCCACAAATATTTAATCAACAATATTTATTTTAGCAAGAAGCACAAGGGTTTTGGGCACTCGGCTGGATGCCCGATGTGTGGATTATGCGACACGAGTAACTTCACGGATGCTGTGATATTATTTACTGCTGTTCAGTGTTGGCTTCCCCGGGCTCATTGTTTCAAAAAGTTTGTGGTTTCTGCTCTCCATGAAAAGATACGATTTTAAAATTTTTCTAAGCCAGCACTACAAACAACACGAGAAAGTAACAAATAAAAAAGAAATGGTGAGTTACGGCTGCAGCAGTCCTTTAACTCTGCTTAGATTTTCTACAGAATAAACCTTCAGGCATCGTGCAGTTTATCGACATTTGGCAGAGTAATAACTAAGATCCGACACCATCTTGACCTTTGCAGTGACACCTCCACTTTAGAGCCCTGTCACCTGCTGGAGCCATTTGACAAGAAGACGCCACAAAGGGATAAACCGAGTGGGACTTGATAAGCAACAGCCAGTCCCAAAATGTGCCCCAGTCGCTAAAAGGTAACGTTGATGGCCTCCATGCACGTCTCGAACAAGAAGTGAGGTTTTCACATCCTTGGTGTAAATGCTGAGCCCAGTCGGGCCTCGTGGAGATCATCTTGGCCCACAAATGTACTGCTGGGTAATTCGGCAGCCCTGCGTTCGTTCGTCTGATATCCTGCTTTCTAATTGGGCGGTGGGGTCTCGGTTTTAATTACAGTTGACTCTCCCTTTTGATGCCTGATGATGTCAGTAGCTTAGACAAGTTGCAGGTCTGCTTGGTAGATAAAGTACTGACGAGCCTGTGAAGCCCCCCAAGATCTCTGGAGTGATCTGTCTTTCAGCTGTGCCCCCCATTTGTTTCCTCATTCCTTGTTGGAGCCGCCGCTGGTGCTGCTGCTCGTGTTGGTTTTCAGTAATTGCTGTCATTCTGTCCACCATCTGTTATAACTTGCAGTGGACATGGCATCGTCTGTAATGGTGGTCTGCGGAGACTGCTGTCATTTGTCTGTGCCAAAGCTAAATTGCTGAATGCTCACAGTGGGGCCGTGTGACTGACTGACTGACATGGCACAGTCGGAAAATCATTTTTCTTTCTTTTGCTTTGTCATCCTTGTTTAAGTGTACATTGTGTGAATAAATGGAAGCAAATCCAAGGAGAGTTCTCTCAATTTAATGGGAAGCCAGCATATTGATTGGAGAGAAGGAGCTCAATGATTGAAAGAGCGCAGTGATAAGGCATTCCAGTAGTCATGAAGGCCAAGTGCCATTGTGAGTGCCTTTCCTTCAGAGAACTCCTGTAAATTTGGATTTCAGCTGATTCTTTATAGGAAGAGCTTATGACACCCACTTAAATCAAGTCAGTGTTTGAAGCAGAATATGGTGGCAGACAGCAGTGCGCTGTTCTAGGGCACCATCTGGTCGGAGCATTTATGAGATACGCGGTAAGCGGCAACGTCAAACATTTGAGGCTGTTAGTGCAATGCTTCGCAAAGCTATTGGGGGTAACACGGTCTTCTTCTGTCTTCTCTTTTTTACAGCTGTGCAGTCTTTCGTGTTTTGACGAGTCCCAGCTGATGATGCATATAATGGGAAACACGCATCGAGAGGTGAGTGTCGCTGGTAAATGGCTGAGACCAATCAAAAATAAAAGGTCAAAGTCACAATAAGTGCGTTAATACAAAAAGCTGAACACACTGCGCACTAAAGTGAAATTCACAAATTGGGTGTGCGCTGCAGGCTGAAGAAAAAACGTAAAACGCCATTTAAAGTTGAGACTGCAAGGGAGCCAGAAAATCACTGCACTTCATGTTCTGCTCAGGTTTGATTTCTGGGTAAACTTTCAGTTTTTGCCAAACACCAGAATCTATTCCTGACTGTCAGAAGCGGCAGGAATGATGTCATATTAATTGTCATGTTAAATTATTTAGTGCCATGTTACAGTAGTCCAAAGTTAGAGGGAAGCCAGCCGTTTGCATTCTGCCATGCTGTGTTGTGCCAGTCCGTGCCGTCCTCCATAGCAGCTTTTTGTGGCTTCATGAAGAGCTCACTTTTGAAGTTTGACAACTGACTGAAATGTGAGGCCAAGTAGATAAACTGAAAACGATGCGCGTACTCTAGAGATGTAAGGGGTGCCATCTCTGGACCTGCACAAGTCTCCCGTTTGTTTGTGTGTATGTGGGAAGGCCAGAATGTGAGCACCAGTGTTAGCGACATTTGGAGCCATTTTTAGTTAGTTACTTATTTGTTTATTTATTTTTGCCACTTCCCACCCTTGACCTTCTTAGTGTTATGTTTAAAAGAAAAATGAAACAAAAGTAATACATTTTTTTAAACAAGAAGACATGTTTATGTGTAACAGAAACGTCCTGTAAATACCAAAGCGTCACGTGTCCACCTGCGTATTTAGTGCACGTCCTTCATGTGACGTCGCAGTCGGGATGTTTGAAGTGCGTTTCTTTGAGCGCTTTTCTGATCTTTTTTGGTTCTTGTGCATGAGAGTAGAATGTCCACTCCGGGCTTACCCGATGGACGTGCCCATTACGTTATTACAAGTTACTACCGCGCACGCCACATTTCCCCTGACACGAACTTTAAAAGTTGCTGCATTGTGAACAGTGTTTGGAGGGTTAACATCTGCCTCATCCTTATTTTGCCTTTAAGTCGAGCAGCCACTGGTGCAGCACAGTGAAGCTTCACGCGACCAAATTCACCGGGCATATGGCGATGGTTTGGCCGGCAGTGCCATATCACACCTCGGTTTCACTCTCCACGTTAACGTTTGATGTCCAGTTCACTTCGCCGTCGCTGGTGCTCGGGTCCAGCAGTGCTTTAGTTTCAGTTCATTCCACAGCCACCTTTACTGCTTTCCTTTTGCTGTTGTTTTTTGTTGGAGCCTCCGCCCCACTCATGAATATTGATGAGTTACCATAAAGTGGACGAAAGCTTTGAAATATTCTGCTTTTGTTTTTTTGCGGTGTTTTGTTATGCCATCCACTAGAGTTATTCAGGCTTTACTTGGGTTTCACCATATTTACCCTGAATTCCGAGTCGGAGTCGCACTTGGCATGATTCATACTACTGGTATGATCTTGTATTCAATGTAAAGTACCAGGAAGCAGGAGACGCTTTGGAGTTCAGACAGAATGTATCTGATCTGCTCAGTCACAACGTGTACCAGGTGTCAGAGTCAATCCGTCCCTTTGCTTTTATCAGATTAACGCTACTCGGCACTCCAGTCCTTGTAATCCCATTTAGGGTCACAGAGCCTTTTCAGCAGCATCGGGTGCCAGGCAGGATACAATCGTGGGACAGCTGGCTTCTTCTTGGGTGTTCTCGTCACCAGCCCAGCTGATAAGTCCAGAGCTGCTGCTTCTGCTTTGTCATGGCAGGATGGACTTCTGTCCTCCAGGCTCATGAGCGGCTTTAAGTCATTTGAAGTCTAAGTGGTGTCATATTATCGTGTTTGAACTTCCCTTACAACCTGTGTAACACAAGCTCTAAGAATAGTTTCTTAAAGATATATTTAAATAAATAAAAGTGAAAGTACACAAGTAAATCTATAAACTGTCATAGCAAAAACAACAGCAAAAGAAAACCAAACTGACCGATTTTATAGGCTGTACCGAGTGCAGACTGCTTTAATGGAGTATTCGGGACGTTCATGGAAAGTTCTGGATTAGCATCAATGCTGTTAAAGACCCCCTTTTGCTAAATTCACATATTGTGGCTTATTTTCTTCCACAACTCAATTTGTCGTTATTCACTAAGAAAATAAAGCCCTGACGACTCTGGCCAACTGACCGCCACCCGCTGATTGTGCAGTAAGAAGCTCTGCTAGGCCATCTAATCTGACGATTCACTCTTCCCATTCGTTGATTCCAAGGCTCCCAGCATCTCTGGTGTCTTTCTTTGAGCAGGAAAACCGCTTGGGCATGGAGCATTGGCACAGCAGGGCACAGAGAGGAGAAGTAGAATAGGTGGGGATCAGTAGCAGTTCATATTTATTGAATTGCATTTATTTTATTCAAGTGACAATCAAACTGGGATGCAAACTGTTTAGCAGGTCTAGTCAAGCTATGCCAGGGGAAGGCACTATAAAAATCAAATGTATTGTTATCATCATTATCATCATCATCAAAGTAGTGAGTCTGCAGCTTGAGACTGAAGGGGCATCTCTTAAATATGCAGGCAGATCAGTCCACAGCTTTGGAGCCCTGTAGCTAAACGTTTTACTAATCCTTGGAATCTTTACTAGGCTGGCATCTTGAGACCCTAATGTTTGTTGTCTGAAACCAACTCCAGAGATATTGGGGGTGAAGCCGGAGCCTTGACAGTCTTTATGACGTATCTGGCCGCGCTGTTAGCTACACAAACGAGCAGCAGATGGGCTGAGTGGTCTCCTCTCGTTCCTCTGGGTCGTTGTATTCCAAGGCTCAAGGACGGAGGTCCTGTGCTCGGCCTTTTGTTGGTTCTTGTTATGCTTCTTGCAACACTTTGAGTTGACAGAAATCTGAATAGAGGACAAAATGAAGAGCCGGTGAGCCGTGCATAGCAGCAGTCAAGCCTGCTAAATCAATGCAGAAGGTCTCAGTAGCCTCAGTATTTCAAAACCGTTTTCATATTTCAGTGTCTTGGGGATTTTCATCTGCACGATATTTGGAAGCTGTGAGTGACTTCTGAACGATGAGCTGTACTGGGCTAAATGGTCTGCTCTCATCAACATATTTCCTTATTGTGTTGAGCGATTCCCAAACTTTGTTTTAGTTCATCTTCTTTAGGACTGACACTGCCAAGCTAGTTTGCACAGACGCCTGCACTTGTATCAGTTAATTGCATAGTAAAGTTCAAATTGTGTCGAGTAGCTGCTTACTCTTAACTTGCGTATTAAACCGAGCACAAGCAGAGTCTGAAGTACGGCATCTCGTCCGGCTGCTGTGCTCGACTCACTTTAATGGCCGGCCTGAAGTACACGTCTCACAGCAGCTCAACTCACTTGGTGGTCTTTAGGTGGGCTGCCACAAGGGACTTCACATTGTGAAATATGGCTCTAGGACCACAAGGACTTGCAAAGGCAGGCACCAGACCAACGTCTGCTGAAAATGTTAGTTAAAGTTAAGAGACATGTTAACTGATGGACAATTTCAGGTCACAGAATAGAGTGGAGCATCTCCCCTATTATTATTATTATTCTTACTATTATTGTTAACACGTTTTAAAATGAAGTTTATTTGGTAGTTTTTTTCAGTTTGCTTTTGTAATACTAATGTGCCTTTTTGTTTTCTCGGTCAAACTGTTTGCCATCTTATGTCCCAGAGGATGGAAAGGCGAGCTGTTGGGAGTAAGTATGGCAATGTGGACACATCTATACAGTATGCTAAGGTGTTTCTAATGATTCTACAGTGGTTACCATAACACATGGACTTCTTATTCACACGGGAGAAACAAGAAAATATGTAATTAGATTGAGAATAATAAAAAAGAAAAGCTTTGTGCAGCGGGAGAGGAGAGTGTAGCGAGACAGAGAGGGCCTGCACTATGTAGTTTAACAGCACCGGTGGCCACGGGAGTCCAGTCATCTCGAGGATGTGAGTTCGAGTCCTGAGAAGAACAGGCCAGCAAGCAGTGGTGCTCCTCAAACTAGGAGGAGACCCCTGGGCAAGGCAAAGAATGACAAGCAAAAGAGGAGCTGAGGGTGGGCACTGCTGAGGTGCTAAGTATTGCTATCCGTTTTTAGCACAGCCCAAAGAAATGTAACCTGCTGACACCTCGTTAATACTGTATGTGCCCGACAGTAGTGGAGCAGGCCCAAGATTAGCTAATGTTCATTCATCTTCAAGTTCATCAATTCATGTGTTTGCATTGGAGTTTAGAGGCTCAGCGCAGTGCTGATCCTTCAGAAATCAGGAGAAAATGATTTGAAGATTGAAGTTGTGCTGATTTTTTTTCAATTCTCAGTGCCCTTTTCTCTACTTCTTTTTTGTGTTCAGGTGGAGAACAAAATGTGGACAATCTGTGCCCCCTGTATGACTATGCGAAGAACCCCAGTCGTCGTGAGCCTGTCATTGGTGGGTCTGATTTTGTTCTGCATGTGTGACCAAGGTGGCAAAATGCCCAAAATTTCACTGTCGTTTGGAAATCCAAGAGCATGTACAAGGATAAAGTGCATGTTGCTTAAGCAGAGTGGCGGCTCTGAGGCTTGGGATCTGGTAGGTTGCTAGTTCAAATCCCGACAGTCACTGCCAGAATCGATCCTGGGTTTGATGATGCGTTTAACACTAGAATTACCAGAGTCAACGAAAAAACTCATAAATCCGGTCCACCCTAAATCAATTTGCACCTCTCCATGAGCGTTTTTTGTCTTGTAAATGTGTCGCTCAGCGCAAGCAGCCTGCTATACCTCAGAATGGACAAGAAGTTCTCCCAGTTCCTGCCATGATTGACTATCTGGGAGTGGGCTACCCAGAATTGTAAGGTGAAATAAATTGATATGTGTTCTGTGTCTACAACAATCTATGTGAACGCATTGTTAAAACAGAAACGTTTTTCATGTTTTAGTAATAAATAACAATGTAGACATGAACTGTATAATGTGGGAAGGCTGGTGGCCAAATATCAAATAAACATTTTCACAAAAGGTGCAAGTACAATACGACAGCTTCTGTGGTGTAGCGGTAAGAACTGCTGACTTATAATCCGGAGGTCGTGAGTTCGAAACTGTCTCCCCAGCAAATTTACCATTCAGAGTAGTGAGCTGCTCTTATCTATATCTATATCTATCTATATATATATA
>JANRMT010062841.1:81483-106139 GCA_026402145.1 Polypterus bichir lapradei | reverse complement strand
TGCGTATTTTAATAAACTTGTAGTCACCTTCTCTTGTTATTTTAATTTCAGTTGAAAAGGTTTCTGAGCCAAAGGCTGGTCAGCCGACTGAAGTAGCAGTTGGAAGTTCTGGAGAGAATCCGACGCACTCTGCAGGTTAGTCGTGGCCATGAGAAATGATTTTTATTAACTGACGTGTGTCATAGGTGCTCAAGTGGGCGGCAGGTGATTCACACTTGTTAGTGGTGTGGCTGTTCCAAGAGCCTCCTGTCATCAGTTTTATTTGTGCCAATGAATTAGGCGGTAAAGTTACAAATAAAGCAAAAGTGTGTCTCGGTCTCGATTAGCAATAAAAAGTTCAACTTGGCGTAATTGTCCCAAAATACATAGCATTGGTGATTTATTTGATTATTTTGTTCTTTAAAGCCTGAATACTTTGACACTGACAGTTATTGACTTGCCAATTACATGTTTTGCCGACGGTGGGGGTCTTACTTGCCTTTGCCGTAAGCTCCACTGGCGTAGCGGGTCTTTGAAATGTTAAACTGCCCAACCCTGCTTTGAAAAGCCTTTTGTGTGCCCTGAAGTGCCAGTCGGCCTCCTTAAGCTACACGAGGTCTGCCGGCCCAAGTGACCCTCACGCCAGGCGGACGTTTACTTTATCTGAGACTGTCGGCTTTATGCAGAAGGACACACAGGCCGCGTGTACAGAAATGAGTCGCTCACCGCACAATCGTGTCTCTTCTTTTCACACACAGCTGAACTGCTGCTCAAAAATGGAACACCGGTGGTCAACGGGACGCCCAGTGGGAGTTCTGCCGACGCACATCCTCCAGGTTAGTCTGTCACTTTACACGTCTAGGCAGCGCGTCCGATTTGCTCCTTGAACCTCCGGCAGGGTATCTGGCAGCTTCCTCTGTGGGGTCTTTTGTGGTCCGCTCTGCAGTAGCAGCACTGGGACTGCTGGGGAGATGCGATGATGAATGCTGGGAGGGGTTTTCATGTTTGTATTGATTTCAGCAACGGCATATTAATGTTAACCCGGAAAGAGAAGACAGTGCTGACCTCCTGAGTAGTAATACGTGGCCTTGACTTTTTCCCTGTTGCGTGATATATGTACTTATCATATATTCATATATATACACATCTTATTTCATGTACCTGTATAATGTATGATAGCTGCCAAATAATACAAAGAGTACATGACTCGTGTTTTGCCCTATGTGGGGCTCATCAGATGTGCCCACTTTTGCTTTCCCTTGCTGGCGTTACTGACTGACCTGCCAAGTACAAGCGTCACCCACCCAAATATCCGATTGTGATCAGGACTATGCGTATCTAGAGATATATAGGATATGTTGTTGTTTTTGTGTGTGTGTGTAGTAACTTTACAAACAACACCCACAAGACCAAAGATATAATCATATAAGACATTTCAGGAATTCCCATCTGTTTCTGCATTTGTGCTCAATTTTGTTAGCTGAAAGTATTTTTGTAGTTTTTAAAAGATTACATTTTTTCTGTGAAATTCTTATTCAATCTAAAGTTGTGACTGAACTCTACTAAGGCTGATTTGGAGACCCCCGAGCTTCTGTAGTTGAGGGTGGAAGGCCATAGAGGATCTTCTCCAGGGCTGTCTGTACCTCAGATTAGAGCAGCAAAAAGAGCAAATGTGTTGTACAGAATCTGTGCTGAGAAGATGATGGAAGGGACAGACAGACACGTAGGGCGGAAGAAAGCACAGGCGAGGCTGATGAAGCCCCCTGGACGATGTCACCGAGTGTCACCCCAGTGTAGCTCCAGTCAGGTGGAGTGGGACTGACTGTCACCATTCAACAGGCTGTTAGCTCACACTTGACCACCGGTGTCTGCCGTTAGCAGCGCTTACATCAGACCTTTAAAAATGACAAATTAAATAAGATTTATTCCACAGAACACGCACAATTTACCAAAACATTAACCTTAAATGCCACTTGCCCTGTCAGGCCTTTTCCAGATGCCATCGTCTTTATCTTCCTTTTGTGGAATTTCATTTTATAGGAGCGTCCTTCTTTCACCAGTGAGTTCCAGATCAGCTGCCACATGCGAGTTCACCTTGCCCAGCTGGGCATTGGCGTTTACCAGACACTTAAAGCCATGACAGTTGCCAGTTGTTTGCTAATTACCTCTTTAAACAGTTTTGTAGTCCAGCAGGTCCTGCAGTTACCCTGAAATTAATTCTGCTGCAGTTCTTAAGGGAACGTCTTCCATAAACGCGGGGAAGGTTTACTTCCCACAAAGAAACACAGAGACGTGGCGCAAGTGGCCAGGCAGAGTGGCAGAGAGTTGGACTTTAGGGACCTTCAGATGTCACCCTGATAGGATCGGCGACCTTCATGACGACAATATTTTACTAACCTCATATGAGAAGGACCTGCGACGCATCAGGAAAAGCACAAGTCCTCACAGCAATTCAAGTTGACAGGTTGAGTACGTAAAAAACTGAGTGAAAAGCTTCTTTACAAAGCTGACACACAAACGATGTTAAAAATATTAAGTAAGCGCCAGAGTTTGCACGTACGCAGTATAAGGACAGAAGAAGTAAATACCCGCTAGCCTTGAGAGCCCACCTCAGAACCCCCTGTCCACAGCCCCGTGTGGTCCTTTCCCTTAGCCCTGCCTGATGCCACTTTGTCAGCATCGTCGTGCCCTTCTTGACATTTGTCGGGCATATCCAGGGTTCTCCTGGTGCCCACTGCTGATACAGTTCTTAAGGGTTGGTATTTTATGATAATCTTGTTGATCCCATCATGTGTCTGGCAGTGGTGTTTGCTGTTAAAGATCATATAAAATAAAGTAAATAACTGAGATACTGACCATCTTTTTCCTCTTCTATCTTGTTACACAGGTATGAAGCAAGGCAGCGCGCCACAGGCCAGCTTTCCGAAGGTTGATTCTGTAATACTTGGTGATTTTGGAAATCATTCTAAAGGTTGGTGGGATTACTCCGTCACGGGACAATCTAATGTTTATGTAGGTGATGTCCGCCAATGAGCTCCTTGTTATCTTCGAGCGCCTGTTGCTACCCGGGTGTCTGACTTACCGGCGCCTTGGCGTTCATGGCACAGACTTTGTTCTCATTGTGTGAAGTGGAGACTCCATGCCCACTGTGTTTGGTGCCCTTTACAGATGCATGATGGATGCTGAGGAGTGGAGAGTGAAGCCCACGTCAAGTCTAAACTCCCCACTAACCCCCGCATTACAGCAGCCGCCATTCAGCTGGGCCTTTGCTGTTACTTCTCAGCTTTACTAAGTGACAGCCTGCCATGTCAGAGCAGCTTTTGTATTCCATCGGCGCCCCCATTTATGCTGCGTATTTTAATAAACTTGTAGTCACCTTCTCTTGTTATTTTAATTGCAGTTGAAAAGGTTTCTGAGCCAAAGGCTGGTCAGCCGACTGAAGTAGCAGTTGGAAGTTCTGGAGAGAATCCGACGCACTCTGCAGGTTAGCCGTGGCCATGAGAAATGATTTTTATTAACTGACGTGTGTCATAGCTGCTCAAGTGGGTGGCAGGCGATTCACACTTGTTAGTGGTGCGGCTGTTCCAAGAGCCTCCTGTCGTCAGTTTTATTTGCGCCAAAGAATTAGGCGGTAAAGTTAAATAAAGCAAAAGTGTGTCTCGGTCTCGATTAGCAATAAAAAGTTCAACTTGGCGTAATTGGCCCAAAATACATAGCATTGGTGATTTATTTGATTACTTTGTTCTTTAAAGTCTGCCTGAATGCTTTCACACTGACAGTTATTGACTCAGTTATTGCATTATTAGCTTGCTTTTTTATCAGATTTTTACTGTAGAATTGACCAATGGCAAGCTAGCAAAGAAATGCATCCTCAGGACCCAATAGTAGAAATTTAAAAGAAAAGATCAAACACAATGCGACCTCTCCGGCCGAACTCCATATACAGAACCCAGCAGGCCCAGCCTCCCCACGATGCCCAAGAGCAGTTGGTACTTCGTCTGGCTGAGAAGAAGAGCCGCGTAGATATTTAACCCTTTGTGGTCTTCGTCAGTTCACTCACTAAAGGGTTCAGTTACTGTTAATAAGTAACGTGAATTAAAAGAAATGTGATTTGTAAGGTCAGCAGTGAATTACAAATAAGAGCTGTCACCTAATACGTTACTGAGGTCACTTGGTGTGACTTTTCAGTGATGTAATGTCACTCATTGCCTTCTTAGAGAGTCCTAGCAAGTTGTAGCATGCGCTGCCTTTGAAGTTCGAAAGTGTGCTGACAAGTCACGTGACTTCTTCTTCTGTGATTCCTCGTCATGTAATCTGACATTCTCGAGGCAATCAGATCGGCAACTGCAGTCATCAAGTCTTCCTTGACTCAAAGTCGTGTGGTCGGCGTCTGGCCTAAGACTGAGCTAGAAAGAGAGACGAAAACTCATCTCCAATTTTGTTACCCAATACCCTTAAAAAAAAACCTTGGGGACCAATGAATTATCTGCCTGCCTGTCTGCCCGCCCGTCTGCCTGCCCGTCTGTCTTTCCCCCCAGATCTAAATTAGAGAAATCTTGAAGTGATATTCACGTCTCTGGACTCCATGTCTTCTCCCTGCGCCGTTGCTTTGGTTTCTTCTCCAAGTCTTTGTGAGCAGAAGCTCCGTGCTGCGCAGCCTCACACTTAACACGCTCGCCCAGCACCTTACGACCCTTTACTGTCAAACTGGTGATCTTAAAATTGCTGACTCTGCCTTGCGTTTCCCTCCTAAGCTATTTCTTGCTTTTCTTCCCTGCATGCAGCTGATGTTTGCTGTCCCTGCTGTGAAAGACACCAACTTCACTCTTTGCTCTGGTGAGAGAACGTAAGCCTTTTATTTAAAAGTAATAACAAGAACTGGGGCGGATTCATATAATAATGTTCATATTCCACCAAAACACGGCTTCCACTTTGCATTAGGATCAAACCGGGGACTGTCTGGTCCAACTTTCTCTTTGTCACAGACCAGTGGCCGCCACCAGACGTCCCTGATGTCATCGTCCTTACTTTACACTTTCCTGCAGTAAATCGGAAGGTTCATTCAGTGGCCGGTGTTGGTGGGGATTGATGGGTCATAAGGTGGTGACCACGTGAACAGCATTGTGCCGGACACTTTGCTTGGATTCTCCTCTGATCCGCCGATGTGATTTTACATTTTCATTCCTCTCCCGTGTGCATTTACCTCACGTTCTCCAGTTTCATGCACTCTTTAGACCGGCTGATGATGCGGATTCGCATTTGGCCACTATGTGTGAGTGTGGTCAGTGGTGGACTGGCATTGGCGCCTGCTGGTCTCTGCTACTGGGAATGACTTGGGCAGTTTAAAAAGATTACATTTATAAATTGGGGAGATGGATGGATGGATGGCTCAGAACTCCTGTAATGTCTGTGTTTGTTTTGTTGTATGTGAGACAATTTCTGAACCAAAGCACAAAGACGTTTCTAATTTAAATGTTGGATTATTTGAAGAGTATGGAGACCTGCCTGAAGGTCAGTCATATCTTAATAACATTTTAAAAATGCAGCAACATAAATACTAAAGAATCATTTTCTTATGATTAAAGAGGTAAAAGACAGAATGTGGTCAGTCAGCCATTATCCTAACACAGGGTCACGGTGCCATAAGTTAATGAAGGAGGGGTGGATGGGCACGTGCAACAGTGGCAAATGTCTGCTGTTAGTGCCAAGAAAAAAGGGACACCAGTGACATGGCATCGCCTCCAAGTGCCGTTTGCCATACTAGACGCCGTGAGACGTGCACTGTGGTTGGCCATTTTTTAAAGAATGATTTGGGGTTTCTTCTCACTACACAGTGACATGCTGCTGTAGCCAAGTGCACACGTGAATTCACACCCGCAGTGACTGGAGATGTCATTCGCCGTGTACTGCAAGCCCCACCCACATGGCTTTCTGGACTTTGGACTGTCCTGACAGAACAAATGTCAGTGCGTTATTAATAAAACTTCATGATGATTTGGATAATAAAGGCAGCTTTAAATCACAGAGTGACTTAACATATTGCAGGAGTCTTTCAATTGATATGTCAGTGTAATGTCTGAGCAGGTATGTTGTGCACAGATAGCTAATTAACTGGCTTCATTCATGTCCGAGATGTGTAATGGGTGCTGCCAGCTCCTTTTGGGACATCTAGTAGGTTGTAGCCGGATGGACTAATGCCAATGAGGAGACAACCAAAGCTCCATCCTTGCAATCTCCCTTGGTACCCACAGGGAGCTCTGTGCCAGCTCAGTCGGTACCTGCTAAGCTATCACTGGGTCCTCCGACACTTTATACTATTAGCGTAGGTGCTGTGCTAATGGCCACCAGGAGCTGCTAACTCCACGTGTGTACCTACTTAGTTAGCCCTCACCCCCCTCACTGCTCACTCAGCGTCCGTTTGTCTTGCTTTGACATGCACACCTATAGGGTGGTCCAGATCTAATTATGCAATTTTCATTATGTTATAAGGTAAGTTTGTTACATAGAAAATCACCCGAAAAATCCCGGACCATCGAGAAGTGTGCAAACTGACGACATGAAGAATCGTCTTCATGCCGTACTGGAATTGTCCCCGAATAAGTCAAAGTCATCCAGACGATCTGGATCTGCATAACTATATCTGGACCACCCTGTACACTCGTGGATCTGAGCAGCACCTGTCCAATTTAAAACTGCTCTCCCCTCCCGTTTTGCAACAACTCCATAATTCGAAGTGTCCCACGAGATGGGCCTTATGTGCCTGAAGAGCAGCTGAATGGCTGTGTGTTTGTAATGTCACCTCGTGACTGCCACTGGTCCCATCCTCTCCTTGTTCTGTTGTTCTTCTTTGTTGTTTAGCCTCTGCTGGAGAGGCCTCTATAAATCATATAATGGGGTCAGGATTGCTTCTACATTTGCTTCCAGTACATCTGTTAGAAGTCCCTTCAGCTTCTCTCCACACCATCCAGAGCTGGAGTAGTTTTGGTCTTTTTTACACTGTGGACGTGGCACCTTTAAATAAGCTCCTTGGAGATGTCACCAGACAGATTCTAGCATTGAAAAGGTGGAAATGGCGTGGAGAGATTGATGGGTTTAAATTTTGTATATAAGATGTCCCCTGTTCGATGATGTCACCTGTCTTTTGGCAGACAGGACTGCTCTCTGTGGGAATAGCTTATCTCAGTATGAAGGGAATGGGGGAAAGTATCATACTTGGAATCTCCGGAGAGCCAGTGGGCTCAGGCCTGTTGGGGATCAGAAAAGGTGTGGTGCTGAGACAGCACTTGGGTCCTAATTGAGGTGGCCCGTGGAACGTCTTGTCTCTCCATTATGACAAGCGTCTTGTTCGGCTATTGGAGGAGCTTTGTAAACTCCGCGTTTCAGTGGCGGCTCTCTGAGGTACGCAGACAAGGGACTGGCCAGATCTCTGTAAGTGGGAACACCATTTATTGGTCTGGTCGCTGTGATGGCTGTTATGCTCTGGCAGTAGCTGTTGCTGTGGCAGATTGGCTCCTTCTAGTGGTGTCCAATGTCACTCCTTTCAACGAGCATTTTATGAGACTCGGATTACGGCATTCCCTGGGTGCCTTGTCTGTTGTCTCGGTGTGTGCTCTGACGGTGGTGACTGATGGTGGTGAGCGAGACATTTTATTTGCATCTTGGCTGGGTAGTTTTTAATGGGTGCCCACGAGGTCCTTCCTCTGCTCATGAGTGACATCAGTGCAGGGTTGTCTATGAGGATTGTGTCGGTCACCATGGATCTGGTGGTGAAAGAGGATCTTGGTTCCAGCACCCTAAGCCACATTCTTGGACTTAGTACTGCAATACTGGTGGTGCGGTGAAGGAGATCGATCACTTCCTTGTGGTGAGACGCTGAAGGCTCTTAAAAAACTGCATGGTCCACAGAAGTGCCCAGTTTGTGAATTTTGACCACAGATAACTTGTTGCTACTCTGAAAATGCAGCTGAGGTCCAGTAGCCTACCAGCTACTCAGAGAATGAGGCAGGACTGGCCAGACTCCAAGAACAGGCTGTTTTTGATGAGTTTGCACGCAGTTTGTGTGAGGAACGTGCAGACTTGGGTGCGACTGCCAATGGGAGACCCTGAGTGACAAGACCCTGAGGGTTGCATTAGTGTTTCATCTCACAGGGCACCCTGGATATTATTGAGGGTGGTTGCGAGATCTCGGAGGGCAGATAAGGAGGCGTTTGTTAGAGGAATCTTTGAGCAGGTGACGCACGTCCTGCTTAGAGAGGAATGGAAGCACATTACGTACATCCTATTCTGCTTCTCGGAGAGTCTCAGTCAGGGTGGCTTAAGGATGGCACTGCAGTTGTGACCCGCTGGGTTGGTTACTTTGAGCGGTTTAAAGCTGACCCTCCGGTGAAGACATTGGATATCTCTGGTCTGCGGTTCTTGAGGCTGATCCTCCAATTAGCTGTCAACCCCAAACCCATCTCACTGAGATGGCACAGGTAGTGCACCAGTTAAGGGAAGTGAAGTTCTGCAGGGGTCTGTGGTATCCATTGTGAACTTCTCCAGGCTGGTGGTAAGGCTGTCCTCCTGGTATTGCAAGCAATCTTTGCCTCCTTTTGGGAGACTGGCATCAATCCAACTGACTGGGTGGTGGGCAAGGTTGTGGGGCCCAGTGGCTGTGGGGCATTTGTTGGTGAAGAAAGATTCACGGATCTTGACTTTACTGACGATGCTGTGATCTTCGCGGAGTCAATGGAGGCTCTGATCGGGGTGCTCGAGAGACTGAGTGAGTGTCTGGGCTTGGTAGGGTCCTGATAAACACCAAAGATCCAGGCCTTTAATAACCTCCTGGGCACATCAGCAGTGTGTCTGTCTGCAGAGAGAGTGTCGACCTCGTCATCGAGAGGTTTACTTACCTCAGCAGTGACATTCATGTGACTCTTCCTGTGAAGTCAGTAGACGGATTGGGAGAGCATGGGGGGTCATGAGGTCGCTAGAAAGGGGTGTGTGGTGCTCCTGATATCACAGCAAAAGGACGAAGGTCCAAGTCTTTAGAGTCCTGGTGCTTCCTGCTTGTGAGACATGGACATCATCCAGTGACCTGAGACGAAGACTGGACTCCTTCATGTGTGTCTCTTCGGAGAATCCTTGCGCAGCGCTGGTTTAACTTTGTGTTGCCCATGGAATCCCAAATGAGGCACATGACCTGCATTGTGAGGGAGCGTCAGTTATGGGACTACGGCCATGTGGCGCAATTCCTTGAGGGTGATCCAGCTCACAAGACCCTCATTGTTGAGGACCCAGATGGCTGGACCAGGCCAAGGGGGGACACCCACGTAACACCTGGCTGCGGCAGATAGAGTTCCATTTCTGGAGGGTGGGACTGGACTGTGTGTCTGCCTGGGGGGTTGCCAACTGGGATCCCAAGCTGTTTTGTCATGTGGTGGGTGCGACAATGTGCTGTACCAGTGCGGGCTCCCCAACCTGACCTGTTAGAAACTTTGAAGAGAGGACCTAAGAAGACTTTAAATGTAGTTCTGCTACTAGAACCCGGGTGTTCCTAATGATTATGGGTAAATTGTGCACTAATGGTGTAAACCTCTACCCACACAGAATATGTAGTGCAGTGGCTCTTTATGGACCTGCAAGTTTTTGATTCCTGAGGCATGGAATTGATGAGCTGAATTTTGCTGAATGACCTCTTAATGTCATACGTTCTTGTATTTTGCAGCAGGATATTCAAAGATTCCAGTTATTCACTCCAGAAGTTTACCCGAAAAAAAGAACAAGAGATGGCTCGTTACAGAAAGTAGAGCTGCCGAAGGGCTCCACTCGTCTCTGCTGCCCGTGTCTTTGACCGCAGCTCCTTTATGGTATCCTGCCATACTATCAGGGAACGTCTTCTCCGCTGCGGCTTCCCATGCACAGTATACTGGCTACGGGCCAGAAGCTCCCTGTGATGACGAGCGGTTGTTCCAAGCAGCTTTTCCTTGTGCAGTACATCCTGGAGAGACTCCTGGGACTGCTCGAGTTCTGGCCTATCCTGCCGCGTCTTTCCTTGCATCTTCTACAGGTTTTGATGATGGGCTATTTGCTAGTGAGGGCTCCAGCAGTGCTTTTCCTGCCCCAGTTCAAGGTGACCAGTATATTGTAGAGAGCACAGAAAGTGAGCGTGTCAGAAGGAATGCTCAAGTAAGACTGTCTGTCACTATTCCAAATGGAGAAAATGTTGACGACAACCTGAGATACGTAGAGTTTGAATCACAGTGTGGAAACTGGTCAAGGGAAGAGAGCAGCGGCTTTTGTAACTTCAAGAGAAAAGCATCCGAAAGAAGGTAAGCTCACCGTCCGTAACATGCTGTAAAATGAACGCGTGACTGGGCAGAGCGTTGCTTTTCTGACCTGGCATAATGTGAATCTTGCATCTTAAAAGAATGAACTTGCTTCTGGCCTCCATTTTCTTGAGGCACCCCCTTAAAGTTGATTTAGGCTCCATTCTCTCTCGGTCGTTTTGCCCGTCCCTCTGCTTGGCCTTTTCAAATGAGGTTTAAGGCGACGCCACACGGCAGGCCACATCTTTGATGTGCTTGTCTAGAATTGTCTTCCTAGAAGTTGAAAGACGTGCCAAGAAGAGTGCAAGTGTGAAAGAAAGCGAAGCAGCTGAGTCCTGCTAAGACAAGGATGCAGATATCCTGACCACTTCACTGTCCGAGACTTGGGGTTGAAGCCGAGACCTTGAGAACCTTGAAGAACAATCGGGATGAGCTACTATGGACAGCTCAGCTGCTAGCTAAGCAAACGCGTGACAGCGGGACTGAGCTTCTCCTCCCGTTTGTCAAATTCATACAAAGAAAGAGAGCCACTCAAGGCCCCAAACATCAGAGGTCTTACACTGACCACAGAATATGAGCCGTGTGTCCCTCCAGATAAATCTGTGAAACAGCAGATTGCTCAGAGAGTGGAGGAGACGTGGGAGTGGACATGTCAGATGCTAAATACAAATCGAGACTTGGCAACCGCTCTTCACCTGTAGGCCAGGCAGATGGCCACTTGCTGCCTCCTAAATGTCCCCAAGGCAGACCCTAATCCTGTCCTCTCTCATCTTCCATACTCTTCCTCCTTGTCTGCGCTCAGCGAGAGCAGGCAGCCATTTGTGCCCCTTCGGGGGGGTAAGAAATACTCTGAAGAACACCCTGCAGTAATCGAGCTGTGCCGCCTGCTGCCCTTTGTTGGCCTGGCAGAATGTTCTTAGTAGTGGCGATCAGGAGATTCGCTCTTTGGAGCGTTCTTTATGAGTCTGGTACAACATGCGGTACCTTTCAGAATCCAAGATCCAAAATGTTAAAGAGATGTCTGAATAACACATTAATGCAGAATTAGGGAATGGAGCAAAATGAACGCATTCACGACACACACAGGTTGGGATGTGAACGAGGGGCTGGAGCCGTTTGGAGGGCACAGCCTGGGCCAGTGCCAAGCTATGAATGCTGTCCTTTAAGGCTCATGTTGTGTGGTCTCAGACACGTCGTGCCTCGTAGGCCTCATGTCGTCCACACGTATCGTACACAAGAACATCAGTCGCCCAACAGCGTTCTTAGTTTCTTCATCCTCCTTCCACAGAAGGATAGCAGGGCTTTGCTTAAAAGAAAAAGAAAAATTAACTGTGTGTCTTCTGTCCTTCTCAGTGACGGTGATTGTGAAGGCCCACCTTGGAAAGTTCCCACCTTGGACAATGAGGTTCACGTGAAGGTACAGTATGTCCATCCTCTGCGTTATAAAGGTTTACACTGGTGTGCCGTCCTCACAATTTCAGTACTGGTAAGGCGGCTCGTCTGCAGTCCATGCATTTATTTCAGTCCTTTGAAACGCGTTGCATGTGAGTTTAAAGCAGCTTGATTCTGACATTGACATCAGTGCTGGCCTGACTCCATTTGTCTTCTCTTTTGTTCAGGATGTTTCGTGTTTGGGCCGAGTATTAACGGTGCCAGGGTACATTGTGAAGTAGCTTGGCACAGATGACAAATGGCATGCTGCACAGAGTGTGCCAACACTTGACTACATGAATGTCAGGCTAAGGGTGCCACTTGGGGGTGACTACTACAGACCTCGCTGGGTTTGTGTTTTTGATCTCATGAGATGGTTTAGGATTCCAAGAATCCTCGAAAAGAAGCACAAGTTTAATTTGTGCTTCAGATGTTGGTGTAGGATGGAGACAAACAGCTTTGTGGGACGTTGAGTTGGTTTTATTGAGCAGATGGCACCTGTACATGATGGAGTGAGTTTGAACCAGAGGGGCACTGAGGAGGTACGTCAGGGTCTGGCAGGGGCAGGGAGACTGGAAGAACGTGTGTGACAATCGTCGGAGCGTCGTGTTTGGAATTGTCGAGCTAAGGGTGTTAATAGGCTGCACCGTCTTGACTCCTGGCCTCCTTCCACAAGTGAATGCCAGTTCCTTGTCTCCACCACCCCTTCAAATCCCTCCAGGACTGTGACATGAAGGCCTCGGGTACCCCCAGTAGCCTCCTTCCCTCAGGCCTGTCACCCCCGTGGCAGTTTAGTAAAGAGTTTACCAACTGAAAATGGCTGCCAGCCGGTGGTGTGATGCAGGTCTCCGAGTTGTTCAGAGTACGAGTAGCACAATTAGCTACACACGGTGGTCCCCTTCCCCTCAGGCCATACCGGGGTTCTTGTCTGCCGTATTGTCCCGGCCACCTCCCATACCCGCTTTTGTCAGCCTTCTTCTTCAGGCCAGTGACTTGTTCCGACTGAGACGCAGAGCCCAGAAGACTCCCTTTCGATGTTGTATGTGACGGGAGGCCTGCACACCCTCACTCATGTCACTGTGATGCGCGTTTAATCCACAGGAGGTGCATGATGAGGTCCGTCATTGACTGGGGGGTACAGGCGAGTGCCACTCTGATGTGTCCACATCGCAGTTTGCCACCTCACGGCCCTTGCTTTCTCCGTCTTTCATCTTCTCGGACTTTTTGTCGTCCATCTTGCTGGTCACCAGCGTGCAGTGAGAATGATTAGCAAACGTCTTTAAGGTGAGCGTGAGGGTTTTTATAAACTCTAGAAGTGTAATGTGCGTCTTTGTTTAGCCAAATATCAGCAGAGCAGGGTGCCGTAACACTTGCCCCTCACATCCCTCCTGATGTTCACACTCTTTCATTTTAGGCTGAGGCCGAGTGCAGGACCCCCCATATGAAAGTGACGGTTGAGCAGCTGTCCAGAACGCTGCTGGAATACAAGAAGAACTTGAAGAACGCAAAGGTCCTGCTGTCCAAGGTCTGCTCTGCTCTTTGACATCTTTCCGTTTTGTTTGCTAACGCGACCTGACCCGCTGGGTCATCATTGAGGTTTACATTAAAGAAGATGTCGTCTTTCACAGGAAGAAGAACAAAGCCAAGCGCTCCCTCCTTCCAGAGGCTACGTGCGGATCAGGCTGGACTCGGACCATCGGGACACAGGTAAATCATCTGCTGCCTTCACTCGCCGCTCTTCGGGGGTCTGCAGCCTCGGCTCTCATCATTTCTCTCCATATTTTGCAGGGGTCGTGGAGCAGACGAGCACTCCATCTCGGCCTTGTGTGGACAGTTCAGCCTTTCTTCTCGCCTTGTCTCGTAACGGAGGCAACGGGGCAGAAGTCGAATACGCCGTGAACAGCCTGTTGTCCGAACAAAGGAATGCCACGTCATTGCCGCTCTCAGCACAGCGTGAATCTCGCCCGCCATTTGGAATCCTCTCAGGGACGCAGTGCTGGGCGCGCGGCTTTAACTGAGCCACCATTCACAGGCCTTGTAGCCAAACTTGCAGTCAGCTGAGCCTGGCGGGGTGGCAGTGAAGAGACTGGCAGGGGGCCGTGGGGGATGCCTTGGCCGATTGCGTGCCATTTCTTTTGTTGCAGCTTTGGTTTCTGAAATGTCGTTCGTTTGTACCTGTTAGGTTGTTCGTGACCCGTCTGTTGTCTCCATGGGTCCATGGTTGTGTTGCAGAAGCGTTTTGACTGCTCTGTAATTTTTGCTTGCTGAATTTTTTTAGTGTCTTAAAAACTCTGCTTACGTATTTTAGTTTTCTAGAATCTTCTTCATTTCTCGTTTGTTACACTCAGTGGTGGGTTAAAAAGTGACCTGCTGAGGGTCCTCATTTGAAGGGTGTTGGCTTCAAACTAGCGGGCCTGCTCCTCAGAAAGCGTACCCAAGAGGGTAGGCATCCATTGGCACCAAGCACAAGAACTGGCACCTTGAGTGAGAGCCATGATATCTCGGTTGGTTGCCCAGGAGCTCCCACCGTGCTATTTAGTTTGCTGTTGAAGTAGCACAGGCCACCATGTTGACTGCTGCACTGGCATCGGTCACTATATATTTCCCAAAGTGTGAGGGGTCTCCTTGTAGAAGAGTTTGAGGCAGGGGGAGTCTGGGACATGAGCCACCAGCAAGGTGACAGGGCAGAACAACTGTGTCACATACCTGGGAACAACAGGGGCTCCAGGGCAGAGAAGCTGGAAGGTTTGTGGTCTGCGTCAGAATCCCCGACGTGCCACTTTAAATGGGCACTCGAGCGATGCCACCAGATTCGGAGGTTTGGTCCTTTGACTTCCCCCTCAGCAACCTGATCTGAACTGCTCGCCCAGTTCTGCTTTGTGCTTCACTCTGTACCCACCACTGGCTGCCATCTTGTTTGAATATCTGAGAGCACAGGTGGTGATTAAAGATGGCAGCATCACTGGCTGCTGCGCCTTTGCCAAGGCAAGCATTTCATTTCAAGTCCATTGAGTACACGACACGTGAGGTGACATTTTAATAAGACATTTGTGATATCGTGTCACACGACTCATACAAGGGGCATGTCGAGCTGTTGGGCACCTGGCATTGCCTGTGGTACGTCTGTTGGGCTTGTGGTCCACGTCAGTAGAGCATTAGGACAGTCGGGATGAGGACGGGCCCACCAAGTCGAGTTGTGAGGGTCCCTGAAGTCTTCCTGTCCACCACACCACTTGGTCACTCATTCCAAATCCCCTTCACAGGTTTCTAAGGGTGGTCTTGATGAACTCAAAGTCACCGGACTGATGCCCTTCATAATGTTAGGCACTTCGCTCAGACAGCATCTCCTCGTCCCTGTCTCTTAATTATAGATTCCCTTCCCATGAAGTATGCCAGGCATGTGCCAGGATGCTATATAGTGCCTTGCCCAGCCATCTAGCAGTCTGCCGTGTATTATTGCTGGCCCCTATGTCTGTCTGTCTGTCTGTCATATTCTGAGATTCCCACCTGTTACTGTCTTTGACTAAGTGCCCTTCCTACGTCTCAGTCAGGTGTACAGCGTCTTTCACATCCGTCTTTTCCATCCTTAACTTGCATGTCTGGCACACAAGGAGACCATTCAGTCTGGGCTGGGACGTTGTGATGGCTAACCACTGAGCCACCGTGCCATCTCGGGCCATCAGGCTTCATTTGACTGACTTGTATAAAATGCAGACTGCGTTAGTGACGGGAGGGACAGTGGGAAGGTCCCTCATGACAGACCAAGCTAATGGTGTCATCGTGTGATGATCTGTGACTGTGGACCTCAGCGGTCACCGCGGCATAGGGTGCTCAATAAGAACAGGCAGTGAAGGGCGCTTTATGAGCGAGAACTGAACTAAAATTCCAAGGGTGCCATTGGGATACCACAGGTGACAAAACAGTCAGTTCTACTTGTCACACGAGCCACGTGAGTGACCTGAGGTGTGACCTGTGCACGTCACATTGTTGACTGCACTAAAAATGACAAAGTCAATGTCAGGTTTATAAATTATGGAGAGTCATCTGAGAGGCTAGCAGAAGTTCAGAATGGAGGGCAGAGCTGGAGGCTGAGGGAGCCAAAGGAGACGTCATTGTCACCAAAACCTCCTCAACGTGCCTTTGAGCGTCCGCTGCCGTGAATAAAGAAGCTGAAGAGTACAGTGGATCAAAACACGGTGGCCAGAAGGTCTGGGCTGCCATCTTAGATAAGACGGGCACAGCCACCGTAAACAACATGGCCACCACTTTTCAGAGATTAGCCTCAAGCATCCAAAAAAAGACCACCAGTGGTGTTAACGGAATCCCAACGGAATCCTTCAAGAGGCGTGAAGGCAAAGGGTACAAAAATTGCACCAGTAACTGGCACAGGTCACGGCATACATTAAGGGCAATATCACCGCCTCGCCCCTCTGAGCTTACATTTTATAAATCGATTACTCTGCACATCACTATAGTAGCTGGGCAGTGGCATGCCTTCATGCCAGGCATGCCCTCCTGTTCTGCCTGAGGATTTAAACATGTGTGTGCCACACTGAGCAGCCTGCCCGTCTCCAGTGCCTACCTCAAGTGTTTCAAGAAGACGTTCATCCCTCAGTGTCTTGTGGCCCTTGATGTTAAGTGTACAGTGGGATTGTCACAGTAGGTAGGACACACTGGGACCCTACAGCCATCTGTCACCCTTTACAATGAGTTATGCTCAGTGTCTTCACTGACCAATAAGGCCACTCGGTAAGTTAAGCTGACTGATGATCCTGGAGGGGTAGATAAACGGTCACTAATGGCACCGCTGGATGTCCACAAACTCCAAATGTGAGGCATCGGCAGAGTCTGTTAGTGCAGACACCGTGGCGAGGCACATGTGATGTGTGACAGGAGAGTGACCCCGCTAACCTCCATCCCTCCTAGGTGACACCCTGCATCTCCCCAGCTTGACATTCAAGGCCACCACAGGTCACTTGCACACTTGGCCAGTTTTTAGGATACCAGCTGGTGTGTACAGTGGACACCCAAATCTACCTGGGAGAAGAAGCAGCATATCAGTGACACCCCTCACAGCACGGACGATTCGGTTTAAACAATCCAACGGTGACAATGACTCGGCTCTTCAGCTGTCTTTTGAAGCGTTGAATGTGAAGGAATTCTGCATTGCGGTCGCACGAGGGCTTTGCCTTTCTTTGGATTTTCTTTTCATTTCCGTCTATTGCTGTAAATGGATTCTGAATTGTTAATTACGTTTCGTTTTTGAGGTCTTACAGTCCTCAGGCGCTCGAGTGACTTGGGCTGCAGCACCTGCTAGACCACCAATCTTCAGATTTTGTTTTTAATCGTCCCCACAGTCAAACCAACAGCAGATGCCATGAAGCCTAACTTGGTCTTGGGTCCTCCGTGGCTCATGGAATTCACTGACTGGCACCTCATGTGCCGTCCAGAGAACAGCTGGCTAAACACGACACCTAACTAGATATTTATTACATTTCAACAAGACAATTCCTGACTGAATACTGGGAGTTCAGTGAATGATTCCCCCCAAAGCCCCCACAGATGGCCCCTCCAGCCAGGCAGTACTCACACTCCAACAATGGAAAACTGCAGGCCTTCCTTGTGTCAAAGGCCCATGTAAATGACACGATGCCAAGCCACCTGAAAGCCATTCAGGCAAATCAGTCTGCCTTCCCACACACGAACGTCCACAAAGAACGAACGAGACTCATTGGCCTTCCTAGGCAGTGCCATATTCATTGCTGTCCCCTTCTGTCACAAATGGCGGCTCCTCCTGGTTGCCCACTTTTCATTTCAGTCTCCAAGCCCGCAAGTCAGTAGGTCTTGGCACAGCTCGCCTGCCAGGCTGCAGTTCATTTCTGAAGGAGTGGCAGAGCAGAGTGACGGTGGGGGGCACCCAAAAGCTGAAGAATGTGTGCATCTTTTGTTGGTTTTAATGTCTGCTTTGTGTGTTTTATTTTTTAAGCCAGCCTTTTTCTGTCTGCTGGTCCAGGGATGTCCTGAATCGTGAAGCTGGCATGGCAATACGTATTTTATGTGGATTAGGTGTACTCTCTCATGAACAGTAAGGCTTGGTGGCAATATGGGCATCGGCTCAGGGAGCTGACGTCACAGGTCAGTCCTGATTCTCTTTAGAAAGTTAGCAAAACTTCAGCTCAGCAAGCTCACCCACCCATCCACTTCTAAAATGACATCATGTTGGCAGCTGGAGGTGCCCTGAAGTCCTGCTCTCTACCACACGGCTCGGCTCTTTGATTCCATCTGCCTCTGGTTCTTGGTGTGAAGAAGAGCTTTCTAGCATTTATGTGAAATCTACGCTGAAGAAGTTCTCAAGTGTGCCCTTGATGCCCAGTTTGCTGTGAAGTGGAATAGTTGGGATCCGCTGAAATTCATTCCTTTCATAATCTTCAACGATTCAATCACTTCATCTCTTAACCTCCATTTGCTTAAACAGAAAGGCTCGACTCCTGGAAAGTCTCCTCGAAGCTCAGACCTCCGGGCCCCCGAAGGAGACGGCCTGATCTCCCCTGGACACTTTCTAGCACCACTCGGTCCTCGTTGTGGCCCAAAGCTGTACCCGGGACTCCAGGGGAGGTCTCACTAGCGTGGTATAAGTTAAGCACGTCGGGGCGCTATATAACCTAACGTCCTATTAGGTTACACTGGCCAGTCCACTGTGACTCTCAGGACCTTCTCAATTTCAAGTTTCAGAACTCAAATATTTACTCCTATTACTCCCCAGACATTGATGTTGAAATATTGTGATGTCACGAGTCAGGTCAGGGCCAATGGCAGGACACCGAATGACTCCTGTCTGGAGAACTCGAGAGCTTCTTACATCTTGAGGGGTGAATTCAAAATTAGGTATGGAGCCAACTGTCCACCACATGCCTGGAAGAAAAGAGTGAAGTTAGGAGCACAGACAGGAACCTAAGGGCACAATAAACTGGTCAACACAACATGGCTGCACGTCTGGTGCATCTGGAGAATGTGGACACCTGTAGGCAAAGATGGCACACGGTGAAGGTAAGTGAAGGCTGCAGAATTTGGATGGACGGGGGGCTACTGGAAATGAGGAGAACTTGAGCCAGCAGAGTGACGAGTGTTTGGAGTGAAAGAGCTGCTGTACGCGAACGGGACGCACGTCAGACTGTGCAGAATACGAACGGGGCTCTGGCCCCACCACCTCTCCTCATCTGCTCTCCTTCTTTGCAAATGTCTGTCAGACTGAGCTGAGCTCGTCTTTGCTATTCTACAGGTGTCTTTGTCCTCAGTCACTTAGGGGCTGTGGTGAGTTATTCTATGGGGGGGCACACACACACCCCTCAAAGCATTAGTGAAAAATAATCCTTAAAAGGTGAGAACATTCCAATATTTTAGGTGTGAAAGGGCCATTCAGCCCAGCAAGCTCAAAAAGTTGAGATTTGAGTTGAATGTTCTCGCTCTTCTGCTGCACACCCTGCTGCTTCTATTGTTCTTCTATTGTTTCTCTAACTTTGCAGCATTTCCATCTGTGTCCCCGTATTGTTGCTAAAGATCTCATTTTAAGGTAACTGCTCTAGCCACAACCCTAATTCCCCTCATAATTTTATTTTCTGTCAATTATCTTTATTTTTCTGCTTTGCTTATTTTTGTGTCGGCTGAGAGCCAACAGGTGTTCTCCCTTCTTCTATCCTTGAGCTGTCTTTATCTCATCATCCTTCCTTCCTGGGTCCTCTCGCTAGAGCTAAGCTTTAATTAAAAAGAAATATGGCATGTCACTTTATTTAACCACTTGTTTAGCAGGCCTGACTTGTATTAATATTTGTACTAAGGTTAATGCTTACATATTTTTAATATATGAATATACTAATTTTATTTTCCATACATTACATACTCTTTTCATTTTCTGACATTAAATTTCATCGTCCACCAATCTGCCAGGCCTCTTTGCTGTCCTGGTCTCTCTGTGATGATATAAAGGATTCCAAATTATCTGCTAATCCGCCTATCTTGGTATCACCTGCAGACTTCACCAGCTTGTTCCTTATATTCCTATCTAAATCATTTCTATTTATTAAAAATAGAAGCGGCCCCAGCACTGCCCCCTGCTGGTCATCACTCTTAACATCGGCCAGTTCTGATGAGGTTCCTCACACCGTCACTGTCTGCCTCCTGTGTCTGAGCCAATTCTACAGACATCACCCTGAACTGCCACTTCTTTTAGTTTGATGCCCACCCTCTCATGTGGCACCTTATCAAATGCTTTCTGAAAGTCCTGATTAATATTATCATCTGAGCCTCTCTGGTCGTATCCTTTTGTTCTTCTTCATAGAATTCCAGCCTGTTAGTAAAACATGACCTCCCTCTTCTGAGCACACGTTGACTGTCCTGTCCTTGCCAGGTGTTGCTCCATCTTCTCCTTAATAATTCCTTCCATTCATTTCCCTGTGATGTTTCATGTTACGTTTACTGGCCTATAGTTTCTTGGATCTGCCCACTCACCCTTTTTATATAATGGGATGATATTTGCCATTTTCCAGTCCTTCGGAATCTCTCCAGTGCTCAGTGACTTCCTAAAAATACGTGTCAAGGGTTTATATCTGAACTCAGTAGCCTCCTTAAGAACACGAGGGTCCACATTATCTGGTCCTGGTGATTTGTTTGATTTCAGCGTATTTCATCTCAGCAGCTCTTCTCTCTTTACAATTTCCAAATCCCTCAGGTCCTCCTTAGTAGTCCCTGTTACTGCTCTGAGGTTATCCACTCGCTCACTTGTGAAGACCTCAGATGAGTTTAGGGCGTCCGCTACTTCACTGTTTGTATCTTTTAATCCCCTTTGCTATTCCTGATGCACTTCACCTCCTCCTTGGCTCTTCTTTTACTCTTAAGAATCTCTTTGGTCGTCTTTCTCCGTCTCTGCTATTCCCCTCCAACTGTCCTTCAGCCTCCCTGGTGACCTCATGTTCTCATATGCCCTTCATTTCACATTAAAGTTATTTGTCTCCTACGCCTTATTTGTCTGTTTTTCCATCTCCACTACAGCATTTATTTCAAATCTCCGACTATTTCCAGACTTTGGGATGTACGTGTCATGCATTCTTTGTGAGGTGTTTTTAAAGTTCCTCGTCTGTCTCCACACTTAATCTCTTATCCCAGTTTATCCCTTTTAGACTTTGCTGCATTTCCACAAAGTTAGTAAACGGTGTTCACATTTCAGTGATGTTTTAATCGCGTTATTGGCCTCCTGAACGAGCTTCTGCTACCCAAATGGATGATATGGGCAGTTTTCTAACTAGAAGCTGAAGTTAGATGAATTCATACAAGAAGATTAAAAGTTGGATTTATTTCACTTTCTAGTAGCCCAATGGGAGTTTTCCATCATTTCACCTTAAACTCTTTAACCAAAGAGACGTCCAATAAGAAATGCATCTTATCAACTTATTCCCCCGTCCTTTGACTTCAGGACCCTAATGTGTAATTTTCTGTCAAAATCAGTGCATCGAGTGTTACAGTAGGAGCTATTTAATCAAAATTAAAAATTCAATCCTTTTTGTGTATTTGTTGAGAAAATAAACTTCAGTGATGCCAAGTTACAATATTGGAAATCATGAAATTATCAACCATGAAATTAGCTTTGGAGGAGTCGCATGTTTAGCACAAAATGTCAGTTTCTGATTTTTAAAGATCACAAGAATTGAGTGACTTTGAAGACGGGTGCCGGCCCGACACAGACTGACACCGTGAGGCACACGTCTTCCCCGTGTCCTGACTCGGCTCCTCCCTAACCCTAACCCTATAGCCCACCCGGAGTGCTTCAGGTGCTAATTGGCCTAATTAGGCTGCACTTCCGGGTTTGGCTGCGTCACAGCCCAGGTGGGCTCATTAAGTCGTTCAGCCCAAAAGGCATGAGCTCCGGTGTGCCACGATTGAGGCCCAGAGACCACCCAGGGGGGCAGCTTCCCCGGATTCAGTGCCAAAGGGTTAGGGTCAGACGGGCTCGTTGGGCTTCATTTTTTATCAGCTTTGATTTTGTTATTCCCTACAAGCATTGAGATTCAAATAGAAAGCTGGAGTTCTGTCACGTACGTTTAATCCAGACAGACCTACAAGAACACCTGAACCAATAGACCCGCCTGAAGGGTTTGTGGGTTTCACCCAAATTATGGCATCGTGTCCCAACTTATCAGACTCCTTCTAGATTCCAAGGCAAGACCACATGTTGCTCCCATTTTGATGTCCCAAATTGTAAACTCTCTGGACGTCTGGGTATTTCTTAAACAACGGACCATGTGAGTAGATAGTAGAGCTGCAATGCTACGTCCCCTCAGGGTCTCCCGGTGGGCCTGTTGAGTCTCTTTTGCCATGGCTCTTCCATCTTGTCAGCTCTGCACCGTGATTTTGGTGGTTGTGACCGTTTCTCTATGTGTGGTCACTTCATTCTTTTCAGAAAACGTCCCAACATTACAACATTGACTGATATTTCCATGTTCTGCAGTTTTTCACCTTCTCGCCTTTCCTTCCGTCATTTCTTGTAGGGGACCTCAATTTGGGTCACACTCTTCACTTTTTCCTGTGCCAAACTTGGCTGCACTTTGAAACTCCCGTCTGGATATCATCCAGGGATCAGTTGGCATTTGGAGAAATAGCTTTGTTGTACTATTAATGTTATTCAGAATGTTTGGAAACCTTTATTGCCTTTTGTTGAATTTGTGTGTGATGTGTTGTTTCACTTAAGATGTCACCCATTGAGTGTCATTGTGGCTTTCAAGTTCTATGGATTCTTTTATTTCTATCTTGGCTGAGGACCTCGCTAGGCATCTATGGGGTGGGAGACGATTAAGATGAACACAAAGAGAGCAGAAACCTCTGCTAAGGGCTACGCTTAGGGCCAGTGGGCTAGCACTGGGGGTCTCCGAAGCACTTGACATCTGCATGAGGTAACCTCGCTCTTTGATGTATTGGTCTTTAAATTTGTAAGACCCTGTGGGGGGTGCTCCGGGAGTATGGGGTTCCGGACCCCCTGATAAGAGCTGTTCAGTCCCTGTACTACCGGTGTCACAGCTTGGTCGGCATTGCTGGCAGTAAGTCGTTTCCAGTGAGAGTTGGACTCCGCCAGGGCTGCCCTTTGTCACCAATTCTGTTCATATCTTTTATGGACAGAATTTCTAGTCACAGCCAGGGTGTTAAGGGGGTCTGGTCTGGTGGACTCAGGATTGGGTCACTGCTTTTTGCACATGATGTTGTCCTGTTTGCTTCATCAGGCCGTGATCTTCAGCTCTCTCTGGATCGGTTCGCAGCTGAGTGTGAAGCGGCCGGGATGAGAATCAGCACCTCCAAATCCGAGACCATGGTCCTCAGCTGGAAAAGGGTGGAGTGCCCTCTCAGGACTGGGGGCGAGATCCTGCCCCAAGTGGAGGAGTTCAACTATCCCGGCGTCTTGTTCACGAGTGAGGAAAGAATGGAGCGTGAAATCGACAGGCGGATCGTTGGGGCATCCTCAGTGATGCGGGCTCTGCATCGGTCTGTCGTGGTGAAAAAGGAGCTGAGCCGTCAGGCAAAGCTCTCAGTTTATCAGTCGATCTACGCTCCTACCCTCACCTATGGTCATGAGCTGTGGGTAGTGACCGAAAGAACGAGATCGCGAATACAAGCGGCTGAAATGAGTTTCCTCCGCAGGGTGTCTGGGCTTTTCCTTAAAGATACGGTGAGGAGCTCAGAGTAGAGCCGCTGCTCCTCCACATCGAGAGAAGTCAGATGAAGAGGCTCGGGCATCTGATCAGGATGCCTCCTGGACGCCTCCCTGGTGAGGTGTTCTGGGCACGTCTAACCAGGAGGAGGCCCCGGGGAGGACCCTGGACATGCTGGATGGACTACGTCTCCCGGCTGGCCTGGGAACACTTTGGGATTCTCCTGGAAGAGCTGGAAGAAGTGGCCGGGAGAGGGAAGTCTGGGCCTCTCTGCTCATGCTGCTGTCCCCATGACCTGACCGCGGATAAGCAGAAGAGGATGGATGGATTTGTACGACCAGTATCTTATAAAGTTGGTGCTTCTGTGCCGTTATTATGTTTACCTTTATTTATTAATTTATATCAATTTTGGACTTGACCTATCCTTGTTCAATATTTGTAATCTTGATTGTCACCATCTACTCGGAATCAGACAGCTCTCTTCCTCAGCCTGTCATCTTACAGTTTTCCATTTAGGACAACCTCTATTTTTCCACAGCATCAATGTTAGTTGTGCAGAAGACAATAACAGAGTTCATCCTGGGAATTAAAGGCCTGTCCAAATATGAGAGGCTTGGTGGAGTTTTGAAAAGAGAAGTGAGGACATTATAGGCACCTCGTTGAGGTCTTCAGAATCCTGAGATAAAGATAAGACACATCAGCCTTACTTTGGGACCTCTAGTGGACTCAAAGGGAAGTGGAATCATTTAAAACAGACTTGAGAAAGAACTTCAGTGCACAAAGAGTCATAGGAATCAGGATCAAAGTACTCCAGTGGGAACTTTTAAATACTTTGAATGAGAAATAATCCATAGATACCTCCTTACAGTTCACTGTAATGATGAACTGGCATGGAAAAAGAAAAACTTGATTTATTTTAGAACTAAACTTGAGAAGGAAATTAAATGACATAAAAATTAAAAAAAAATGTCTTATCCGAAAGATCCATCCATCCATCCATTTCCCAACCCACTGAATCTGAACATAGGGTCAAGGGGGTCTGCTGGAGGGCACAAGGCAGGAACCAATCCTGGGCAGGGTGCCAAACCACCGCAGGACACACACAAACACCAAGAACACACTAGTGCCAATTTAAAATCGGCAATCCACCCAACCTGTACGTCTTTGGACTGTGAGAGGAAACTGTAGCACTCGGAGGAAACACAGGCAGACACGGGGAGAACATGCAAACTCCATGCGGGGAGGACCC
>JANRMT010062841.1:48928-59179 GCA_026402145.1 Polypterus bichir lapradei | reverse complement strand
ATACAGTATATATATACAGTATATTACACACACAGGGTGGGCCAGACTGAAGTACCCCATTTCTTAAAGTCATTGTGTGAGGTGTGTTGAGGTGTGTGGGGGTCCTTTGACAGGCGATCCCCTGTAGTTCTCAGTTGGCCACATGCCTTGGTCCGGTACACACCGTGCTGTCGAAGTGTTCTTCAGAAACAACAAATCCATCATCGCTACACAACGCGCCTTCTGAACGCACTTCAGCATTCCTCCCGATGGTGACGTCCCAAATCAGAAAACAATTTTAAATTTAGACAGACGGGTCCAACATTGAACTGAAAATCTCCAGGCCGTCCTCAGATGCCTGAAAACATCCAAGCTGTAAGGGCGTCCATTCTGCAGTCTCCTAGACGTTCAGCGCACTTCGGTCTCAGGCATTTACAACACGTCTTTGATTTTTCATTTCTATCCATACAAAATGTATGGCAGTGCAGGAACTCACTGAGAGAGACTGGGAGTGCCGTAGAGAGAGCTGTGCGCCAACATTCTGCAAACCGTTCATCAACATGCCATCGTCATGTGACGTCAGTGACGAGGCACATTTCCATTTCAATGGTTGCATAATTAAGCAAAACGTTCACTATTGGGCTGAAACTGACCCCCGTGAATGTCATCAGAGAACCCTGCATGGTGAGCACAAGTGTTACAGTTTAGAGCACCGTTACAGAATTGGGCATTGTAGGCCTTTACTTTTGTGAGGAGGGAGAAGAAACGGCCACCGTCACTTCAGAACGTGACATTGAAATGCTAGAGGACTGGAAGAAATGGATGTGGTGGACGCCTGCTGTCAATAGGATGGAGCAACAGCTCATACGGCCTGAGTGAAGATCCATGCAAGTTTTGTGGGCGATTTTTCCGGGGAAGCTTATCTCCCTGCGCAGCAATGTCGGGTGGCCTTCACATTCGCCAGATCTCGCTCCGTGCGATTTCTACTTGTGGGGCTCTCTGAACTTGAAGGGATACACACACCAACCTCAAAATCTTGAAGCCCTCAAGGACGCCATTTGCCATGAAATCGCTGCTATTCCGCTTTAAATGGCCGAACGAGTCGTGCGAGCGTTCAGAAATCGTCTCAAAGAGTGTATCTCTAATAATACCACCATCTATTTGGTATCCCTTTTCTTGTGTTGTAATGAAATCTATTTGATCTTGTAGCGATTTTGTAGAATAAACATTTGAAATGTGTTACTTCTTTTTGGCTCACCCTGTGTGTGTGTGTGTATGTGTGTGTGTATATATACATATATTGTAAGAGATGGCCGGCAACTCATCCCGGCTGGGATGCCCTGAGATGGAAGGAAGGGGAAGGCGGCTACTTGTCAACACTGCCTCCCCCAAAACTCTAGATGGCAGCTCCCCTGGAGTGTAGCGGTGCCCTGGATTCCCACAAGGCATCCTGAGATTTGGAGTTTGGTTTCTCAGCCCTGTTGGGTGCAGTGGATGCCACCAGTGGGAGATGTGAAAGGACCTGGAGAGTCATGCTTCCCTTATAGCCCAGAAGTACTAGAAGTCACGAGGACGGAAGCCCCAAAGTACTTCTGGGCTGATTAAAGAACTTTAATTCTCCGTCTGACCAGAGCAGAAGCACTTCCGGGTGGAGGACTATATAAAGGACTGCTGGAGACCCAGCAAGCAAGCCGGAGTCGGGTAGAGGTGGACAAAGCTCTCTGGGAAGTGTGGAGGAGAAAACAGAGAAAGAGAGAATTGTGTTTATCGTATTTCTTGCCTGTGTTATTGTGACTGTGGTGCTTAGGTCTCTGTTTGTAAGAAGACGACGATGACTTAAAATACTTCTTAGTGCTTTCACCCTGTGTCCTGAGTGTCTGTTTGTTGGGTTTAAAGGGGCAACAGCGACTCCTAGCATCCACAATTTATATAAAAATAAAAAAATACTGCACTGCTCATCTATAGAATTTAAATGTGGGATGTATACGTAGACAGACAGGCACCCTGGCCAGGTTGATTATTGGGGTCTTTCCCGGTGAGGAGGCCATTGGAGCAGAAGAACAAATGGAGTCGGCTTCGTAAAGCCAAGTATTCCTCCAGCCCACTGGGTGGCAGCATCCCTCTGGTTGTAGCTCCCACTCAGACACCCACAGAGCTGCATGGGAGTCGTCAGCGTGGTGGGCAGCCTTACTGGGGCCCGTGGCGCCACTAGAAGGAGCTGCTGGCCCACCCTGTCAGGTCAGAAATTGTACCAGAAGTAATCCCAGGTCCAGGTTAAAAAGGAGGACATCATCTTCGTCCGACTTCTCCCCCTGATTCACCAGAGGAAGCTCACCTGGGGGTTGTGGAGGAGAACACAAAAGAGAAAACACCCTTTGGAGGTCCACACAGAAGGAAGGAGAACTGGTTAAAGAGAAGCCTTCCATTTGTGTATTGACAGACTCCGTTAACCTGGGACTGTGCTTGTAGTAACTGTGTCAAGGGTGTGGGGCTTTGGTGCGCCCCCTAGTGGCCACAGTATTTTATAGAAAATCTGACTGAGCAAAGTAGAGCCAAGTAATCTTTACATGCATCACACACCAATTAATGGAAGTGATTCTAAGAGATAAGACAGGGAAACAGCAACGCTGCAGACTTCCATTTCTGATGCAGACAGAAGATCCCGATTCTCTTCTGTGTTGGATCTTCACAAAGGAGCATCAAAAGCCTCCAATTATGGCGATAGCATGGAGCTTGAATTCCTAAACCTCTCTCTCTTGCTAAGTACCCACGAGAGATGACAAGACTCCAGAATTCAGGAAGCACAACTGGCTGCGGCACAGAAGGCCCAGTGTTACAGCACGAGGGACATTTTCAGCCCTGGCTAAGGTCAAAGGTCGAGTCCCACGTGGGGAGTGCTGTTCTTTGTAAGTAGTTCAGATAATGATGTCATTACAGTCAGTCAAATCTGCAGACAACAATCAGTTAGGAGGACTAACATTTCCGTAATCACTGCAAACAGACCAGGGTGAAATTCGGATGTGTGTGTGTGTCCAATGAGGCGTACCGTACAAACATGAAACGTTCTGTACACAGGAAGTACAAACACCAGACATAAATACACACAGCTAAAAAGGAAACGACGTAAGGCAGGCCTGGGGATGGGCCTGCAGAACACACACACACACACACACGTGAAAAGAAGGGAAACGTGAGCTTTTAATGCATTTGTGTGGCAACACCTGGAGAAGTGGGTGCAATCAAAGAAAAACGGCAGAGGAGAGCCATTAGGAGGGCAGGATATAAACTGCGAGCAGGGTCCGGAGGAGATGAACCTTTAAAGCTCAGGCAGACAGACGGGCGACGTCACAGAAGGGAGAAGGTGGGGGGGCTGCCTGCTGTTACGCTCAACTGACTCGTGTCCAACCTCAACACACCGTCAGAGATGGATGTCGGCTACGAGCAGAAGTCATGCGCAGAGGAGAGACGCTGGGTATACTGAGAGAAGGGTGCTAAGGATAGAGTGGCCAGGAAAGAGGAGAAGAGGAAGGCCTAAGAGGAGGTGATGAGAGAGGACATGCAGGTGACGGGTGTGACAGAGCAAGATGACAAGGACAGGATGATCTGCTGTGGCAACCCCTAACAGGAGCAGCCGAAAGAAGAAGAAGTGGTTAGGATTGATGAAGTGGGGACGCGTTGTGAACAGTGTGCAGGATTCAGCGTTACAGGTCACCACAGGCCATGTGGATTAATGATGGGTGTCGATTCTCCAAGGTGGGAAAACTGACCTCCTCAGGGACGATGATTGGTGGCGAATCTTCATGGGGGACCACGCCAACCCCCAAAACAAAACGGATGGCGACGATTGCACACGGGGAAACGGGGGTCACAAGGACACAAAAAGGTACAACTGGGGCGTGAGGACTAGAAATGGCGTCAGCGTCTGCAGGTTAAAGGGGCACCTTGGCAGGTTTCAAATGTCAACATTTTGGGTACGTCCGGTGAACAGGAGGTGTGAGCCAACTGAGCTGAGTGGCGCCTCCAAAATCAAAACAGCAGGATACCCTTACAGAAGGTGTAGCTCTAAACTTTTTACTTCATTTTTTTCACATTCCGGTCTTTTCAGCAAACTCCAAAATCCTGCACTTTACTCTTTTTTTTTTTTTTTTAATTGCATCCCGCCGCCCCTCTACGGTGTTCAAGCTGAAGCTCAAAGACCCACAATTCCATTTGTACGTCAGCCGCCCCTGAGATTTGCGGTAAACACACACCGTGAAGAAGGCCGATGCACTGCGGTCTCGTGGGACCGGCGTCCCGCCTGCAGTCGCTGTCGGTGTAAAGTCGGCTTGTGCCCCCCACCCCGGGGGTCCGCAGAGGTGTTCTGGTAGCTCTAAATCAGCCCTGTGTGAGTGATAACCTAATACAGTGGACTGCTGTCATGTTTCCGAGAGCCTGAGATGGGCTGCAGCCTTCACTTGATTAACTGTGAAGGTCTGAGGACGTCACTTTATTAACCAACCTGCCCAAGAAAAGACGACAAGAGACAGGAACTGCAATTGTGCTTTAGAGAAACGGAGAAAAGAACACTTACTGCAGGCACTGCAAGTAAAGCAGCTGTCATGGTACAAATTCCCCATTGCCTGGCACGCCTGGCTTGCCCCATAGACACCTTTGGCGCACTTCACGCAGTTACCTGAAAAACAGAAAGAGATCAAAGTTTAAATGGAAATAAACTGACATGCATCTTGTTAGGAACTGGAGTTGACCAAAATGAACAAGTAAACCACCACAACAGCACATCAAATTCTAACAATTAAAATAAAGACTGGCAGGCGGTTGGGTCTCCTGGTCGCTCAGGTGAAGCTTACAGGGAGGCACAGACGGGCAAGCAAATCAAACATTGAAAACTGCCAGGGGCCGGTGGAGCAGGCATGCTGGGTAAATAAACACACAACCCACAATGCAGGGCACACGGGCTTACAGCAGACACCCCAAGCCCTGGTGAGCCCAAGTCACTTGACGCCACGACTCCAGACGCATTCAGTCACAGCCGTCATTTACGTCATCTCAGGCAGTCGGCGATGTGCACCCGTAAATACAATACGATTAATCTGTGAAGCCCAAAATCACCCAAGAAGTGCCACAGTGGGCTTTAACAGGTCCTGCCTCTTGACAGCCCCCCCCAGCCTCGACTCACTGACCCAGGGGTGTCAAACTCAAATACACAGTGGGCCAAAATTAAAAACTTGGACAAAGTCGCAGGCCAACCTTGATATTTACTGAACAAATGTCTATAATTGAGGAAGGTTTTCCTTCTCATCAGATAGAACGATGAACCTTTTCATATGGAAACAAACTGAAGTTTTGCTTAAACATTGAATCTGGAACAAGCAAAGCTTAATACTAGAAATACACGTGAAATAAAAGACACATCTGTGGCATTCATCCATTCATTATCCAACCTGCTACATCCTAACTACAGGGTCACGGGGGTCTGCCAGAGCCAATCCCAGCCAACACAGGGTGCCAGCCCACCACAGTCTGTGGCATTCATTTCTTAAATACAATGAAAAAAAAAATCTTCTGCCTCTTTCTCTATTTGTAGCCTTCTGAGTTAAATTTCAATGGTAACCCTTTCTTTCCCCCCACAAATAATCCATCCATCCATCCATCCATTATCCAACCCGCTATATCCTAACTACAGTACAGGGTCACGGGGGTCTGCTGGAGCCAATCCCAGCCCGCACAGGGCGCAAGGCAGGAAACAGACCCCGGGCAGGGCGCCAGCCCACCACAGGATTCTAATGGTAAATCAACAAATGGAGTGCCATGTAGCAGCAGCTGCTCTGGTGGGCAGCAGTGGGGTGCCACACACTGATGTTTTTAGGGCCTGCCGCGACTCCTTTGTCACCACTCCAGTTGTCCTCTGTAGCAGTAGGGGGCGCTATCGCTCCCTTGAACCCTCAGGTACCACGCCAAACACCAGGTAAAAGTGCTACAAGAATTATTTTTATTATAATAATTAAGTGCACCAAGCACCCTCCACTCTACACTACTCATAAATCAATCACAAACACAATAAACCAATCCTCAGACTCCCAGACGCGTTGCCCTCCTACCACCCAGCTCAGCTCAGCACTCTGGTGTTTCATTGTCCTTTTTATAGTCCACGACCCGGAAGTGCTCCTTGACCTGCAGTCCATGCGACTTCCTAGCACTTCTGGGTCAAATCAAAACTCTTCTTTCTTTGTCAGCCCGGAAGCCGTCCTCGTGACTGGCAAGTACTTCCGGGCTGTAGGAAAAGCCAGTGTCTCTGTGTCTCCCTGCAGCGTCCCCTGGCGGCCCCGACGTTATCCAGCAGGGCTGTGCACTACAACTCCAAAGTCCATGATGCCCTGCTGGAATTCGGGGCATCTCCACCTTGCCGGGAGGGCTCCATCTGGCGGCTTGGGGGACTTGGCCGGGATAAACTGCCGGGCATAGTCCACACCTCGTACATAATAAGAATAATACTTTCCTTCCATGAAAATCCAATCATTCAAGTCCATGCCTTGGCGTGGTAAGGAAAAGTGCATAAAGAAAACGTTCATTCAGGCTCAGTTTGCTACGCTCTGACGCTCCCTGGTCCAAGCCAGGTACTTGGCATCTCATCTCGGATGCTAGTTCATCAATGTTTGGGGTGAGGAAATCCTCAGGATCGAGTGAAGGTGTTCATCAGTGAGACGACTCCTGTGTGATGTTTTGTTCGTCTGCATCAAGGAGAACAGTTACTATCTGAGCAGCTTGGGTACGGAGCTGGGGCATTGTGTCAGGGATGTAACGTGGAAACTGTGCAGCGCCCACAGCGTCACACTTTGACTTCAGCGTGTCACTACACTGGAGTTCAATCAGCTCCATTTGGAGGTTAGTTGGTGCGCTTTCCACGTCAACTGCCAACGGATTACTAAGCAGTTCAAACCTACATTTCTGGGCATCAAAGTCGGCAAATGGCCGGGTGTCTTTCAGCAAACTGTGCGCTTTTAGGGTTTGGCAGCAAGGAACGTGGCCCAGGTTTCCTTGCAGCATCGGAGTCTCCCACGGGCACAATTTTGTTTTAAAAGCCCTCACTGCAGCGTACATGTCTGTGATGACACGGCCGGCCACTGAGGCTGCAGGTTCAGCACATCGAGATGGTGCCAGCTCAGACAGAAACTCTTTATCCGGGAGCTCCGCTGTGTCTTTCCCTTTGCTTTCTAGAAACGGACAAATTTCCTCACGCAGCTCGAAACATCTGTTCAGTACTTTTCCTCTGCTCAACCATCTCACCTCTGTGTGATACGACACGCCTGCGTATTCCAGACAGCACTCCTCCGGAAAAGACTTGAACTGGCGGCGAGTCAAACCTTTAGCTCTTGTAAAGTCAACTACTCGTATTACGGTGCATCTTCAGGGCTTTGCCACACAACGATTCCGGTGATAAACACTTAGCTCACCTGCACGGCTCTCCCGAATCCAATCTTCTGACCGCACCATCTGTCGGTTTATCCCAAGGTAGCCTCGTTTGAGTTACACATTTGGAAACCTCTTCAAAGATTGCTTTTGCTGTGGTTGTGCCACGTGTTGATTTTAATCCCACAAGTTCCTCTGTAACGCACAGATGTTGAGTCCACTCCACGGATGAAGACCGACAGCTGGGCGGTATCTGATGTGTCGCTGCAGTGACATCTTTTCCCTTTTCCATCAGCTGTTCATGTCGATTTGTGGTGAGATCACAAGCACGAACAGCTACTGTGTTTCTGCTGAGGCTCACATTCGAAAATGCTTGCCTTTTATCTGGGCACACGACGTCGCAAACGTCGATCGCGCACTTTTTGACCAACTCTCCCTCGTTAAAGGGCCAGCCTGATTTTGTCACAAGAAAACGAGCCTTTACAGCCGCCTCACTCTGTGGTATGGCTTTTGTGAACAAAGTCTGTCGTGAAACCAAACTTCACTTCATCTCCTTGTACTTGTCGTGGTGTTTCGTTTCATAGTGTCCTCTAATGTCATATTCTTTGGTTACAGCTACATTGGACAATCAGGTCTGTCCTTTACAGTTGTGAACAGATATTCTGCTTCCCACTTTTCGAGAAAGCTTCTGTTTTCACCTTTTCATTTGGCCATTTTTGGGAGGGGTGGCCCGATGTGACTGGCAGCATGAGGTCGCTAATGAATGTCAACAGAGGAGGGGCAACTTGTGGGTCCTGAGTGACACGCCAACGCACCAGCAGAGCATTCTGGGATTCGTAGTATTAGCAGTGCATGTGCTGTCTACCGGTGGGCCGGCTCTAGTAGACATTTACTATTTTCTCACGGGCCAAATATAATTACACTGCGGTCTGAGTTTGACATCTAAGCTCTAAGGAGACAAGAAAAACTCCCCAAAAAAAAACCCTAGTCGGGGAAAAAATGAAAGGGTCCTTGTGTACTAAACAGACGGCGGTGAAGCCTCCCCCATGGACCCTAACACTAGAATGGGTAGGGGGCATCTTACGCAACCTCCCCTCTTCAATTTGGTGCCACGACCTTTTTATTTCAGAAATGAATACTTGGACGCTGCCATCAACCGAAGACGACGCCGTGAGGTTCCCCCAGACAAAAGGCCTCTTATGAAAACTTGCGAACAAAGTCACGAAATGAATATATAGCACAGTGGGTAGATTTCCTGGCGCTGATGCAAGCGGTCGTGCAAATGTTAAAATGGGTTTGAGTCAGGGAAACTGGCTTGAAGGGAGCAGATTACCTCCTGTGACAGTCGTGCTCTTCACATACCGTTGGTGTAAGGAGCGGACTTCGAGCGGGAAAACAGCCGTCGATTGGACGAACTACACGAGGGAGATCTGTGCCATTCAAGCGAGCGTAAAGTAGGTGGCTGAAGTTGACAAAAGCCCGTTCAGCAAAAGGAAAAATAACGCAGGGCGAGTTCCTCCGCAGCAGTGCATTTTTGGAGGCATCTGCTGAGAAACCGGGGAATGTTTTCTTGGACAAGGCCCCCTCCGCAGTTTACCACCCTTAGTAAGCAAATAATGATGATACTACATTTTATTTATATAGCGCCTTTCCCAAGCTCAAGCCACTTATAGAAGATAAGAAAGAACAGCAGGATATACAGTATATAGAATTGTACAAAACCAAATAAATAAATAAAGAAGATTACGACAGTGAATTCAGAGAAAAAAAGCCAAACAGACAACATAATTGATGGTCTGCACACACATACAGGTGACATGACATCTTGACATGGAGGTAAACTGAGAGAAGGGGAATGAAGTCAAGTAGAGCTACAAGCCTTCCTGAACAGATGAGTTTTAAAAGAATTCATGGAGTCCGCTGACCTGATTCATTTCGGTAGGTCATTCCAGAGTCTGGGCACTCGCTATACAGCTGAAGGCCCTGCTGGCACCCATGGAGTGTAGATTAGTGTGGGCACAGAATCAGAAGACCTTAGTGGGTCAGTGGGCACATAGTGATGGAGAAGGTCACTGATGTAGGTTATTTAAGGCTTTGTAGATTAGTAGTAGGATTTGATATTCGATTCTGTAAGACACGGGGAGCCAGTGAAGATGGAGCAGGATGGTGTGATGTGCCCACAACTGCTGGTTCGTGTCAGGACTCTTACAGCCGAGTTTTGAATAAACTGGAGCTGTGATATAAGATTAGAAGGGGCACCTGCCAGCAGTGAGTTACGATAATCAATGTGGGATGTGATAAAAGCAGGGACAAGCGAAAAGGAGAGGAAGGAGCGAACACGGAATACGTGACGGAGGTGAAAGTAAAAAAGTATCTTAATATGATTTATGTGGGTGGAATAAGAAATCACAAATGACACCAAGATTCTTTGCAGTAGAGGCAGGTCTGATGAGATCACCGCCAAGATGGACTGGGAAGGAGCTCATTTTATTAAGTTGAAATAGTGAAATCATAGAAAACCAGGGACCACTATTTACTCCGACTCCTGGAAGGCATACGTGACAAGTGAGTTCGAAAGGCAAGGATTCCAGCATCTGACTGTGAATCACACGTACAATTTCATCGACCCAGAAAGTGGAGTCCACAGGCAGACGATTGAGAGACTTTGGGGTGAAACAAGAGGGAGAGAGAAACGAGGCGAGAAATGATTCAAACGGAATTCATGTTCCGCAAAAAAGCAGCAGACGATATCTTCAAAGTGGTGTTCAACGTAATAGCTAGACATTGGCCTCACAACTGAAACGGAATAATAAGGTCCAATTGTATGGATCTATTTCTAGAATATTCCAATTTCTGTAAAATTCT
>JANRMT010062841.1:25780-44060 GCA_026402145.1 Polypterus bichir lapradei | reverse complement strand
ATTTGAATTTATACCAACAAAAATAAGGAACAGGATTTAAATCATCTCCGATCAGCCCCAATGTAATAAATCCAAGTCTCTGCATCCCAACAATACCTTCTTCAGCATTTCTCTAAGCTCAGAGGTTGAGACATCATCAGGCGTAGCATTCACTTGGAGGACATCTCCAGTCAAAATGTAGTCCACCACACAAGGTGCTAGACGTGCTGGGGGCTCACCCCCCTGGATCATTATGGTGGACATCATCCTCCCAATGGTCCGGTAAACTCCATTTTCCAAATGACTGGCGTTCAGTTTTGGTATAAAACCAGTGGGTGACTCTGTAAGAAGTACAACACAACATCTGCATGATCTTCACCACAAAGTGAACTGTGCTGATGTAAAGGCTCCTGAAATGCCACATCATGATAAGCCGTAAAAGCAGATCACAAAGTGTTTGTCCACTGCAGAAAACATCTGTCACTGAGGTGGAAACAAAGTTCTTTGAGTTTATTATGGTCATGTGAAAATTCTTATTTTATACATGAGGGTAAAGTTGTCATTTATGGAGTTCTCGTAAAGGACAGACAAATTAACAAATGAAACAGCCTGAAAACACAAGTTGGATATTTTTGGCTTGATTTTGGTTTTCAAAACTCTACTAAGAAGACCCGACTTTCTCAAACACCTTTTTAAAGTGCCAGAGCAGACTTTACAGCAGCCTGAGAACAAAATGGAAACTACATGCTTAGGAAAAATACCTCCAAAGGCTCCGCTGTCTTCAAAGATTGCCTTAATAAGCCGACGAAAAAATTCTCGCCTTGGTCCTCCACAGTCTGGTGGTTCAATTTCAAAAGCGTGCAGATCACAAGCAAATGAGACCATGAGCAAACCGTGGTGCCTTGCAAAGCTGTCCTGGTGAAAGTGTCGGAAGGCTGTGGTCCAAACATCTAATCTACTGATGAAAATTCGTCTGTAGCTCGGAGTGATCACCTTTTTACTATGAGCTTGTAATAGTTCCTCCATTTTTATTATGTCGCTTGATCTTTAAAACATGAAACATGCTATATTACAATATACTCCATTTATTAAGAATAGACTGACTTTTTGCACATTTTCTCCAATAGGAACAATTAGTAGTAGCAGCATTTTCAATTAAAGACTATCAAGCGGCTTTAAAGGTTATATTTCCTAGAAATTTAGGACTTTAGTGCTGCTATTATTCAATGTTAATTCCAGATCCCTGAAGACCTTCAGTAATTGCCGCAATCTGTAATGTAATGCCTTATGAAATACAATTCTTAATTAAGTTTCATTTGATATACAGTAATTAAATGTTTCTGTCTCAATTGTAAAGAAAATAAAAGTACCTCACATCTTGTGATGGATTCACAGAATCCTGCAGCAGACTTTCTCCAGTGGCCTCTTTGACATCTTCATCTTCATCTTCCTCTAGACCAGCAGGCCTTTAAAAAAGGCACAATAGTGATTTGCTATGGTGGAACACGAGCTCTCATGAACTTCACAGCAGCAGCACTCTATTCCACTGCATTTGTCTGTCAAATTTCCTACAACTGACTGTTAAATAAGAAGTTTGTATTACTTCTGTACAAGTCATACTTCCATTTCTAGCACCTGCTTACTCTGATCTCAACGTTAGAGGATTTAAATTCCATCTCGTGAGCCGTGAAGCAGCAGCACCAAACTAAGCAAAGCACCGTCCGCCATTTCAAACCCAACTGGATTGAATTCCACAACTCATAACACCCTGCAGCTTACGTCAAGTCAGACACGGGAGAAGAGTTCTCGCCGCCTTCACGCCTGTCATCTGCTCTTTCTTTTTCCAGGTGTAAGTGGCCACTGGATTCAGCCTCCTGATGTCCTTCTTGGTCTTTCTTCATATGTCTTCTCTCTCTCTGTCTCTGGCTCACTGTATAAAAATGAATATCAAATCAGTCAGTGGACAGCACATTTCCATTGAAGTGAATGGCAGCAATGTCATGAGCTCTCCATCCTCTCCGTTTGCTTGTTCGTTCTTTTATTTGCCTCTTACCTCTCCTTTTCTGAGGTGGTGGACTTTCAGTGTCAGACAGGATTGCATGTTCTTCCTACACAACAAAACAAACTTCTATGAAACGACTAGGAATAAAAACGTGAAAAGAAACGTTTAAACAAGTAACTGGATCTTTGATTTGTATTAACTAAGAAAAATGGAAGAAAATGAGATTTGCCAATCTCGCAACGTTTCTTGGAAGAAGAGACCGACGTGGATCCTAAACAAAAGAATCAATTCTTCAGATATGGTTATAAAATTGGACAACTTTGGCTAACACTTACTGAACAATACTACACTTGCTGAACAAACTGCCCTATAGCCTAATGTTGCCCACTTATGTTCACCTTTTTTGTAAGTCGCTTTGGACAAAAGCAGCTGCAAAGGAAATAAAAGTAAATGCAAATATTTTCTGCTGTTTGCATGTTGAGAACGTGAAAATGAAAATGCAAAGTAGATGCTGAACAATGCGTTCGTCAAACTGGTGTGTATGTGGCACCAAATCGTAATCCCCGGTAAGGAGGATGAAGCAGACTAAAGTTGAACGACTCAGTTAACTGCTGAACGTTTCAATGGAATGGCTTTGTAAAGCTAAATGTTTATTTGCAGATAAATGTGTGTGGATTCTGAAACAGAACAAACACAATAACAACTGTCACAACTGGGCTGAATGGCCCATTTACATGCAGAGTGGAGCAGATGAGATCATTTATCTTGACTTTCAGAAAGCATTTGATAAGGTGCCACATAAGAGGGTGGGCATCAAACTAAAAGAAGTGGCATTTCAGGCTGTGGTGTGTGGATGGGGGTAGAATTGGCTCAGACACAGAAGGTTGTGAGGAACCTCATCAGAATTGGCTGATGTTAAGAGTGGTGACCAGCAGGGGTCAGTGATAGGGCTGATGCTATTTTTAATATTTATAAATGATTTAGACAGGAATACCGTATTTACGCGTGTACCACGCGCACATTTATTCCCGAAAATTAGCATTAGAAAATCAGGTGCGCGTCATACACGAGGAAATTATTTTCTGTAATGTTTACTTCTTCTGCTTGGGCTCTCTCGCACTCTCTCTCACTCACTCTTTCATCATGCAACAAAAACAGAAAGGCATTTTGTGCAAAACGTGCCCTAAATGCTTCCTATACACTCACAATGTGCGTCGTACACGGGGCAAATTTTTTTCGCGATTTTCTTCGTAAAAATTAGGGTGTGCGTCTTACACGAGGGCGTGTAGTACACGAGTAAAGACAGTATAAGTAACAAAATGGTTAAGTTTGGCAATGATACTAAGATAGTTATATTGGCAGATAATTTGGAATCCGTTATATCATTACAGAAGGCCTTGGACAGCAGACAGGCTTGGGCAGATTTGTGGCAGATGAAATTTAATGTCAGTAAATGTAAAGAATTTCAGGCAAGAAGTAAAAATGTGAGGTTTCAATGCACAATGGGAGATCTGAAAATCGAGAGTCCACCTTATGAAAAGTATTTAAGAGTCACAGTGGATTCTAAGCTATTGACTGCCAGACAGTGTTCAGAAGCCATTAAGTAGGCTAACAGAATGTCAGGTTATATAGCGCCTTGATGTGTGCAGTACAAGTCACAGGAGGTTCTGCTCAGGCTTTATAACACACTGGTGAGGCCTCATCTGGAGTCCTGGGGGCAGTTTGGGTCTCCAGGCTACAAAAAGGACATAACAGCGCAAGAGAAGGTCCAGAGAAGAGCGACTAGGCTGATTCAGGGCTACAGGGGTTGAATTATCAGGAAAGATTAAAAGAGCTGAGCCTTTACAGTTTAAGCAACAGAAGATTAAGAGGTGACATGATTGAAGTGTTTAAAATGATGAAGGGAATTAGTCCAGTGGATCGAGACTGTGACTTTAAAGTGAGTTTATCAAGAACACGGGGACACAGTTGGAAACTTGTGAAGGGGAAATTCTGCACAAAGTTTCAGAAGTTTTTCTTTACACAAAGAATGATAGACACTTGGAATAAGCGACCAAGTAGTGTGGTAGACAGTAAGACTTCAGGGACTTTCAAAACTTGAAATGATGTTTTTTGGAAGAAATGCTAAAATAGGTCATACCCAAAGAGTTCAGTAGATGATAGCAGAAATTAACAGAGTGCTATGACGCACCGTTGATGGCAAAGGCACAAAGACACAAACAAGTCACTACTTAAACAGTGATTATCAAGTCTGTTTCTAGAAGTACTTATATATGAATCAAGAAATAACATTTCTTCTAGTACTTTACACAGTATTAAACATTAAACTGAACACATTTTGACATATTGGGTTGCCTGAACACGTTAGTAGAACATCATTATGAGTTTTACCATTTACTTGCATAAAATTTGTTACATTTCTAATGTTATTAACAACAAAACATGTAATTTACATCAGAACAGATGCACACAAAGTTAACAAATATATAAATAAATGCAGCAATGTGCAGACTCCAGGAGTACAGCTTTTCAGTGTATCAGGCAGAAAACTTACTTCACTTAGCAATTTTACTTCTTCTGGAAATCTTTCCTGTTGGGCTCTGTGCAAAACAGCAACTTCAGTCCTAATTCATTCACTTGCGGATAGAGACACTGCAGCCGCCCCATTTACAAATAAATAAGTGGCCTGAAACAGATCGTCCCATTCAGTGTAAATAGAGAAAGATCAGAGAATGTTTTACCAGCTACTGAGGTCAAACCACAGAACAAGGATTTCTTTATTTCCTCAGATCAGGTATTAACAGGCTTAGGGGTTTTCGGCCAATGATCTGATGACAGGAGAAGAAGGGAAGAACCCTGATTCCACCTGCTTATTTGGGATGTTTTCAGCAAGATCTTCTCTCTAGTAATGTCATCAGCAGGATTCTCTGCAGATTCAACATATCGCCATTCTGCAGAAACTGAGTTCCCGAATCTCTGGAATACGGATTCCCGCAAACACTGTGTAGTGGCAGGACATGGAGCTAAGCCAGTTCAGTACTGTGGCGGAGTCAGTCCACAGGACTGTATTTCTAATAGAAACTGAGAATTCTGTATGTGGGCGGCACGGTGGTGCAGTGGGTAGCGCTGCTGCCTTGCAGTAAGGAGACCTGAGTTCTGTGAGAGTAGCACTATATAGCGCCCGACCCGGCACAGACTCACTCACAGAGGCATGTGTACAAATAATACAAAAGTTTTACTTTTCTTCTTCAGCTGGAGGGCACGTCTTCCCCATGAACCCTCCAGCCACAACACAGTCCCAAAAGCACAACTCACAGACCACACTCGTCCTCTCGCACCACCACTCCTTCCAGGTAACCTTGTCCTTTTCCTCCCAATTCTGGCCCTGAGTGGTGGTTGCTGGTTCCTTTTATGGCCCACCTGGAAGTGCTCCAGGTGCTTGATCACCTGTTTCCAGTTGCACTCCCGGGTGGGGCTGAAGATTAGTCTGGCTGGGCTCAGGAGCCCATGCCGCACCCCCTGGCGGCCACCCCAGATCCCCACAGTGTTGTGTAGAACTCCATCTCCCATGGATCCCTGCGGGAAACTGAGGCACCATCATCAACCAGGGAGGCTGCCATCAAGCGTCCTGGGGAAGATACTGAGAAGCCCATGGCTGCTCCCCCGGAACATAAGCAGAAGGGGCGTCCCGGCCAGGCATGGGACCTGGCCACCCGCCACAGTTTGCTTCCTGGGTCCTCCCTGCATGGAGTTTGTATGTTCTCCCCATGTCTGTCTGGGTTTCCTCCGGGTGCTCTGGTTTCATCCCACAGTCCAAAGACATGCAGGTTAGGTGCATTGGCGATCCTAAATTGTCCCTAGTGTGTGCTTGGTGTGTGGGGGAGTGTGTGTGTGTGTGTGTCCTGTGGAGGGTTGGTGACCTTCCCGGGATTTGTTTCCGGCCTTGCGCCCTGTGCTGGCTAGGATTGGCTCCAGCAGACCCCCGTGACCCTGTGTTAGGATATAGCGGGTTGGAGAATGACCGACTGACTGACTGACTGAATTCTGTATGAAGCAGCTTTGCAAGCTGTGCACCCATTAATACAGCACAGAGCTTCAAACGGGCACTGACAGTTGTTTCTTAAGTGCTACCCGTGATCTTGCCATTGAAAAGGACACATGTACAGTGTGTTGGATTGAGCACTTTCTACCAAGAGGTATACAACAGAGCCGTATGCTTGCTGGGAAGCATCACAGAACACATGCAAGTCCATGGCAGCTTTGGCTAACTAAGTTCATGCCTGATGTATAACAGTGTGGGAGGACAATATTGGGTATGTGCAGCATTTCATTCTCCCATTCATTCCATGCTTGGAGAAGGTCCTTGGTGATTGGAAATCGTTCTTTTTTCCAAAGGGCCTGAACCAGGATTTTAGCTCGAGTGGTGAAGGGGATAAGATATCTTGTTGGGTTACATTGACTGGCAACAATGTTGTAGATATTTTTCATAGTGGCTGATCATAAGGAACATATTTGAATTTGTATCCCAGTGTGTCTGGAGAACAATCCCAACGTAATCCTAAATTGTTGAAGGCAGGCCAGAGCTCACATGATTGTGCCATGAAATCAACAAATGGACTTCAAATCAGTTGTATTCCTGCCTAAGGAAATCAGCAGCCATTAAGTCACAATCAACTTTTATATCTACCTGTCAAGGATATTTAAAAGAGCCAAACTTACCTCTCGTGGTCGTCTCCGACTCCCTGAACCGATCCCAGTACCTGATGAGCAAATCAAACAATCAGATACCAAACACTTCACCTCAGCATAACAGCATCTGCTCTGCTATACCAGTGAGTAGATTGTCTACAGTAAGTGTAGACCTGCCTGTCTAGGAGTTTCATAAACCTTCATCTCTCCTGGGTACTGGCGTACCACCGCATGTTTCTGAATAGTTGAAACTCTGCGGCCGGTTCAGGGCACAGTGCTGCCCAGGCCATGGAGCAGTGCAAGTGGCAGTAGAAGGCTGCAGGACAGTCAGTTAATACCCAGCGCCATTGCAGCTAATAATCCAAAGTAAGTGTGCGTCTCTTGTGAGAATGATTTAAAGTGTATCAAGTATATCTGGATAAAGCGGTACATAGCATTCAAAATGGAGTGCGCTAGTGCTAGCAGGCGAGTGAGGGCTTAGCACACATGCATATGGAGAAGGATATTGATTTAAATACAGTGTAGGCAGTGACACTAGGCTTTAAAGAAAATAAGAGTTAGGAAAAGGATGGTAACATGGCGTCAAGAGACATGTGGAGTGTGTAAAGATTATTTTGAGAAAGACCAGGAGACGATTGACTGCACAAAGTCATAGTCAGGAACAACAAAAAGGCAAAACCAGAAGAGGCAACCAGGGGAGAAGTGAGAGTCAAAACCAAAATGAGAAGTGAGAAGGTTGAAAATACAAAAGGCAAGAGTTCCTGCCGCTGACTGCGTATCCCGTATCCAAGTAGGCCTTTGTTCAGAGGGTTCTGAGCGGTTTGTGGTTTTTTTAATCCAAAGTGTGAACAGGCAATGCAGTATAGGACTAGGTGGGCATTGCCCCTTCTGCTAGGCTTTGGTGGTGTACCAGACCTGTTAAGACAGCAGAGTTAACAGGGGTGCAGATATCCAGCTGTGCCAAATCCCCACTTACAGTTCAAGCTAAGAACTGAATTCTTCATACTAAGATCAGCCTGGACTACATCTGATAGCAGAGCTGTAAATCAGAGTTGAACTGACATCTGCAGACCCCTTTCTGGCCAGAAGATGCCAAAATAGGTCCCCAAGAACAAAGAGATATCCAGTAATTCAACAAATGACAACGGTGATGGACAAAATAACACGCCTATGAGAAGGCACTTTTTGGGTAACTGGAAAAGGTTACAATTCTATTCATAAAAAGCTACAACCATAATTCTCAGGGCAATCAGTCTGAGGGAACTCACCCAGAAGCTCTGCACTCACTCTCCAAAATGACTGATACCTGAGATGACCAGAAAGCGTACGAGCCCTCAAAATATGTAACATAATCTGGTAAGCTGATCACTGAGCCAGACTGAGATGCAGCCATTATTTCAAGCAGGGAACTTCTGCACATAAACTCTTGTGCCAGAAAGAGAAATGAAGCTGAAATCTCTGAAAAGCAGAGAACAACACAGACAAAGGACAAGGTCGCAAAGAGAAAGAGTAGACTCCAGTGCAAGAAGAATCCTCCACTTGAACCCGGAGCAGCAACAAAAGCACCAACTCCACACAACGTCAGACATCATCTTTTCAGACTTGGTATCGTAAAACTGTTTATCTGTGCCAAGACAAATGTGACCTCTAAAAACCTGTAAAACAAACGGCCTGTTCTATGTTATAAATGTGTTTGTCTGTCTGCCTCCTGTCTTTAACAATGCGGACGACTGTGGTTAGGCCTGCACTCAGTATGGTGTGTGTCTTGACCTTCATCCCTGTGAAGTGGCAGCCTCTCCAGGCTCTTACTCGGCAGTTAAAACACCAGTAAATGTGCTCGTTTGGAGACAAACAACTTCTGCTGTAGGATAAGAAGACTAAAACAGTTTCAAAGATGGATGGCTGTAGATCAGCTCTGGAGACCTACCTTGTCTGCCTTGAGATTGATTCATTTTTATTTTTATTTTTATTTTCCAGCACAGTATCTGCAAGAACAAGCACACATTCACAAGCTGTTATGTTATGTACTGCATAAATGCCACATTAATGCAAACCAAACGAAAAGAGAAAAAGTCAAAGAGTTAAAAGTAAAACTAAACTTGAACCTCAAAATAAAACACCACAGATAATTCTAATAAAGAAGATTTAAAATATAATAGGATTGGTTTCACGAGAGGTGGTAGGCCTCAGTGCCACAATTCTGTTTTTTTGTAAGAAACTTTCTTTCTATTGTGGCAGACGACCAGGGACCTTGCCCCACCGGGATGTCTGGAGCAGGGAATGACCGGGACAGGGACAATATCTCCCCGGGCGCAAGAGGGCATCACCCCTGGATCCCATCAGGGGCCATGGATACAGAGCTGGGAACCCTGTGGGGGTCCGTGGCCACCACCAGGAGGGGCCTGGAGCACCAGGAAGTGCTACCAAACCAGGAACCGTGTACGCCCGGAGTGCTTCCAGGTGCAAGGGCAGCACTTCTGCCACACCAGGAAGTGCTGCTGGAAGACCATCACAGAACACCCGGAGCACATCTGGGGAGGGATAAAAGGGGCTGCCTCACTCCATTTGGGGAGCCGGAGTTGGGAGGAGGAAGGCGAAGCTTTGGAGGAGTGGTGTCAAGGTGGCAGGAATACGGAGAGTGAAGGAAAGAAGGGACTGAGTAAAGCACTGTGTCGGGTGGTGATGAAGTCGACATTTTGTAAATAAACATGTGTGTTTGGACAATTGGAGTCGTGTCTGCTGGGTACGGGGCAGCTGCTTATCACACTGTATTTAACCATTATCAAAAGAAAGGACAAACGCCACAAAAAGGTTTGGGGTATCCAACCCGTATAATGTAAGTTGGGTTCCAGAAAAGCAGAGAAATCGTTTTCCACACCGCATTCAGGACAGAACTGATTTACATGAGACAAAATGGCGGTTTTAGACTCGGGCAGAGGAAGTGAGGTCAGCAGGGCTGGAACTGGAAGTGACGTAATCGGGGCCAGGTGTAATTTACCGCAATTGGTCTGCAGAAGAGAAAAAAGGATTAGTGCACTCTACCACCCCTGGTCCAGCGTGGAATTGCCCTCATTTGAGCCATTTAGCATGTGCACGTGTGTGACACCATGTAAGCTAAGGAACTCGTTTAAGTCATTTAAATCAGTTGTAAATGAAGCACAAAAAACAATGGTCAAAAGGACAGTGTTCAGGTCCTGCTGTTCTGTCATTCTGAAGGGAAATCCTGCTGACTACGCCACTTAAATGAAGCACTAAAAACAAGATAAAGTTTTGGGGATCCACCTCAGATTTTGAAATAGAGTAATCTTAAGGGACTGATCTTTAGTCAGTTCTGTACAGGTTAAGGCAGTAAACTGAATGGTTTAATCGCAGGGAACAGGAAGGACATATCTAAGGACAGGAAGTCATGTGAAGTCATCAGAAGGTGCCAGAAGTGAGGTCATCTGAAGAGGCTGGAAGTGAGGTCAAGCTGAAATGAGGGGTTTGGTTGGTTTTTCCTTCTGTAGGTCCGTGGGAAGAGAAGGAGCCTCGCAAGTGCATGTGTGTGACGCCTATAAATGATCACGTCAGACAACTCTTCACATTTCTGCCTATTGACTTAAAACAGAGGCACAAGAAGTTGTCATCCTATGACTTTGGAACTGAAGCTCTCAGGCCCAGTTTGGAGGTGAGCTCAGCTGCTGATAATCCACTGGAGAAGTGAGTTTCATGAACAGTCAGGGAAAATGTATGCAAGAAAAGTTGACCCTGTTCTCTACGATGGGTTTTGAGCATTTTCAATTGAGTGAGGTGTAGCATTTACATTGTATGTGGCTAAGGGGGGTAGAAAAGTGATATACACACACATTTATATATTACATAGCTCTGTGAGATGTTACACTGTCTAACTAGAAATATAATGTCAGAAAAAGTTATGAAAATCTGGTAAGGAAACTTCTGGTTATGAAAATCTGGTAAGGAAACTTGTAAAGTGTGAGTTTGTAAAATCTGTGCTCAGTGTTTGAATGGAAAGAGATAAGTTTAACTATGAATTCCATTTTTTTTTGTTTTCCTTCATAACACAAACCGACTTCATGTTGTGTGTCCCTTTCAAAACCTGCCAGTGTCCTGTCCTGATCCCACTCATTACACTGCATATCCCTTCTCATTTTAAAACAACTCAAATATTTCTTTCCTACGCATTAGTGTGTCTTGTTAATTCATTGCATTTCTCTGCACTGTAATAACAGTAGCAGTGAAACGTTTGTCTTCTTCTAATAAATTTGTTCCTCATTTAAATTCTACACTATTCCCTTTATGATTACGTAGCTCTTCATATTTTTATACAGTATATACTAGATAATGGAATATGTGGACGCTGCCCGTGATATGTTTTACACTCACACATGCCAATACGTTTCCATTTATGCGCACAGGCACAGCATCAATGTATCTTTTTAAAGCCGTTTGCACCCGTGTCCAGACACTCATTCTGTAGACTTTATTTTTCAATAGACTTAACTCTTCATTGGGGGTTCTCTTTTAAAATAAATGCAGTTTTCTCACGTCGCCCCCAGACATGACATCTGTGCATGTTATCTTGGCATCCCTGCAGAGCTGGCTGAGCCGTCGCTGGCCAGTTTAGGTGCCACTAGAAGTACCCAATACTGTAAAAAGGCTCATCAAAGATGTGTGTACTCGACTTGCACCTACATGTTTAAAAACGAATAAAAAATCTCGAAGCGGCTCTGCCCGACAGAATAAGTGGGCACCTGCTTCACTCCTCTGTACAGCAGCTCTGCCCCAACATTCCACTTCACATTTCAGGGGTCTCTGGATCAGGTGCCCAAACCTGGGAAACGGGCCAATTCACTGACCTCAGACCAACGGCCTTCACTTCTCATTTCATGAAATCCTTTGAGAAGCTGAAGAGTAAGGGGGCTGTTACAAGACCCCCAGGCCTAGCTGGACCTGCGCCAATGTGTATAGAAAACACTGAGGCGGGTGGAGGATGCCACAGTCACACTTGTGGAGTTTATGTGCCATCACTTGGAAGAAACAAAACCCCACACAGGAAAGCGGTTTGCTGATTTCTGTGTGCTTTGATTGATAAATTCTGTTTTAATATTCACTTGGTGGGTTGAATTCTGGAAGTTTTGTCTAAAGATCACTGCTTGAGTGGCACTTTCCTTTCTTTCAATACCCATAAAAATACTCTAAACACACGTTTTGTCAGTTTCATAATTGCAACATTGCACCCAAAATTAAATTAAGTGTTAATTTAGTGAGACTGCACGTGATGGGACACTCGCCTCTTTCACTCATCACCACTAATTAGAGTAGGTGACGTTATATTTTACATGACCTGAGATTCTGATTCAGGCCACTGGTCAAGGACTTTGATACGGTGCATCCGGAGAGTATTCACAGCGCTTCATCGCTTTTTCCACATTTTGTTATGTTACAGCCTTATTCCAAAATGGATTAAATTCATTTTTTTCCACAGAATTCTACACACAACACCCCATAATGACAACGTGAAAAAAGTTTACTTGAGGTTTTTGCAAATTTATTAAAAATAAAAAAAACTGAGAAATCACATGTACATAAGTATTCACAGCCTTTGCCATGAAGCTCCAAATTGAGCTCAGGTGCATCCTGTTTCCCCTGATCATCCTTGAGATGTTTAATTGGAGTCCACTTGTGGTAAATTCAGTTGATTGGACGTGATTTGGAAAGGCTCACATCTGTCTATAGAAGGTCCCACAGTTGACAGTTCATGTCAGAGCACAAACCAAGCATGAAGTCAAAGGAATTGTCTGTAGACCTCCGAGACAGGATTGTCTTGAGGCACAAATCTGGGGAAGGTTACAGAAAAATGTCTGCTGCTTTGAAGGTCCCAATGAGCACAGTGGCCTCCATCATCCGTAAGTGGAAGAAGTTCGAAACCACCAGGACTCTTCCTAGAGCTGGCCGGCCATCTAAACTGAGCGATCGGGGGAGAAGGGCCTTAGTCAGGGAGGTGACCAAGAACCCGATGGTCACTCTGTCAGAGCTCCAGAGGTCCTCTGTGGAGAGAGGAGAACCTTCCAGAAGGACAACCATCTCTGCAGCAATCCACCAATCAGGCCTGTATGGTAGAGTGGCCAGACGGAAGCTACTCCTTAGTAAAAGGCACATGGCACCCTACCTGGAGTTTGACAAAAGGCACCTAAAGGACTCTCAGACCATGAGAAACAAAATTCTCTGGTCTGATGAGACAAAGATTGAACTTTTTGCTGTGAATGGCAGGCGTCACATTTGGAGGAAACAAGGCAGCGCTCATCACCAGGCCAATACCATCCCTACAGTGAAGTATGGTGGTGGCAGCATCAGGAACTGGGAGACTAGTCAGGATAAAGGGAAAGATGACTGCAGCAATGTACAGAGACATCCTGGATGAAAACCTGCTCCAGATCACTCTTGACCTCAGACTGGGGCAACGGTTCATCTTTCAGCAGGACAACGACCCTAAGCACACAGCCAAGATATCAAAGGAGTGGCTTCAGGACAACTCTGTGAATGTCCTTGAGTGGCCCAGCCAGAGCCCAGACTTGAATCCGATTGAACATCTCTGGAGAGATCTTAAAATGGCTGTGCACCGACGCTTCCCATCCAACCTGATGGAGCTTGAGAGGTGCTGCAAAGAGGAATGAGCAAAACTGGCCAAGGATAGGTGTGCCAAGCTTGTGGCATCATATTCAAAAGGACTTGAGGCTATAATTGCTGCCAAAGGTGCATCGACAAAGTATTGAGCAAAGGCTGTGAATACTTATGTACATGGGATTTCTCAGTTTTTTTTATTTTTAATAAATTTGCAAAAACCTCAAGTAAACTTTATTCGCGTTGTCATTATGGGGTGTTGTGTGTAGAATTCTGAGGAAAAAAATGAATTTAATCCATTTAGGAATAAGGCTGTAACATAACAAAATGTGGAAAAAGTGATGTGCCGCTGGGAATACTTTCCGGATGCACTGTTATGTATCAATCAAGCATGCAATTAGGAATTTTATTGTAGGCCAACATAATGAATCAGGCGGAAAGAAGGCCTGAACCAGCATCCTGGCAGCAATGGATTGAGGTCCCATACCAAGCTCTGATGCCAATATACAGGAAGGACAAAGTAGATAGAACATCCCAATGAAGAATGAGGCCCCTTTCTCGGTTGGGAGACCACATATATGGGACAGTGGGAAACTGCCTTCTATACGCAGGTCAGTCCTCCATACACTGGGTAGCAACATCCGTTATGGACACTACTTGGTAGGACTGCCTTGTTGGGTTCCATGGGTGAAGCTAGGAGGAGCTGTAAGGAAGTGAAGGCTCAAGTTCTGCCCGTCCTGGAAGTGGTTTCTGGAAAGAAGGGTTTGACATTGGAAATAATTCTGGGTTGGTTTAGCAGGAAGCCCTCAACTTAACCTGGGGAGTCGGAGTCGGGAGAGGAGATGGACAACACTCTCTAGGTAGGAGTGGAGGAAAGAGAAAGGAAGGACTGTGCTAAGTTTCTGAGGAAAAGACGTCTGTTAAAAAGTATTATTGTGTTACTAAAACACTTACTTGAACTGGGGACTGTGTCTAGAGTAGTCCTCTCCAGGCTTTGAGGGGGCTGTAATGCCTCGTACAGGCCACACGGTATACACACTGGATATGAGTTGATTACCTTCTTGATAAAAAGCAAAGCCTTCTGTTTTTAAAAAGACCAACACTATTGTCCAATGGGACATTGACATTGACTTGATTACATAGACTTCTTTTATAAGTTGCTTTAGATAGCAGCATCTGCTAAGTGAGGGCTGGGAACATGCGCTGATGGCGTGTATCCGCACCCACCACATGCCGGACCAACTGGATTGAGGGCCAAGTCCAGTGGGTGACACCTCAGCACCACCCTGAACAGTGGGAGGTATTTTCCAGTGACTGGAGACCCCATTCCGTAACAAACCCCCAGGTTTTCCTTGCAAGTCGGAGGACCAGCTTGCAGGATGCAGATTAGCGCCACACCCAGGACGGAGCAATTGCAGGTCAAGGGCTTTGCTCAGGGGCTCAAAGGAGTAGAGTCACTGCTGGTGTTTATGGGATTCAAATCAGTGACCTTCCAATTGCTGGTGTAGATCCCTATCCTCAGAGCCATCATTCCGCCCTATTAAGTGAATCCATCTAAATTGTTAAAAAAACCTGAAGGAATCCCTTTGTTCACCAGTGTGCCTTAAGTGAATGGAGAATTCACGTGTCCTCCCTAACGGATTCATCGATTAACTGAATAGACATATTGTACATAGCGACCTCTGTGCAGAGGGACTTGAGGACATCGAAAAGAAATGCACAACAGATTTACTGATGTCTGCCCAGCCGTGACGCCCTCACACATTCAAATTCAGGCTGGGATGTTCTTCATAGACTTGGAGTAAGCGCAGGATGATGGAGACAGATGGCTTGGTACCCTCAGTGTGTTGCTCTCCCTGTACCACAAATACTCGGTGGTGTCTGTCATTAGAGCTGGCATGGTGACTGTTTTATTTTGCAATCTTCTTATTGTGGATTTGCTTACATTGGTTTCCAGTCTGAACGACTACTGCATGTTCTGGAGGTTCAGCCAAGAAAGAAATAAAATGGACAGTTGAATCATCAAGTGAGAAAGTGAAAAATGTAAGAAATTCTCCAAAAGAAAGGAAACAAACACAGTGGCTGTGCCTTTTCTTCCGCTGTCCTTTCCGCTGTCTTTTTACACGGTTAACATTCTGAGCTACTCGAGGGTTTTTTTTATGCCATTCATGCAAAGACTTTTGTCACTTACACTAAATTAAAGAATGGATTCGGTTCAAATACACTGGCCATTCTATATATTTTGGGGGTAATAATAAAATGAATGAGTATCACGCACACTGGCACAGTTTAACACATGAGGAGCAAAAGCAGCCTAAGATGGCACATCGGACTGGGACAGGTGACGTGTTTAACACACTACAGCATGGCTGTCAGGCTTGGGACATGGAGAGACATGGAGGGACATGGAGGGACATGGAGGGACACGGAGGGCTGCGGTGGCAGCAGATTTTCATTCCAGCTCTTGTCTCCATTGCTACCACTAATGGAAAATACTAAGTTGCCTTGATTTTAACTGACGTCCATTTTAAAGATTTCAGATTTCCTTAGAGAGCAGTCAACAAATAAGAGAAGCAAACAAATAGATGACCAGCTAACTTAGATCTCATTTCATACAGTATCTGTCTCAATCAAATAAGTTAAAAACATGAAAAGAACAAAGTGAAGGTCTGATTTAAACAAATCTGCATTGGGATTTCAAAAAAAGAGGAACGAGAGCCAAGGAATGAAAACAGATTCCTGAAACAACAGGACTGACAAAGAGCTCAATAGAAGACTGGTTAGAGAGAATCTGCTGGCCAACAGGACTGTTTGAGACCCTTCACTTGGGTGGGCATCTCTAGACTTGCTTTGGGTCTTTTGATTGTTTGGTTTCTGGTTAAGGAACAAAAAAGCAATTAAGACCAAGGAACTCTGTTAAATTAGCTTTAGGTAGTTAGGAAAGTGCTATAATAATAATAATACATTTTATTTAATAGGAGCCTTTCTTAGCACTCAGTCACCTTACAATGAAATTAAACATTAGTAAAATAAAAACAAAGAGAATGATAAATCACAAAGCAATAATTAGCAAACAAACAAAGATAACAGGCAGTAACAGTGAAAAATTCACAATTGATATGCTAGTTTGAAAAGAGAAGTTTTGAGGGCAGTTTTAAAATGTGTTATTGAATCGAGCTGACGAATATTGAGGAGCACCAGGCGAGATGCTCGAGCTCCCATAGCACTGAGTCTGACGTGTGGCGCAGAAAGTCGAGCTGCAGAGGAGGATCTGAGTGAGCGAGAGGAGTGCCAGTCTGTAGTCCAGGGGTTCTCAACGTCGCTCCTGGGGACCCCCTGTCGCTGCAGGTTTTTGTTCCAACCAGCTACTGTTTTTAATTAAACTCCTGGGCTAATTAAGTGAACTGATATTTCCCAAGTTCTGTGTTTAAGGAACAATATATTAATTAGAAAACTAAGTTTCCTAAACAAAATATATATATTAAAATGTACCAAGCAGTTATATAGGAATAATGTATTTTTTTCTTTTTAACAGTATTTTCATCTTGATTTTCATTCTACTTTTCTAGGTGTTCTAATTGTTTAATTAATCCATTATTTATTAATTAGTGGCTCTGACTCTAAAGTAGCTGCAGCCTTTGATTATTCCGTGTTGTTTGCCTGGTGTCTGCTCTGCTCGTTTTAAGTTGTCATTATTAAGATACAACGAAAGGGGAAAAACTGCACAGAGAAAGGGCAAAGTACGAGGTGTGGCAGAAAAGTAATGAGACTGGCAACACTGCAAGCGATCTGGCAACGCTGCGCTGTTGTCCTTGATAGAGCACGTGTATCAGTACCTCCCATAGCTCAGTGCGAGTTTCAACTCCTTCCGTTAACTACGTGATTTTTGTGACTGCTATTAGCGAAGTTGTGTTTTTGGTTGTGCGTCACGCAAAATGGAACAGCGGAATTTGGAGCAACGTTGTGCCATTAAATTTTGTGTTAAGCTTGGAGAATCGGCAAGTGTGACATTTGAAAAGTTAAAACAGGCCTATGGAGAACATTCTTTATCCCGAGCTCAAGTTTTTTAGGGAGGCCTTCAACTTCAAAAACCAATGAAAACATCGAACGTGTGAACACTCTTGTGAGATCAGACCGTCGTTTAACATTAAGAATGTTGAGTGAACAATTAAATTTGAACAGATTTACCATTCATCAAATTTTGACTGAACATTTGCACATGCGAAAGGTCTGTGCCAAAATGGTGCCGAAAAACCTCACAATTGAGCAGAAGGACAATCGAAAAAATGCATTCCTGTGGTTCCCCAGCCCCCTTATTCACCTGACCTCAGTCCGTGTGACTTTTTCCTTTTTCCTAAACTGAAAAATGTCCTCAAAGGACGTCATTTCGGGACTTTAGAAAACATCCAAAAGAGTGTAACGGACATGCTGAAGACCATACCGGTTGAAGACTTCCAGCGCTGCTACCAACAGTGGGAACAACGTCTCCATCGGTGTGGAGCTGCCCAAGGGAACTACTTTGAAGGGGATAACATTGATGTTTGAAAAAAATAAAAACTTTGGTAAATAAAAAATCAGTCTCATTACTTTTCTGCCACACCTCGTACTTTACTGAAGCACATGTTGTCTGGTCCCATTTATTTGGACAGTTTATAAATCGATGGAATGAAGAAGTTCAATCTAGTAATAAACACAAGTAAAGGACATATTCCTGAAGCTTTGAAGAGAACGACCTCAATCACTTTGGATTGTTGCAACTATTTTAAGATTTGTGAATATCATTTAAGACAAATATTTTCTTTTTGCCTTCAGGTACTTCCACTTTTCAGAGAAAATCCTAGCCTGCGTGTTTTTCTTGACTTCCCAAAAATGAAGGAGGAAATTACGGCAAACAATCTATTTATGGCTTTTACTCCACAGTTTTCTGATGTTTGTAGATACGAAAATATGATTCAGCAGTTTATGTGGACAATGTTTTACGACTTTGTT
>JANRMT010062841.1:12839-25680 GCA_026402145.1 Polypterus bichir lapradei | reverse complement strand
AGGCCTGATTACTGCCACACCTGTTTCAATCAAGAAATCACTTAAATAGGAGCTGCCTGACACAGAGAAGTAGACCAAAAGCACCTCAAAAGCTAGACATCATGCCAAGATCCAAAGAAATTCAGGAACAAATGAGAACAGAAGAAATTGAGATCTATCAGTCTGGTAAAGGTTATAAAGCCATTTCTAAAGCTTTGGGACTCCAGCGAACCACAGTGAGAGCCATTATCCACAAATGGCTAAAACATGGAACAGTGGTGAACCTTCCCAGGAGTGGCCGGCCGACCAAAATTACCCCAAGAGCGCAGAGACGACTCATCCGAGAGGTCACAAAAGACCCCAGGACAACGTCTAAAGAACTGCAGGCCTCACTTGCCTCAATTAAGGTCAGTGTTCACGACTCCACCATAAGAAAGAGACTGGGCAAAAACGGCCTGCATGGCAGATTTCCAAGACGCAAACCACTGTTAAGCAAAAAGAACATTAGGGCTCGTCTCAATTTTGCTAAGAAACATCTCAATGATTGCCAAGACTTTTGGGAAAATACCTTGTGGACTGATGAGACAAAAGTTGAACTTTTTGGAAGGCAAATGTCCCGTTACATCTGGCGTAAAAGGAACACAGCATTTCAGAAAAAGAACATCATACCAACAGTAAAATATGGTGGTGGTAGTGTGATGGTCTGGGGTTGTTTTGCTGCTTCAGGACCTGGAAGGCTTGCTGTGATAGATGGAACCATGAATTCTACTGTCTACCAAAAAATCCTGAAGGAGAATGTCCGGCCATCTGTTCGTCAACTCAAGCTGAAGCGATCTTGGGTGCTGCAACAGGACAATGACCCAAAACACACCAGCAAATCCACCTCTGAATGGCTGAAGAAAAACAAAATGAAGACTTTGGAGTGGCCTAGTCAAAGTCCTGACCTGAATCCAATTGAGATGCTATGGCATGACCTTAAAAAGGCGGTTCATGCTAGAAAACCCTCAAATAAAGCTGAATTACAACAATTCTGCAAAGATGAGTGGGCCAAAATTCCTCCAGAGCGCTGTAAAAGACTCATTGCAAGTTATCGCAAACGCTTGATTGCAGTTATTGCTGCTAAGGGTGGCCCAACCAGTTATTAGGTTCAGGGGGCAATTACTTTTTCACACAGGGCCATGTAGGTTTGGATTTTTTTTTCTCCCTAAATAATAAAAACCATCATTTAAAAACTACATTTTGTGTTTACTTGTGTTATATTTGACTAATGGTTAAATGTGTTTGATGATCAGAAACATTTTGTGTGACAAACATGCAAAAGAATAAGAAATCAGGAAGGGGGCAAATAGTTTTTCACACCACTGTATATATATATAAAAAAGAACTTTTATTATGATTTGTTTCTGTCATAATGGTAGGGCGGGGTCTGCACAGGCATTGGAAGCTGCTTGTTTTTGATAAGTAGGGTGTCATGTGATTTGCGTTTGCGTGCTATTGGATTTTGCAGAGTTCCCAGTTGTGATGTCTGCATGTTCATGTGAATTTCTAGTGGGATATTTGGGAGAAATGTGAGGTCAATTATGATTTTTTTTTTTTTAACTTTGTCAGCCAAAAAAAAAAAAAAAAGTAGTTAAAAGATTTATTTTTTTATGCATTAAAAATTGCTATGGGTGTAACCACGAAAATGAGGCCATTCATTACTGAAAATATACAAAAGCAGAAGAGATTAGGAAGGGGGCAAATACTTTTTCACAGCCCTGTATTCGTGGTCCCCTGCTTCTGAGGGTTGTCCCTCTTGGGTGAAAAACCCCAAAGTAGTGGGGAAGCAGTACCCCCCCCCCCCCCCCAAATAAGACCTTAACTGAGGCAAGAGGCAGTAGGGACACGGGTTCAAGTGTTAAGGAGACAGTGAGGAGGAAGAGACTGGGGTTTGTTTGCTATTATGGAGCTGGACCACCAGTCACATGAAAACCTGGTGCTTGGCTTTAGCTTTAACTTTCTTTCTTTCTTTCTTTCTTTCTTTCTTTCTTTCTTTCTTTCTTTCTTTCTTTCTTTCTTTCTTTCTTTCTCCCCTCTATCTCTTTTTGTATTCTTTCTCTCTTTCTGTCTCTCTCTCTTTTTGTATTTTTCTTTCTGTCTTTCTTTCTTTTTGTATTTTCCTTTCTCTCTCTCTCTCTCTCTTTTATAATTTCTTTCTTTCTTTCTTTCTCTCTGTTTTTGTATCTTTCTCTCTTTCTTTCTTTGGCGTTTTGGCTGTTTTTGTATTTGGTCCAGCAGGTGGTCCACCTTTGTGGTACGACCCCATAAAATTTAATTTCTACTACTGTAGACTGGGTTATACTTTTTTTTGCACAATGATGGAGGTTAAAGATGAGTGTTGTGTCACAACTCCAAGAATTGTGGTAGCTTGGTTTCCTCTGAATTGTCTGACTTTGTAGGTCGTCCATGTGAAATCGCCGTCTCGGAAACTCTGATTTCCCGTCTGTCACCCGAATGCAGAGCACATCTTAAGAGACGCACTTTACCTGTCGGTCAAGCATGCAAATGTGAGATTTCCGTACACGTGACAATACGTCTGACCTGATTACACCGCGTGGTCATTTTCATCCAATCGAAACTGTAGATTATTTTTGGAAAGGGCCCACACCATTGGACTCCAACATGTGGTCACTAATTCACAATCCTCAACTAGCGCTTGGCTTCAGGGGCTTTCTGTCGGATGGCCTGGCGTGGCGTGTGAGCACAGGATAAGAAAAATACACAGGAAATAATTTAAACTCTGATTATGTGATAGAGCTCAGCCATGAAGAAACAGAAGGAAGAGGCTCAGAACAGTCTGCCGTTTTATTTTCCTTTTTCTGAGAGTACAGCGGCACTTTTGTTGAGCAAGAATGAGGACGGCGTGTTTTTGAGCGAGCAAATTAGAAACCTCTACTGTTTTTTTGTGGGGTTCCTCATGGAGCCTTTGCTTGATAACGAGCCTTTTCATTCTGGGAAGGGCTCTTTGTCTACAAAGTTGGTTCTTTGGGCTTTGAAACAGTTGCTAACATGTTGACGAAACAGAAGTGTTGAAGGTGTAGTAGGTAGGATACCTGAAGATCAAGAAAAGCTGAATGGAACCTGTGGGATTGAAGGAGCAAGAGTCCTGCGGAACTTCACAAATCTGTCACCTTTAATTCATGGAGCCTGTGACGGGTCCAAATAGATGAACGTCTTTTCTGACACTTTCACGTGGACGGTTCTTTTGCAGACTTTGGTTCCTCTGCTGTGAAGGACCACCTTTTTCCCCACTAGATCTTCAAGAGTACAGTACTTTGTAGTAACTTTAAATGAACTTTGAGGTTTTTCTTCTCTTTTTGGCTGCTCCTGTTAGGGGTCGCCACAGCTGATCATCTGTCTCCACATCTTCTTATCCTCGTCATTTTGTTCTGTCACACCCATCATCTTCATGTCCCCTCTCACCAAATCCATAAACCTTCTCTTAGGCCTTCCTCTTACCTGGCAGCTCTATCCTTAGCACCCTTCTCCCAGTCTACCCAGCATCTCTCCTCTTCACATGTCCAAACCAACACCATCTCACCTCTCTGACTTTGTCTCCCAACCTGAGCTGACCCTCTAATGTCCTCATTTCTAATCCTATCCATCCTCGTCTTAGCATCTTTAACTCTGCCACCTCCAGCTCTGTCTCCTGTGCCACCGTCTCCAACCCATGTAACACAGCTGGTGTCCCTACCATCCAGTAGAGCGGAGAGACTTCTGGGTTACTAACCATACTGACCCCTACTCTCTCTTCTGTTCTTTTTCCGGTTTTCTGTGGTGGCGACCTGTGCCACCACCACCTAATCAAAGTACCGTGACGTCCCTAGATTGATGGATTAAAGGCCAGAAGTCCACGCGACCGCCATCAGCAAGTCCTTCCATGAGAACCCTGAATACCATGAGGACTGATTGAGGTCATTGATGTTAGGTAGAATGCCTAGAGGGGGCTGGGTGGTCTTGTGGCCTTGGACCCCCTGCAGATTTTAATTTTTTCTTTTTTTGTCTTTTCTGTCCTCCCTGGCCATCGGACCTTACTCTTATTCTATGTTAATTAGTGTTGTCTTATTTTAATTTTTACTTTGTCTTTTATTTCTCTTTTCTTCATCATGTAAAGCACTTTGAGCTCCATTGTTTGTATGAAAATGTGTGACAGAAATGAATGTTGTTGTTGTTGGTACAAGAGATTACGCTGGTGCACTTTGGCTGCCGCTTCTCCCCTGTGGATGATAAACCGAATCTCCGGATTTTTTGCCTGTATGGTCTGCCGCTTGCCTCTCTGTCTGCTTTTATGAATCTCTTTTCTGTTTTTTGGAACTTTGTTTTTCCGCGAACTGCGCGCCATACTCTGCCATCGCTCCTTCTGTTCAGGCATTTAGGAATTCTCCGCCGGCCCAGGCGTTATCACAGAAGCTTCACTATGATCACACAGTAAATAACGTTGACCTGATCTGGACGCCGTATTTACATCACAACTGGACAGTCTACTTCTGTGAATTTTGAGTACTTGCAGTCCGTTTCATTAAAACGTCAAATACCAGAATCTTCCAGCTTATATGCAAAATGCGAAAATTTCCCTTTTCAACGTTTGCTCTCAAAATAGCACATCGGCTTTTATTGTGGACTTTGTTGTGGAGAGTAACATTTCCTGTTTTGTGCTTGACAGAACCTTGTGACCATTTTGGACTAAATATGGCTGTCCCATCATGCTAATGTTCTCTCGTAAAGCCACATACTACTGGCCGTGAGGGTGGTGTTGCAGTTGTGTATTCTTCGAAGTTTACAATCGAGCCAGTTTCTGCTTACAATGTGTCTGGCATACTGGTTACTTGTTTATTGTCCTCCAAAACAGTCGCCGGGCTTCTTGGCAGAACTCGCGGAGTTGCTCACCTCTTTGTGTTTTGTATCCTGCCGTGCTATTGCTTGGTGATTTTTAACTTGCGTGTAGATTGTGACATTCATGTCTCTGTTGACTATTCCTATGAAGTCAGTAGATGGATTGGGAGACCATTGGGAGATGGGAGGTGTCATGGGGTCACTGGAAAGGGGTGTGTGGTGGTCCTGATATCTGCAAAAGGATGAAGGTCCAAGTCTTTAGAGTCCTGGTGCCCCCTGTTTGTGAGACATGGCCGCTATCCAGTGACCTGAGATGAAGACTTGGACTCCTTCAGTTCTGTGTCTCTTCAGAGGGTCCTTGGGGGTTGATGGTTTGACTTTGTGCTGCTCATGGAGTCCCTAATGAAGCACATGACTTGCATTGTGAGGGAGCATCAGTTAACGGCACTACGGCCATGTGCCGCCATTACCCGAGGGTGATCCGGCACACAGGATCCGAGTGGCTGGACCAGGCCAAGGGGGTGCCCACCTAACACCTGGCTGAGGCAGATAGATGGGTAGAACTGGACCACGTGTCTGTCTGGGATGGGGAGTTGCCAACCAGGATCCCAAGCTGTTTCATCATATGGTGGGTGCGGCTGTACCAGGGCTGTACCCGACCTGACCTGTAGACTCTGTAAATTCCTTACATGTGGCTGATTTTCTTAATGTACTTCCGTGCTTTGATTTTACTCCACATGTTTCATTTTCCTCCTCCTGCCCGAGGGCACACACTTGACCTTGTGTGTACCTTTGGTATTTCTCCTGCTAATTTGTATGGTATTCATTTATCTGTCTCTGATCATAAGGCTGTTTTTGTTTGAATTGCTTATTATCCCTGGTCAGCCGCGTGGGCAACAATCACCTTGTAATTAGGAAGACGGAAATTTATCTTACAAGTACGTTGAAGCCACGTCCTCCTCCGGCTGGTGTCTCTATCGCCTGCTACCTTAGTTCATCACTATGGCTCTATACTTTGAACTCGTGTGGGTCGTCTTGCTCCACTCAGAACTCGTAGTGTCACATTTAAGCCCTCTGCTGATTGGTTGTCTCCTGAGCTGCGTCACTTGACAGTTTGCGAGCGAAGGCTTCAGCGCCTTAGTAGGAAAACAAGTTTAGCTGCCCATGCAACTGCCATTGAGGAGCGTGCCACCCTATATAAGCGGGCACCACAGAGAGCTAAGACTGCTTACTGTACTAATAGCATTCTGTGGGGTCCGCATAACACCCACAAGCTTTTTGCTCCTGTGGATAAACAACTTAAGCCTGGAAATAATTTTCCATTAGTTGCCTCTTTTGACATTTGTCAGAAATTGTTTTGCTTTTTTAATAACAAGGTTGATGTGATTTATTCTGATTTTCAAAAAGATCCACTTGGTCAGTCAAAACTGTGCCCATCCCCGATCCTATCTACAGGTGCCAGTCATAAAATTAGAATATCATGACAAAGTTGATTTATTTCAGTAATTCCATTCAAAAAGTGAAACTTGTACATTAGATTCATTCATTACACACAGACTGATGTATTTCAAATGTTTATTTCTTTTAATTTTGATGATTATAACTGACAACTAATGAAAGTCCCAAATTCAGTATCTCGGAAAATTAGAATATCAATTAAGACCAATGCAAAAAAAGGATTTTTAGAAATGTTGGCCAACTGAAAGGTATGAACATGAAAAGTATGAGCATGTACAGCACTCAATATTTAGTTGGGGCTCCTTTGGCCTGGATTACTGCAGCAATGCGGCGTGGCATGGAGTCGATCAGTCTGTGGCACTGCTCAGGTGTTATGAGAGCCCATGTTGCTCTGATAGTGGCCTTCAGCTCTTCTGAATTGTTGGGTCTGGCGTATTGCATCTTCCTCTTCACAATACCCCATAGATTTTCTATTGGGGTTAAGGTCAGGCGAGTTTGCTGGCCAATCAAGAACAGGGATACCATGGTCCTTAAACCAGGTACTGGTAGTTTTGGCACTGTGTGCAGGTGCCAGGTCCTGCTGGAAAATGAAATCTGCATCTCTATAAAGTTCGTCAGCAGCAGGAAGCACGAAGTGCTCTAAAACTTCCTGGTAGACGGCTGCGTTGACCTTGGACCTCAGAAAACACAATGGACAGGCACCAGCAGATGACATGGCACCCCAAACCATCACTGACTGTGGAAACTTTACGCTGGACTTCAAGCAACGTGGATTCTGTGCCTCTCCTCTCTTCCTCCAGACTCTGGGACCTTGATTTCCAAAGGAAATGCAAAATTTACTTTCATCAGAGAACATAACTTTGGACCACTCAGCAGCAGTCCAGTCGAGACGCTTCTGACGTTGTCTCTTGTTCAAGAGTGGCTTGACACAAGGAATGCGACAGCTGAGACCCATGTCTTCATACGTCTGTGTGTGGTGGTTCTTGAAGCACTGACTCCAGCTGCAGCCCACTCTTTGTGAATCTCCCCCACAGTTTTGTTTCACAATCCTCTCCAGGGTACAAGCAGTTATCCCTATTGCTTGTCCACTTTTTTCTACCACATCTTGTCCTTCCCTTCGCCTCTCTTTTAATGTGCTTGGACACAGAGCTCTGTGAACAGCCAGCCTCTTTAGCAATGACCTTTTGTGTCTTGCCCTCCTTGTGCCAGGTGTCAATGGTCATCTTTTTGACAACTGTCAAGTCAGCAGTCTTCGCCATGATTGTGTAGCCTACAGAACGAGACTGAGAGACCATTTAAAGGCTTTTGAGTTAATTAGCTGATTCGAGTGTGGCACCAGGTGTCTTCAATATTGAACCTTCTCACAATATTCTAATTTTCCGAGATACTGAATTTGGGACTTTCATTAGTTGTCAGTTATAATCATCAAAATTAAAAGAAATAAACATTTGAAATACATCAGTCTGTGTGTAATGAATGAGTCTAATATACAAGTTTCACTTTTTGAATGGAATTACTGAAATAAATCAACTTTGTCATGATATTCTAATTTTATGACCGGCACCTGTAGCAACTCTTCATCTTGTCTCCCATTGTTGGATGATCTTGCAGTCCATAAGCTTGTCGTGACCGCCAGGCCAACTGCCTGTATTCTTTACCCCATTTTTCGTTAAGGCTGCTGTTGTTGTTGTTGTTTTTTTTCTTCTTCTTCTTCAACTGCTGTTGTTACACCTGTCCTCAAACACACAACCTGGCTTTGAACCCGAGGATTTTAAAAACTATATACCTACTGTATTTGAAACCTTCCTTTTCTTAGCAAAATCCTAGAATGTGGTGCTGCAGGCCATTTAAAAGACCGTCTCGCCTCTAATGACCTGTTTGAGGAACTTCAGTCTGCTTTTTAGGGCCAATCACAGTACGGAGACGGCACTCGTCAGGGTAAATATTAATCTCCTAATTGGCAGCACATTGTGGTCTTTTAACACGAATGGTCTTTGTAGACCTCACTGCTGCTTGTATCCATCGTGACATGTTCTTTTGTTTCGACTTGAGAATGAGTTAACTATTGCTGGGAACGTTCTTGCATGGCTTAAATCGTATCTTAAGGACTGTTGACAATTTGTTGCTGTCGGAAGGTTTTGGTCTGACCCATCCTATTTGCTCCAGGATGCTCCCCAGGGACCGGTTCTTGGCCCTCTGCTTTTTAACATTTACAGTATATGCTTCCTCTCGGTGCCATTATTAGATGGCACAATCTACGGTTTCACCGTTACTCAGATGATACACAGATATATCTACACATGGGGCTTACGCAAACGTGACCTCCTGCTGGATTGGTTGCCTGTTTGGCTGACATTTAAACACTGGCTGTCTGAAAACCTTCTCAGACTAAATAGGAAAAAAAAACTGAGGCTTTAATTATTGCATCTCCAGGCACGTTAAAGAAAAGAGACAATTGCTCAGTAAAAATCCTTGGCTTTATAACACCCTTGATAGACAGACAGATACTTTATTAATCCCCAAGGGGAAGTTCACATACTCCAGCGGTAGCATACTGATAAAAACAATATTGATTAAAGAGTGATAAAGACGCAGTGCAAGTTAAAAAATGCAGAGTGGAGAGCACAAGGCAGTTATAACAGACAATTACTTTGCATAATGTTAACGTTTACCCCCCCGGGGTGGAATTGAAGAGTCGCATTGTGTGGGGTCTCCTCAGTCTGTCAGTGGAGCAGGACGGTGACAGCAGTCTGTCGCTGAGGCTGCTCCTCTGTCTGGAGATGATCCTGTTCAGTGGACGCAGTGGATTCTCCATGATTGACAGGTGTCTGCTCAGCGCCCGTCGCTCTGCCACGGATGTCAAACTGTCCAGCTCCGTGCCTACAATAGAGCCTGCCAGGCGTGAGGCGTCCTTCTTCTTTAGGCTGCCTCCCCAGCACACCACCGCGTAGAAGAGGGCGCTCGCCACAACCGTCTGGTAGAACATCTGCAGCATCTTATTACAGATGTTGAAGGACGCCAGTCTTCTAAGGAAGTATTGTCGGCTCTGTCCTCTCTTGCACAGGGCATCAGTATTGGCAGTCCAGTCCAATTTATCATCCAGCTGCACTCCCAGATATTTATAGGTCTGTACTCTCAGCACAGACACCTCTGATGATCACGGGGTCCATGTGGGGCCTGGTCCTCCTAAAAACCACCACCTGCTCCTTGGTTTTGCTGGTATTCAGTTGTAGGTGGTTTGAATCGCACAGGTTAAAAATCTTAGTGTTCTCCTTGATCCTACACTCTCTCCTTTGATCCACATATGAATAACTGGCTGTCCTTCGCGGCTCCACCCACGTAGTAGTGAAGCGGGACAGACTGTAGAAATAAATATAAAAATGTAACTCTGGCCAAGAAGAAAGTCGGTGAGCTCCTACGTCACTGTATCTGATCGCGTTCAGCTCTGACATGAGCGTGCCCCCCACGTAGGGAGAAAAGCACGTGGCCGTGATATCTCTGCTGATCAGCAGCTACCCTCTACAATACATGGAGCTCTGATCTCTCTCTCTCTCTCTCAAAAATGTCAAACGTTACTCCTTAACAATCTGTAGATGATAGCGTCCGCTGAACAAACAGGAACTGCTAGCTATGCAGAGGTAAGGTGCGCTCCAACACTTGGCGAGAGGTAGAGCGACTCGAACAGAGTCTGGCAAGTGAGTGAGTGAGTGAGGAGGGCCCCACCCTTTCCCCTCAGCCCACAGCCTCTCTCTGGGATTCATGTGAATACATCGGTACTGCAAGTGAACTATGATTCTTGGCGCGATGAGAGAATTCGCAATATCAACCGGAAAGTTCAAGCAAATTTAAAGAAAAAAATTGATCTAAATCTGTGAAGTAATTCTTTTGTGAAAAGCAGACAGGCAGACAGACAGATGTTGGATTTTACTCATACATATATAAATAAATACAGTACAGGCCAAAAGTTTGGACACCCCTCCTCATTCAATGTGTTTTCTTTATTTTCATGACTGAAGGCATCAAAACTATGAATGAACACACGTGGAGTTATGTACTTAACAAAAAAAGGTGAAATAACTGAAAACATGTTTTCTATTCTAGTTTCTTCAAAATAGCCCCCCTTTGCTCTGATTACTGCTTTGCACACTCTTGGCATTCTCTCGATGAGCTTCAACAGGTAGTCACCTGAAATGGTTTTCACTTCACAGGTGTGCCTTATCAGGGTTATTTAGTGGAATTTCTTGCTTTATCAATGGGGTTGTGTTGTGCAGAAGTCAGGTTAGTTGGACGATCATTTATTTTTCAACAGGACAATGACCCCAAACACACCTCCAGGCTGTGTAAGGGCTATTTGACCAAGAAGGAGAGTGATGGAGTGCTGTGAATGGTCATGAAAATAAAGAAAACACATTGAATGAGGAGGTGTCGCCAAACGTTTGGCCTGTACTGTATATACTGTAGACATATCTAGTTAGATAGATAGATGTGTTTTGTGGGTGGTCCCCCAAGAGACGAGGTCACCTGTCAGTCACCACCAGGAGCTGCCCACTGCTTTATATAACTTGAGGGCCTCCCACAGTTCCCAGCGGTTCATTTCGATTGTGTGTCTCTCTTTGTGTGGTTATGTGGTTTTGTGGTTCTTTGGACTTTGTTGCTCCATTTTTGACCATTGAGACTTGCTTGCTTTGGAATGCCTTTGGTGTTTTTTGCCTTTTGTTCTACTGCAGAGCTTCGCTATTGTGGATGAGCTTTTTTTTTGTGAAGAATTAATCTTTTTATGTATAAAGACTCTGTGTTTGCCCTTATCACTAGCTGGGGTTTGTTGATGGATTTTCCCCTTTTAGTAGGCATTTCCTGGAAGTGATTTTGGGATGTGTTTTGGGGCTCCTAGTTTACAACAGCTAGGAGTTCATGGATCTTATGGCCTGGGAGAAGAAGCTGTCCCTGAAGTGGGTGGAGTGAGTGGTGAGGCTCTGGTTGCAATCCCAAGAAGACAAAAGTGAAAACAGGGGATGGGGGATCAAGGTGGATGTCTGTTGTCTGGGATGACGGATTCGGCTCTCCTCCAACATCTGGTGGGGTAGATGGTATAAAGCTGTGGATGGTCAGCCCCAGTGATTTTATTTTTTTTTTAGTCCTGTGGAGGAGTTTGTGATCCTGGCAAGTGAGATTACTAAAGCACCAACGTGATGCATGTAGTCCCGATACTCTCGTCAGGTGTTTTTTTTCCTCACCCCAAAGCCTTTGCCGAGCCTTTTTCAGTATGCAGGTGGTGTTGATGGACCACAAAAGGCAGTCGGTGATGTCTGGACAGGGCAGGGGAGCCGTTGATGTGAAGTATGACTGGAGTGTGATCTTCTTTATGCTAATGACATTCAGGGAGAGGTTGTTGTTAAGGCACCATACAGTTGGGTCATAAATACACACAATCAGAGAGAATTCTAACTCTTCTGCACACACTTTACAAAGTTTTATTCACAGGTTTGCAGGGTGGGTCGAGTCCATGCTGGCAGCACTGGGAGCAAGTGGGCTCATGCCCAATGATGGACCGGTGCCCAAGTCGGTTGAAGTGCCTGCCTGGCACCACATGAACATAAAACTGGAGTAGGTGGGGCATAGTGAACGATGGACTCATAGGTGCGAGGCACTATGTAGCAGATATGAAAGGCACTATAAAGGAGAGTGATAGATAAGGCTGTATATCTCTACTTAATAGATTTTTATTGATCAATAGATATACGGCACTGTTTAAGTGATAGATGGGTTCAATATGATTCACAGATAGTGTGACTCGGTGCAGGAATGACAGCATCACCCAGCAAGATAACTGGGGCTGCCAACCGGGTTGTCCTGTTTAATGTCCGAGGACACAAATGGTAACCAACACAAAAGCAACGCTCTTTGGAGTGAAAATTCCCGCAGCACAAGTGATCAGCGTGTCAGGCTGGTTAGCTGAGGTGCAAGTCTGTTTAGCGGACCTGAGGTTCACTCCTCCTTCTGGGGGTCTCGGGGCTTTATAGCCGCTGCTCTGGAAGGGGCAGAGTCAGTCACCTCCACCAGGCAGTTTCTCAGCACTGTGGAGAAAGAAGGAGGTGAGAGTGTTGGTGATAGCGCCCCCTATATAACAGACATGTAGGACATTTTATAATGGATACATGTAAGGCACTATATGATTGATTGATATGAAAGGACTTTTGTAATGGAAAGGCACTATATAAGGCAGAACCCAGGACAGTGTCAGCCCCCACGGTGCAGAAATGTGGAGAGAATTAGACTGTATATGGGAATGGAAAAGCACGACATAAAAAGCAGAACCAAGGACAGGGCCGGAACACCAAATGGTGCCATAAAATATGGAAAGAAGTAGACCATACCTGACAAAGACTCTGGCATGGAAAGGCACTATATAAAGGAAGAACACAGGGTGGTGCCAGTACCCACAGTGTGAAGATATGGGAAGAAGTAGGCTGTAACTTGAGGAAGTGCCTTTCCATGCCAAAGTCTGCTTCTTCCCATATCTTCACAATGTGGG
>JANRMT010062841.1:0-12739 GCA_026402145.1 Polypterus bichir lapradei | reverse complement strand
CCCACATTGTGAAGATATGGGAAGAAGCAGACTTTGGCATGGAAAGGCACTTCCTCAAGTTACAGCCTACTTCTTCCCATATCTTCACACTGTGGGTACTGGCACCACCCTGTGTTCTTCCTTTATATAGTGCCTTTCCATGCCAAAGTCTATATAAAGGCGCAAGGGCACTCTTAGTAATTCAGCACTCCAGCCAGTTTCAACTTAAATTGCATGTCCAGGAGAAAATCCCATGAGGACAAGGAAGATGTGCCCACTTGACGCAGGTCGTGATTGAACCAGGATTTGAACCCAGGACCGACAGACAGCAGCATTACTGTATGTGCTTTGAGGTTTCCTTTATTAGACCCATGGGGGTGTGGCCAGGAGCAAGGTCCAAATGGGCGTGGCCACTCTCTGTTCATTCTCCGATTGTCCAATCGGGAGTGTGGCTGTGTGCTCTGGGCTGGCGTCTCATCCAGGACCGCGTCCCCCCTTGAACCCGAACTCTAATGATACTCTTATGCAGTTCTGAGGAAGCCTTTGGTCCACGACTGGCCAGTTACATTTTTTTTTTCTTTTTAATTTACCTAAAGGACGACTTCACAGTTTCCATTTTCGCCCCTTCAGTCTGAATGTCGACCGTCCAGATTTCAGATAACAAACTCCGCTTGTCTTCAAACAAAAGCGCCGCGTCTAGAAGTTCTGGCCGGGGAGTTTGCCTCGTCTGCTTCATTTCATTTGTCTTCCCAGAAATTCCTTGCTACCGCTATGACTTTCTTACAATAACATGTGGCTCTCATTCCTGATCTCTGCCTGAAGAGCAAATTTAGAAAGTCCAATGCAGTGATGCCTCCGAAGCGGGAATGCATGAAGTAAATCACTGGCGGGCTCTGCACTCCTTCAGCTCTGGGGAAGCTGATTTTTGGTCTTAGTTGTTAATAAACTCTTTAAACTCAATTTGTGTGATGTGGTGGCACAGTGCTTAATGTCGCCCCCTCCCAGACACTGCACCCTGATGTCAAAAAATCTGAGCACCTAAGATTTTCCACCTTTGTCCCTCAAGATGTGAGTGTCCCATGTGACCTGGGGGGGGGGGGTGTGCTCCAGAATGATGCCCACCAAAACACAAACTACTGTAGGAGGTTATTGGCAGAAACTGAAGGCACCAGTGAGGATAAAACAGAAGGTGAAGACCTCTGGTCACTACTTCCTCCTTGTCAGGTTAGCCGTTGGCTGCTCTTCTCTCTCATCTCCTCTCTTCTTGGCCAAGTGAGCTTGGAGACCCTAGCAGATGTTTGAGGCACAGGCAATCTGGGTTGCTCGAAAGCCCTTTGGACATTTGTAACTGTCCCCTTAAAGGGCCAAGCGCTCATAATGGTGGCCTCCTGCTGCTTTCATCCGGTCCAAAGGACTAAACTCCAACTTTATGACCAACCTTCAAGGTCCTTTATTTTGTAGTGTGGCCTCCTTCAAGTTCATCAAGGCCATAACTGAAAGCAATTCCAGGATGTGTCTCTGGCATCCCATCCACGGGTTGGTATGGTGGGTTCGGAGACCCTTGCAGAGCACCTCACTGCCCGGCTGTCCTTCACACCAGTTAACTAGTAAATCCAATTAGGAATGGGCCCTGTGATGGAGGGGTGGCCAACTCTGGGCTGCTTCCTGCCTCATGCCCAATGCTGCCCCGGTAAGCCCTCAGCAAGCCCCCCAGAATTGGACTGAGAATGTTGACCATCACATCTGGTTTGAATTTGGAGTCCACTTTACTACAACACTTTCATCTGCTTGTCCTGTTTAGAGTTGCTGGGCTGGGCAGACTGGGCCAGACGCTCCCAGGCCAGTCCAGAGATGGAATCCCTGCAGAGTGTCATGGGCTTGGTGGGGCATCACTACATGGTCCGACCACCTTAACTGGCTCCTACTGAGAGGTGCTGCATACGTGAACATGCATTTGATCTCCAATCAGTTAAATCGATTTCTGGGTTACAGCCTAACCCGACAAAGGCAGAAGACCACTCTGGAGAGGGTGCCAGCCCACCATGGGGCACCAACACTGTGTTAATCTAACCATTATGTAGTGTTAAGTAGTAATGCTCCATTTACTATACTCGAGTAGAACATTTTCTGTCTGCTTTTACTTCTTACTGTTGGGTTTCACCCCAGCTGGGGTTCAAATTTCTCGTTTACGTCTGTTTTGTTCATTTTTTTTTTTATTTATTTGTTTGTTGTTGTTTTTTTTACATGTCTATCTTTTTTCTCTGTATTATGGGTGGTCCCTCATGGGACTGCCCTCAGCTCCCTGTAAAGGCTGAGGAAAACCCCCAGTCCCTTGCGGTTCATTAAATGCGCTGACATTGAGGTCTCTGGTGTTTTATTTATTTTTTTATTTTTTTATTTATTTTTTCCTGTTTGTTTGACTGCTGTGATCTGTCTTGGGACCATTCCTGGAATTTGTGTTTTGGGATTTGTTTCCCTCTGAATTTCCTTGTTACAGAAATAAGGGAAAAGGAGTAGCCTTGAACAACAAGTGACATTTTCTTGTAAAAGTAAATCTAGTTCTGAATATTCTATACCCATTTTTTATTTTGAATCCTTTTTGGGGCTCCCTATGCTTTGAGTCTTTATCTTGTTCAAGACAAATGAACATACAAACTCCGTGCCAGAAGCACCTCAGACACAAATCCCGGTCTCCTTTCTGTGCCACCCTGCCAGCTTATGCCCTTCTACGTACTCATTATACTGTAGGATATGCGAATATAAAGTGCTTCCTCTCATTTTTAACAAGATTTGCATGTCTCCGTTTCCAGTGGGCTTTATCAGAATCGTGTTGTGAGGAGTCAGAGCCTATCCTGACAGCCCTGAATGCAATGCCGCCTGGCACAGGGCACATGCCCAGTTCGAGTTACCAGAGTGCCTAACTTGAAAATCTTTAGTGTTGTGGTAGAGAAACTGAAAGACCCAGGAGAACATGTAGACTGTACATAGACGGTCACTGGGTGTGGGAATTGAACCCAGGATGGCACTAACCACTGTGCCACCCCTCAGGCATTTTTGCACATTCATTAAACTGCAGAATATTATGATATTTTTTTTTTCTTTAACAACTTTTACATGCATACAGTACATTCTCTAATGGGCTTATCTCCTTTCTAGGTTGCTGGGGACCAGAGCCCTTTCCCAGCATTCCCTCGGGGCCAGTTCAAACAAGGTGCCAGCCCATCATGGGGCACAGAGCCAATTGGAGTCACCAGTTGGTGGAGCAAAACACACAGTGACAGGGGGACATGCTGACTTGACACCAGCAGTGCCTGAGCTCGGGAACAAAACTCTGGGCAGTGGATCCTGGAGGCAGCTGTGCTAACAGCTCTGCCACCCCTCACACATTCTCACACATACTGGGATGCTTTTTCCTTTTATTAATAATATTTACATTTTATTAAAATGCACTGGTAGAGGGGAAGGGGCAGCTCCACATTCCTGCTCAAGTTTTTCCGGATGTTTGAAGCTCAGCGCCTGAGCTCTTTATACAACACAATTTATTATAGACATTAAACATGACCTGCTATACAACGGGGCAGCGAGACGCACAAATTGTTACCATCGTGCGGATGGATGTCCCATTCATCACGATACAAGTCAAGATGGAGGCTGCAATGCCATGATGGACTCCTTCCTGTTTTGTGGTCAGCTGGACCTCCATCTACCTTTTTTTTCATATTCATTTATAAATGAGGAGCCATAGTGCAAACGAGTCAAATAGTAGCAGGGTGGTGTGTGTTGCCAACACGCGCTCTCTGGACCCCATTTCAGTCATCTTCATGGTCACCCAGGCCTGTTATGGGGGGGGGCACACCTAAGAACTATTATTCAGAAATATCTGGGGGTCACCAGCTGTTCCTGACTGCTACTAAGGGACGAGCAGGACATGGAACGACTTGTGGTTGAGACATGGGGGTTACAAGAGACTGGCATGGCACTTTTAGATGCAGGTGCAGGGATGAGCCACCTTATCTGGTAGCCCAGGAGCAGAACCTGTGAAACCAGACCCACCTGGACAGCCAAGGCTGCTTTAGTCGTCTTTCTCCCTTTGCTCATCCCTCCCTTGTATATTTTGCATAATATATATTTTTTTTAAATAAAGATCTCTCAGTGTTGTTTCTTGTGACTGCAGAGTGGCACACACAGGTTTCCTCATGTGCAAATGTTTTAGCCTCCCACCCAACTCTGTCTTAGATGCTTATTTTTAAGCCAAATAATACCACTGCTGGGCAGAAGGGGGCGCTGCTGCTAACTGTTTCCTCCTGAGGTCAGAGCTGAAGCCCGGAGAAGATGCCTAATGGGTGTCCTCATCATTGCCCCTTCTGGGAGTGGGCCGATTATATAGGGTGGTCCAGATCTAATTATGCAATTTTCATTACGCTATAACTTATTAAGTTTATTACATAGAAAATCACGCGAAAAATCCAGGACCATCGAAGTGTGCGAACTGACGATATGAAGAATCTTCTTTGCGCCGAACTGGAATCATCCCCACATAAATCAAAGTCATCCAGACGATCTGCATAATTAGATCTGGACCACCCTGTACATGGAGAGCCTGGAAATAGAGGGCATCTTTTGACTTGAGCGCTGCATTGAGACTGAGCTCTCAGTGATGTTAATTGCTAAACGTGTGAGGAGCACAAGCTTCTTTGGTGTGTTTTGTGTCTTACGGGGTTTTGATTTACTTTGTTGAACTAATTATTTAACGGGAGTTGGCACCCCTTTTAAAGTACATTTTTGAGATTTTAGAAATATTTTATCTTTTTGGTTGTTGCTTAGACAGATAGGAAAGACACTATACAGTATACTGCGGGGGGCTGGCGCCCTGCCCGGGGTTTGTTTGCTGCCTTGCGCCCTGTGTTGTCTGGGATTGGCTCCAGCAGACCCCCATGACCCTGTAATTAGGATATAGCGGGTTGGATAATAGATGGATGGACTATACTGTATAATAGATACCAAAGGCGATAGCTAGGACTTAATTTGCTCCAAAGGGAAATTTGGCTTTACAAAAGCACAAGAAATGTTACAATAAAACAACCTTCAAGAGCACCCAAGAATCCTAAAAGATAAGAATCTTCTGACTTAGACTACTCGATTCTCTTTAGCCATGTAAGGCATTATAATGCTGTTGGTATGAAGGAGCCCCAGTTAGGTTTCTTGACGCACTTCTGTTGGCTGAAAGTCCTCTGTGTTAGTGTGCCAGAGAGAGGATGTGCAGCGTTGTTCATAATGGCATCGGTTTTGTCTTCATCCACTCCTTCCCTACAACCTCCAGCAGGACCAGAGGGCATCCAAATACTCTTATGGTATGTCTCCAAGATATAAAGCCATAGATGACTCACACTGTTCTCCAATTTAAATAGCAATAAAACTGCGGTGCTCCTCATTGGTTCTAAATCTACACTCGCTAAGGTTAATCGTTCCCCCATTTTAATTAACATCATTAACACAAACGTCTCTTCCCAGATTGAGCCTGGGTGTCATTCTAGACCAAACCCTTTCTTTGTCTTCCCATATAAGTAATGTTCTTCGGATGGCCTTCTTCCCTCTCTGAAACATTTCTAGCCTTCGTCCTGTCCTTACGCAACGCAGTACTGAAGTATCGGTTGATGCCCGAGTCACTTCACGTATAGATTACTGTAATACTCTTCAACTGGCATCCCACAAAAATGCATCCATTACAGCTTATTCAGAATTCTGCTGTTCGGATAATAACCTGCCGTTCTAAATCCACTGAACATATCACACCGATTCTCTCCCAATATCACTGGCTCCCTGTTTATTACCAAATGCGATGCACAATCCCACTCTTAACATCTAAAACTCTCCACAACCTTTGCTCCTCCCTACCTTACTGATCTTTTGCAGACTTACTCTCCCTTGTGCTCCGTCAGACCCTCATCTGCAGCTCGACTTTCTGTACCACACGTCTAACTCTGTTCTAAGGGAACTTGAGTATTCTGTCGTAGTGCCCCTCATCTTGGGAATTAATTTCCCTCTCATATCTGTCTACTTGACTGAATGACAGAGTTTAAAACTGCCCTCAAAATGCATCTCTTCAGACTGGCGTACCAATTATGAGTTTACTACGGTTACTGCCCAAGCAGGAATCAAGCAGATTGTTCAAGCAAATTATAAAAAAACAACCTGATCTAAATCCGTGAAGTAGTTCTCTTATGAAAGTGGACAGACATACAGACAGACACACGTTGGATTTTATATACTGTATATTGTGGATGCTAGGGGTCGCTGTTGCCCCGTTGAACCCACCAGAGAGACGTCCAAGACACGTGTAAAAGCACAAGAAGAATTCTTTAATTATTTTCTTCCAATAAAGTGCCCAAAGCACCGCACCTTCCACAATTCTCAATAATCAATACAATAATCGATAATAAACAATAAACATAATCCTCCACTCCCAGCAGCTCCGTCCACTACCACCCAACTCCGGCTCAATCTGCTGGGGTTTCCCACAATCCTTTATAGTCCATGACCCGGTAGTATTCCGTCTCCGGGTCAAACGCCTTCTTCAGGTTCCCCAGAAGTACTGCGGGTTTCCGTCCTCATGACTCCTACATACTTCCGGGTTAATGTCGTGATAATATCCCCCTGGCGGCACCCATGGCACCCAACATTGCTGAAGAAACGGACTGAATTTCCCATGCTGTCTTGTGGGATTCCAGGGAATCATTTCTGTCCAGGGGAGCTGCCATATATATTATTTCCTCCAGTGGGCCCAGAGAACACCCCATAATCAACCTTTAAACAGCTTGTTGATTTGGTGGGCCTGTCATGAAGAGAAGTTTCCAGCTAAGCACACTGCAGTGGCCTTTAAAGAGTTGCAGAACACGTGAAGGATGGCACTCCCCCCATTAAAGGAACGTTGCATTTTTCATAATGGCATCCATTCTGTCTTCATTGTCTCCTTCACTACAACCTCCAGCAGGTCCAGAGGGCGTCCCATAACTGTGCCTGCTTTCTTGATTAGCTTGTGGATTTGGTGGGCCTCTCAAGGTGATGTGACCAGCTGAGCACACCACACTGGCTTGTCCTGAGATATTGGACATATTAAGGATGTCACCTCCCATATGAAAGGGACATCGCATTGTTCATAATGGCCATCAGTTAATAATAATAATTCAATACATTTATATTGCACTTTTCAAGGTATTCAAAGCACTTTATACAGTGGGGAGCCACTTCAACCAACACTAACATGAAGAACCCACCTGGATGATGTGACGGCAGCCATTTTTGCGCCAGTACACTCGCCACACGTTAGCTGTTAGGAGGTGAAGTGATGAGAGAGAGAGAGCCAATCAGAGACTGGGAATAATTAGGGGGCCAGAAACACCAGGCTGTGGTGAACAATTTAGCCAGAAAATTGGGGCACACCCTACTTCTTATGAAGAATGCCCAGGGGTCTTTTATAACCACAGAGAGAGTCAGGACCTTGGTTTTGCATCTCTCAAAAAGGACGGCGCCATTTTTACCTCCCAGTGTCCCTGCCACTGCACTGGGTGGTGGCATTGGGGTCCTCAAACAGACCATAGGTGGTGTTCTGACCTCAATAACACCCTTTTTCAGCAGCAACCCAAGCTTTTCCTGGTTGATCTCTTTTCCAAGAACTGGCCAGGCCTGAACACACTCGGCTACAGGTGGATGACCTGTTCTGAAGTACAGGTGGCATGGCCGCTGGCAAGCTGGTTTTCCTGATCTTGACTTGATTCTTTGCTACCTCCACTAGATCCAGTGTGTGTCCCATAATTCATCTTAATTAGCTTGTTGATTTGGTGGGTCTCTCTCTTGAAGAGATGTCAACTGCTGAGGACACCACACTGACCATTAAAGAGTTACAGGACATGTAAAGGATGTCCTTTAATGGATGTTAAGAGTCTGATTTCCTAAGAAAATTTTGCTCTGCCCATTCTTCTGTAGCTCCTCTGTGTTATACGTCCAGTCCAGCCCGTCACTGACGTGGACTCCTAAGTGCCTTGTATGTGTGCACCACTTCCTCATCCACTCCCTGAGCAGTAATCGGACATAAAGTCCCCTCTCATCTGTGACTCAGAACTGTCCATTGTTGAAGCAGATTAGGCAGCATGGGCCCCAAAGAAGGCACTCGGAGTCTCGGGACAGACAGCAGAATCGAGCTTTACTGTACGGTGTACATACAGACTCGATTCAGATGATTTGAACAATTAGCGAATACGGCGATCTTGTATTTATTACAATTTTTATCACAAAATATCCCCTCTTCACTTAATTTCCCATCATCTGCTTTGATTCTTACAAAGTTTAAAGCTGGTTTATTATCCTTTTCTGTAACTTTATTATTACTATTATTATTGTCCATAAAGCGGCACAGACATATAAACTCCTTAACGCTCCTTTAAACTATATATACTGCTCAAAACAATGAAAGGAACACTTTTTAATGAGAGTAGAGCATCAAGGTTGACCATTTTCATTTCCATCCTTTCGTTCCTCACACATCACCATATCAGTCCATACCAGTAGAGAGAGCCTGCAGGATTTTTTTCCCCTTTGAGATCTGATGTGTTTTCAAAGTGTTCCTTTAATGTTTCTTGAGCACTTTATATGCACTACTATCATCGCTTGCCTATAGTGTTCCCATGATTACGCCTTGAATGCTTGGAGAAACTTGTTTAATCGGTTATATCAGGCAGAAGTCCCAGCATTTGAGTTCCTACCTCCTTCAAAGAACACAACGTCTTCAATTGAGAGAAATTTAAAACTATGCAAGTAAAAGGGCGGGCAGGCCGCTCTTCTATGCTAAAATCAATTGCGGCCTCTCTTAATGAACTCCTTCACGGTCTAAGACTAACTGTACCCGTAACCTTACTATTTTAATGTGCACCAGGATATACTGCTTATTTTCATATATGCTCATGGTTCTCTTTAATTATATGCAAGTCATCAACTTTAAGAGTAGACTTTCTACACCATCGGGTAGTCTGAGCCTGTCGGCCTCCACACTTGAGCCGTCACGTCACGTCTTCTCCCACCTTTGTGGCGGCCCATCTGTTTTTTCGATCGGTTATCTGACCGTCGTCTTGATGTTTAGATGAGGCAAGAGAACGGATAGCCGATGTCTGGGTTTGTGTAGGCGGCTTAGTCTGCGTGTAAGTCTGAAACCACATCTTCCAAGGAACGACGCTTTGACCTCCTGCATAAGAAATGTGGAATGAAACCATTGAGGCCAAAATTGAGAGGGAATTCATAGCCGTGGGATTTTTGGCATAAATGTAGCAGCTGAGCCATCTCAGAATTTTTCCTTTCTGCCTGCTGACTTCTTTAACGTTGACATGCACTTACCTAAAGTAATAATTTTTGTCTAACTTTTTGCTAATGACTGGCAAGACTCGCACACTCGTTCACACCAAATGGTGTGAACACCATCCCAGTCTGTGGTGGTGAAACGGGGGCCAAGTTTGAAGAGAAACCAGCCGATAGACACTGTCGTCATCACCCGTGGTCATGAGCTGTGGGTAATGGCCGAAACAGCATTTTAACCATTTTAACAAGAAAAAAATATCTGTGAAGTCCAGGGATTCTGTTGTCTGGTCCATGTCACCAAATTGTTGTGGTACCCTCCGACATCATCATTGCCAAACAAAATGCCCCATAGAGATGTAAACGTTAAGCGAGGGCCACAGTCTGTTGGCTTTGACCTGCCTAATCCAAAATGACAACACGCAGGGTAAAAAGGGAAAGCCACCATAACACGGGCAGGACACCCAGACGACACGTATGGCACGACTCAAACACGGGTCTTTGGGGGTGTCTGGTAGTTGTGGTGACCCGCGGCTGGCAAACCATTGATAAAACAGTTTTCTACATACAGACCTGTTCTCTCCGAGTCAGAAATCGCCACTCGGGTGGTTGTCATCTTTTCTGTGATGTGGAAGGAGCACACAAGCCTACCTTGGTGACCTTTGGATATTTATCAACTTTATATGTCATTATTTTTGAAGACATGTTCACTTTTTATAAGCTTTTATACGTGCTGAGGACCTTTTGCTCTCTACTGTACGTCAGGTAGCCTGAGGGTGTTCTCCAAAGCAGCGGCTGAAGATCAAGAAGCTCCATCAGCTTAATGTCTTCTGCACAGAGGAGTGGCCACAGGGGTTCAAGCTCCGCCCCTTCCCCTCATTGGCTCCAGTGCCATTTTTTCTCCATGTGGACCTAATTGGTCACTTCTGAGCATACGTGTGCCCCCCTTTTCATTGTAAGAAGTAGAAAAAGCAGCCATAAGCTACATGTCTTGTTAAAGCTAGGTGGGCTGGCTATCTCATATGGCAATAAAATGTGGTCTGAGGTAATTATTGCCATTAATTCCATAACAAAAATATCTCCACAGTTTTCTGAAACTGCTTTTCTGAGTGAGGCTTGTGGTGGCAGCAGGTCAGCCCAGACTTCCTTGTTCAACTCTTCCTGGGGAATTCCCAGGTGTTCCCTAGCCAGCTGAGAGGGATTTACAAGCATTTTCTGGGTCTGATGCAGGGTCTCCCCCAGACACATCCCACTGGGGGTAACTCCAGAAGGAGCCGGCCCTGCATCCTTATGACATGCCCAAACCACCACAACTGGCCCTCCTCGATTCGGAGGAGCAGCGACTCTACTCTGAGACTCTCCTGAATTGATGATCTTCTCTGCCGATCAAGTTGTGCCAGTCCTCATCTCTGTTGCTCTTTCGGCCATTACCCCACAGCTCATGACCACGGGTGAGGACGACAGTGTCTATCGGTTGGTTTCTCTTCAAACTTGGCCCCCGTTTCACCACCACAGACTGGGATGGTGTCTTCAGAACCGCTGCCGGCACTCCAGCCCCCTTGTCGACCTCACGTTCCTTTTGTCCATCAAGTAGAAAATGGTTAATGTTGGAACAGGCAGGTCATGCAAGAACAACCCCTAATATTTTGCAACTGAAGGAATTTTGTATGGAGGAGTGGTCCAAAATGTCACCAAGTTGGTGACAGAGACTAGGGGGCAATTCTAGAAAATGCCTACAACAAGGGGGCAATACCAGCTTCTATGGCCAAGGGTGGGCTTACCTTTATAACTGTTGTTTGTTCTTGTTGAATTCATGATTGAGAAGATCCATTTTCCTTGCGTTTATATTCCCGGTGATCATCTTTATCTTTAGGCAATGTTTGCATGAAGATCTACTGTTTGCCTGTTCAAATAGGGTGGCAAAGTCCACAATTTCCATGGGGTGCACATACTTTTTCACAGGACTGTAGAGGTGTGAAGCTTTGATAGCAGCTTTTTAATGGCCGAGTGTGTCAATGAGTGTGCCCTGTGATGGACCTGCTTACACCCAGTCCAAGGTCGGCCCATGTGCCCGATGCTGCCCATCTACACTTCATCTTTCACAGTCTTAAACTGGAACAATTAAGTAGATGGGTGTGAAAATGGAATTAGTCAAAGCTGAGCAACTTCCTCCATGACACTGTGAACAGAAAGGGGCCGTGGTTAGTGCGACTTGGAGAAAGAGAGAGAGAAGGAGCCCATCATGATGCCATGACGAGCACGGGCAGGCTCTACAACACAACTGGTGCACATTTTCATTTTATACACACTTGGCAGTTGTGGAGGAGAGTGAAAGAAACTCACCAGCAGAGTCATTAAAATAACTTGGCTGTTTGTGTGAACAGGCCAAAGGGGGGGATAAAAAGGGAAAACAGAATGAAAGAAATGTGGGCGCAGGCTGAGGAGGTCCAGCACTCCTGTCAGGTGGTGTCGAAACATGAGAAACACCAGACGTCCCACTTGGGGAGGACATTTCAGTCCCGGCCCACCTTTCTTGGAACAAAGCCAAACAAAAGATGAATTTGGGCAACGGGGAACGCCGTTTAGAGCAGGGAGGTTTAAACAAAAAACAAGACGCTGAAGGTCGGGGGCGACTGCTGGGCTGCCTTTGGATTTGATGAGAGCAAGAGGACAAATGAACAGAAGGGGGGCACCCTAGCAGTACCTCTCCAAGTAGATCCTAGCAAAGTGGGCAAAGGGATGAAAATGGAGTACCACGACTTATTATTTATATAGCTTTAAATTATAAAGCGCCTTTCTCATCTATTTATCTATTATATAGTGCCTTTCATAGCAATCAATCAATGTTTTATTTGTCTATCTATTGGTTATATAGTGCCTTTCATTATCTCTATTTTATATAGTACTTAATATATATGTTATACAGCATCTTTCACATATCTGTTTATATACTGCCTTTCATATTTATCTGTTAGACTGGACAGGTAACACTATCAGTTTTATAGTGCCTTTCACACCTCTGTCATACAGTGTCTTTCCTCTCTATCTATTATATTGAGCTTTGTATTTCTCTCTGTTGTATTGTGCTTTTCGTATCTACAGTATTTACTGTTTTACAGTGTTTCATCTGTTATATAGTGAAGATGATCTCTTCATTCAAATTACCAAATTTCCAGCTGGGGATAAATAAAATTCTATCTGGTGCCTTTCACACGTGTCTACTGTATAAGTTATGTAGGAGTACCTTTTCACATCTGTCCGTTATACAGCGTCTTATCTGTCTACCGGATCTATTATACAGTGCCTTTCACATCTATCCATATGTTAGATTCCTATGAAAGGCACTCGTATATAGTGTTTTGACAGCTATCTGTGCTTTCACATCTTTCTATTACGTGCTTTTTCTGTGTGTGTGTGT